>JAVTVJ010001186.1:0-528104 GCA_034509425.1 Eopsaltria australis | reverse complement strand
AGGGGAGGGAAAGGGGGATGAGGAGAGGAGAAAGGAGGAGAGGAGAGGAGGAAAGGAGAGGAGGAGAGGAGAGGAGAGGAGAGGAGAGGAGAGGAGAGGAGAGGAGAGGAGAGGAGAGGAGAGGAGAGGAGAGGAAAAAGAAAAGAAAAAAAGAAAAAGAAAATAATAGAAAAGAGAAAAGAGAAAAGAAAAAAGAAAAAAGAAAAAAAAAGAAAAAAGAAAAAAGTGAGAAGAAAAAAGAAAAAAGAAAAGAAAAAAAAGAAGAAAAAAGAAAAAAGAAAATAAAAGGTATCTACCAATGTTGACTACATTTGGGCAAAGGATATCAAATAGCCAATCAGCAGCACATACAAAGCTTTGCTACACCTTACAGCAGGTATATAACAGCTGGGTAAGGGTAGCATTCTTCTGAAAAACATTATTTTTTCAATTAGTCACATCTGGGCTTAATTCACTTGTAGCTCATGAAGAAGTGACAAATCTGGGATTTGAGTTATGATTCTTTGATCATATTCAGTGAAGACTGTCAACATATCTCTGACGAAAGGGTTAGCAGTCTATGGCATCTGGCTACTGGGCTATGGCACTGAATTGGAAAACATATTAGGAAGCACATGCTACTTCCCAAATTTACACCTCATCTTTGAGAAATGTTCCCATCACTGAGATATCTTTGATAAACCAGACTGAGTAGATTGTCTGCAGCTTCAGAAAAGCTGAGGGGCCGCTAAAAGCCATCATGGTGTTTGTTCACTGCTTGGGGATCTTGCTTGGCCCACCAGGCAGAGGTGTAATGGTGAAACGCAGCATAAGAATGATGCTATTAATCAGTCTGACGCTGATTGCATCTAGCAGAACACAAGAGCTTGGAGGTGTCACTTGGAGAATAATTCCAGTTTAATAATACTCAGCTTGTTTGGACTAGGAAAAGCAATGAGAGAGCTCAGACACCAGCAGAGCTGGGATCTTCCAGTCACTTACAGTGCTGAACAATGGTCTGGCTGGATGACTTCATCCTGTGTGATGGGATTATGGACACCCCTGGGGAAGCATCAGCCACAGTCACAGCCACATGCGCAGTGGAAAGGTGAAGCATATCCATGCTAAGCACAGAATCACAGAATTTTTGGGGTTGGACAGGACCTCTGAAGATAATCCCATCCAAGCCCATTGCCTAGGCAGGGTCACCTAGAACAGGTTACACAAGAATGTGTCCCACTGGATTTTGAATACCTCTGGAGAAGGACATTCCATGACATTCCTAGGCAGCCTTTTCCAGTGCTCTGCCACCCCCAATATAAAGAAGTTCTTCCTCATATTGAGGTGGAACAGTTTATGTCATTGCTCCCTGTCACGTAATGTCAATTTTTTGCAGAATTTTTCAGAATGCAGGAATTCAAGAGGGCAATTAAAAACAAGGAGCAAGAGAACTTCAGACGAGTCAAACGTAGGAACAGAAAGAGTTCAGAACATTCAGAAAATGCCTATACACTTTACATTTGTTCACTTTAACCAACAACTCAGTAGAAAGGGTATGTTTCACATTGTCTTATCTAGGATAAAACAAAAAAGAGCAATTGCCTTGTACTGCTAACCAGATGTGCTGATAGGACCACTGCTACAGGAGCAGGCTGTCTGTGGATATACTTCCGCCTACATGAAAGTTTCAGTGGAAATAAAGCAAGAAATTCATGCAAACAGCAACAATGGAACAAGAGGACATGAGAAAACCTTGTGATCAGTGTCTGTGTCTGAAGCAGCCTCCCTTGGCTGTGCTCCTGGTGAATGAAAGCACACTAGTGCCTTTACAGTCATGCAGGACCAGGAGCCATGCTGCAGGCTGGTTTTTTTTGAGGAAGAGACAGCAGGACTCCTGGGTGGAGCTCCAACACGTGCACAGATGCATACAGAGTGTGCACGCCGAAGAGTGGAAAACAGAACCAGCCCTTCACTCATTGTCACTGTAGATTTTTCTTTGTGTTCTGTTAGAGAGAGATGTTGAATAATGTAAGTAATTCAGTTCAATTGCCAAGAGCTTCCTGACCTCTCCTGACTCTGCAGAGAAACTGCCTTGTGTTGCCTGTCCCGTCTGTCATGGCTGTGTCCCCACCAAAAATGAAGCCTGGGTGTAGTTGCAATGCAAAGCCATGGGATGCAAGCAGCTATGCCCAGCCCAACCTCATTGCCAGGCAGGGCTGCTCTGAGAGACAGGAAACACTCTGTGTTGGGCCAGACCAGCTATTCCATGTGACTGTATTCAGACTGGTATCTTTAGGCCAATCTGCTTTAGCAGTTCCTAGACATTGGTGGGTTTTTGCATGGGTTGCCAGCTCTGGCCCCTGTCACATCACCCTGCTGACATGATGCTCTTTGGGAGCCTCTGTGCCAAGCCCAGGCCTCCAAAGAGGACTGGTTGCAGAGACACACTGTGCCAAACCTGCCTTTTAGCCCACTCTCCAGGCAGCAGGGGGTGGCTGATGCAGGACTGTGTGGAGCAGTTTTCACTTTGCATGCAGATAGAACATGAGAGGCACAAAAAATCAACACCACTTCAGCATCCCTTCCCCAGTTTGCTTTTTACCCCTGGAGGTACTAGCAGTATGGGAAGGTGGCGAAGTTTTTGCGTTCTCTCACTTTCTCTTTCCATTTGGTCTTGTCTTCATCCCATGTCTCAGCAGATTTTGTGTTTCCATAACTTGCAGCTTCCTCTTCCCCAGCTTCTACTCATCAGATAATCAAAGACTTCCTCCATCTCTTTTGTGCTATGTTAGACATAAGAGACCTGATTTAAAACCAATTTCTTATCTAGATGGCAGCAATTTCACTGTTCTGCTTGGAAAACAGTCCATTTATTGGCTAATTGTTTTTAACACTTTGCCAATTCAGAGGCAGACTTGAAGATGCCAATCTTCCTTTTTTTCCTGCAGATGAATAAGGTAGTAAGCCTTACCACAAGAAAAATGCAGCACATGCCAACTCTGAGAGTGAAACCAAGTTTGCGAGCTGTATATATATATATATCAATTGTTACTCAATATACAGAAAACAAAGCCAAAAACCTAAGAGTAGATAAATATCTTCTATCATATTTAAATGCAGAAGCAATTTTACTTTTATCAGTTGTCACTAGGGGAACTCCTTAGCAAAAAAAAAGATGCCTGCTTTCACTGTGTTTCTGATCATTTTCAGTAAGACCGCGGCTGGAGTGACAGATGGCTCAGTGCTAGCAGCAGTGGTGACATCTGGCCTAAAGGTCTTCAAGTGTAACAAAATGGGGAAGACCTGTAAACCCAGATTTTTCCAGTGCTGCTGAGAGTGGTTCAGTAAGCTCATTGGTTAGCTCCTGTAGGATTCTATTCAGAACATATATGTCATCTATAATTATAGGTTTACATTTGCATGTAGATTTAGATTCTTCAAGCTTTTCACTTGCTTTTTAATTTAAATTTTAAATGTCATTTCCCTCTGTTAACTCTACAGGAATCAAACACAATTGCCCTGAAGGGTCAATTGTTCTCTGTGTCTCTCTAGTCATCAATTAGTGGTCTCAAGCACCTTTGAAAATCCTCTGGGAACCTAACTGATTTTTGAACTGACTTTTGTCTATCTGATTCTTGTCTCTAGTCAGTTAAGAACTGATCTAGAGTCACCACGGCAGCTGGAGTATTTTAGCTTGAGAGAACAATGCATGATGCCGACACCCTGTTCCCATTACCCAGAGTTGCTGGAGCATGGCTCCTTCTCTGCCCAGCAGAGAAGAGCAGTTGCTGCTTCCACAGAAGGGTGCATTCCTGTCATAGTTTGCCCCCCAGCCATAGCCGAGGGGTTTGCTAGACTAAAGAGTCTTAGTAATTTTTAAAGTTATTATTATTTCTTCAATTATTATTATTATTATAATTTCTATTATTATTTCTAAGTCTATATCTTGTCTTTTCTCGGATGACTGGTAGAGCATGACCACAGAATCATGAGCTGGTGCTGGACTTCTTATTTATCAATTGGCAGCTGAACCAGGCCTTCTGAAAACAACCCATGGCCCTTTTGCAAACTGTAGACCTTGCCTGGCCCCATGCTCTTTCAAATGGACAGGCCAGTTATTCTGCAGAAGTCTGCACAGAGCCTGACAGCCACTGACCATGGTGATACAGCAGCAACTACAGCTCTGTCTGCATCAGCATGTCTCCTCCCACCACAAGACTCTGTGCATTTATCCCTGTCCCCTTTCTTCCCTTGCAAACTTTTTTTTCTTAGAAGAGAATGAGAGAATTTAACCCTGAGAAAAATGTGTCTTTTCAAGATCACATTTTCTTAGTGAATGACCTACCAGTCTGAGGTATTGCTTTATTAGACTAATGATGATGTGAACAGTAATCCCCTGCTTCTGTGCCAGAGGAAGGACTTGTAAAAATGTACCACCTATACGGCAAATATATGCTCGTATGTAAATGGCACAGGTGGATGTCACACGGCTTATGAGAAGATAACTTTCTATAAAAAGTTATGGAAGCCACTAGAAATGAGAACTCATGAAGCTGGTAAGTTCAGCTAGGCGATACAATGCTCTGGTTTTAGAGTTTTTATTTTTATTTTTTCTTGAAATAAATTAAGAGGAATTTATATTTACCTGGCCTCTGCCTCCGCAATAAGCCCTTTTGCAAGTGTTCCCTTCCTCACAGTGACCACCCTTGTTTGTGCTGTTCCACTTCCTGATTTCTTCAGCACCTAGAGCTGCTGTGGGGGTGTTGTTAAACCACATGTGAAAAGGAACCTGGTGAAACAGTGTTCAGCCTCAAAAAATGGAGCACAGCCAAAGTTAATCGTTTCAACCTGAAAAAACGCTTTAAAGCAGTTTGCACGTAAAGAAGAGGCATTCTCAGGTCTAATTATTTTGCAGAGCCTTGACTTTTTTGCATGGCACCTCTAGTCAGTCTACACAGGAGTTGACTGAGTTACTTGAAGTTCGGCTTTGTTCGTGCCTTTCCACCAACATAAAGTAGCTAGATCTGTTCCAGTTACTTGTCTACCCTACATGGAACTGAAAAGATTTCAGAAACCCCATGCTGAGATTCCCTTTGACATTTTGCAGAGCAGAGGACTGTCTGGGGACTCTGTATCCTTAACTAGCAGTTGCTGAGTTTGGGCACCATGACAGTCTTGAAGCTTCAGCTTATTGTAGTGGTGTACTGCTCCTCAAGTCTACTCAGGTGATGGAAAACTTGTGGAAAACCAGCTAGTTTTGTGAAACTGCTGTGAAAACTAAGCTTTGACACACAGTGAGACTCAAATGTCACAGGATATGCTGATAAATCAGTCAGCAGGGAGGGGGTTGAGCTGGGTAGCTTTTGTGTTCAGATGACCATTTGAACTGCAGCCAGCTTGTTCCTTGCACAACCGCCCCCAGTGCTGCTGCATAACAAATAACCCTTTTGTACCACACTCCTAACCCAGAATTTATTGTACTGGAGATGGAAGAGAATTGACACTGAAGTTAGAAATGGGTGAAGCTGAAGGTAGCCAAAATCTAGTTACCCTCAGAGTAGCACTGCATTTGGAATTATGGATTTTTTGTGCTTTAAATCAAGTTCCTTTATAGAGTGTGGTCTTGTAGTCTGTGTCCACAGTGTTTTTATTACGATGAAAATAAAGGGAGAAAAATGTATTTATATCTGACAGGACAAGAAAATATACCTATTTGCAATATAACTATATGCAATAACTTGTCTGAAGAAACTAACTGACACTAACAACATGTACAGAATGGTTTTTGAGCTAAGAAAAATTCTAGAAAAAATTTGGCTATAAGAAAAATCTGGAGGTCATTTTGCTTAACATCCTGCTCCAAGCAGAAGATTCAAAGTTTGCATCAGAATACACAAATAAAATCCTCTATTTATCTGACAGCATTTCATTTCTTAGGAGTCAAGAATTTTACAAAGCATTCACATAAATGACTATATCCACTACAAAAAATTCCTGGGGAAGATATCTCTAGTACAGTTGGGCTGAAATGCTATAACTTATCAGTCATACACACTTAGCATTATACACACTTATCAGTGTCTAATGAAACTTCAATAAGTGATAAAAAACTACGTAATTTGTCTCCTTCCTAAACCACTCATCTCCCACCAGTGTGTGGCATCCTACTGTTCATGGTACCTGAAGTGCATCATGAGGCTATCTTTTCCTCTGAAATAAGAGGAAGTTAGCATTCTGCAAAAGGGAAATTTTCTATTAAAATCTCTAGGAAAAGTTGCTGGTTTACTCTACTCTAACTTCAGACCAAGGGTTTTTTTGATGGAACTGAAGAGAAAAGGGAGCGAAAAAAAATCTTGCCAAAGCCTTCAAATATAAGCCATTACATATGGTTTTAGTACATGTCAGCTACCAAAGAACATCCAAGGTCTCACTCTGCCCTTTAACAGGGCAATCAAAACCAGTTAAACAGTGCTAATTGTCTCCACAGACTGCTTCTCCAACGCCTGCCGCCCCCACCCCCCCCCTCACTGCATTGTAATGTATTATCTAATTACAGGGCTCATTTGTAAGTTCTTATTTGGCATACAGCCTGTCATTTCAGAGACAATTCTTGGTAGCTTTGGCTTGCAGCAAAAATAGAAAACGCCCTTCCCCAATGTGAAAAACTCCGCTCATACTTGTCAATGGGAGAGTGGCCCAGGTGGCCCAAGCACCATCCCACTGCGAGTGGAAGGTACGTGGGCTTCATGGATTTCACCATGCTATAATTTGGGCAACATAAGGAGGGTGGCTGCTAGCAAAAAAAAAAGCTCCAGAAGCATTTGAAAACCCTCAGGCTTCAATCAGAGAGAGCAGAGCTATATTGAGACATGTGCTCAATAGCCACAGAGTGGGAAGGTTTATCTGAGCTCCTTCTGCTCAGAAAAGGAAATCTGCTTGGATAATTCCTTAGTAAAGAAAAAATCTAGCCACTGATAGGAATGCTGCAAAACACCAATGCTGAAATTGTGTGTTGCCACATTTTCCTTTACTCCAAAGGGAAATACCGGACAGTTTCTTTGGGTTCCTGAGCAACTAACCAAAATGGCCAAATGAATGTTTTCTAGATATCATTATTGATAACTGGCACTCAAATAAGCCCACGCTTTCCCAGGCTGGGAGGCAAGGGCCCCTGTGGGTGTGGAGGGCTGGGCAACCCCCAGCACTGCTGGCAGCTGAATGCCAAGATTGTGAAAAAGGGGGAGGCCTGTCCTGTCTTGCTATCTGGCACAGGGGCCACAGTGGAGATATTAGTAGCTTTGCCTTCCAAGTACAAAACGATTGCTGGCAGTACACAGTGAACATGTCAAACTTGGAGGAATATATTAAGAAAAGGCCCATCAGTGGTTTTCTTTATTTAAATGGTAGCCACTGAAAAGTTATGCAAACGCTTCAGCTATGGAATATATAATCTGATATCTGCGAGATGTGTTTTTTCCCCTGCCCCTGCTTCTGCTCTAAATGGGTCACTCCTGCTAAATAAATGCAGTTCTCTGGTTCTCTACAATGAAACATTTCTGGCAGCCATAGGCTAGGGCAAAGGGAGCTGCAAAGAGAAGCTGGTGAGGGATCATAAGTCTCACATGAAACATGAAAACAAGCCCAAACCAGAGACAACCGTCTGAAACATGCACTCAGGCACATGTGGCTGGTTTTAATAAAACAGCTCTCTGATCCAAGACAGTGTAGTTAAGCAACTGGCGAAAGCAGTGTAGCTACATCAAAATTGTTCCTGTTTCTACCCATTTCTCATAAAAATGGAGATAGTCAAAATCAAAGACTGTTCATGCAGCCTGTGCCAATTGCTGCAATCCATGGAGTCCTGGTCTAATCTATTCTAGGGCTTGATACTGCAGCTTTCCTCCTCACACTCTCCTCTTTTGCTGTCATTTTCCCCACAGCTGTCAACATCTCCCCTTTCAACCAGCCTTAGGAAAAAGCTTGTGGGGAAAAGTCATAGGTCATGTCTGAAGAAGTTGCTCAGATTTCCCTCACTGCCTGATGAGGTATAAAGGACAAACAAAGAGACCACACTTCCCACAGAAGCCCTTGTAACACCTGATACAATACTCTGTCTGTGCATCTCCTGGAGAAATGAAACTGTGCTGACTCTGTGCATTATTTTTATTACCCTTTGAGGGGAAAATAAAAGGCCTGATTTAAATAAAATATTAGGTTAAACTTTTCAACATGCTTTTTTCTTTCTGTATTTCTATTCTATGTGAATACTTACCTACTGGTTTAAGAGTTTAGCTCTTTCTAAATTAACTTCATGGTGAGTGTAGAAAACAGTTGTGTGGCACCAAATGTCTTATAGATGTTGTCTAAAATAAAAAGGGAGAATACACTAAAAAATGGACACAGAGATACTCAGTAAACAAGATAAATATGGATTTATCAGTCATGTATAATTTTTACAGGAGTGACCTGCTGTGAGAAGATAGATCTTTCAATTATTTGAAAAATAAAAGGGAATTTGAACAAAATACTCACTTAGCCTGAGAAGAAAGATCAATGACTAATGAAATATGTTAAAAAAATGCCACAAAATGCTTTGAATACCACAGCTGAATACAGATACAAAAATTGTAAGCCATGGAATAATTTTCTGGTCAGAGCTGCACCTTACTACATTTTCTGCTAGTTGAATTTCTGCCATACACCCACTATTGAGGGCAAAAGAAACTACCTTGGTTTAATGATGATGAGCATCTCTTTGATCTTTTTATAGGCCTCACATTTTTCAAAGTTAATAATAATAATCATAATTTTTCATGTTAATTCCACACTGCTATCATTCTAGATCCATGAGCAGGCTACATTGTCTGCCAGACATAGGGAATTTGGACAAAAATCCCAATTAGCATTTTTCTAAGTGATTGACATTGTATCACTTGGTCAGCAGAACAGCACAGATCTCCTTTGAGCTTTCTCCTTGGCTTTGGTCTACCTAAGAAGCCTATCGTTCTTATTCTTGGTCTAAAAGCCCGTGGCAGCTCCATTTTGATCTGCCTGATGTCAGCACCCATTTCAGTCACCACAGTCTTGCTCCTAAATCAGGACTATTTCTGCTCCACTGTTTTGTGAAAATATAGGGGTTTTTTGATTCTTTCACAAAGTCTTCTTGAGATAATAGATCTGATGTGTGAGATGGGAACCTTAGGTCCCATGTAACATACCAGTTTGTGCTGTATTCTCTCTTCTGATTTTCCTTTTTCATCCTAGGAATGGACTTACATACCTACAGAGGCTTCATATCTAGCCACTTGGCTTTGACAAACTGAGGAATATAACATATGTGATATCCTTGTGGTGGAATGAAGTTATGGAAATAAATCCAACCCAACCAGTGCATGGTGACTTTGAACGAACTATTCCCCAAAGTAGTCCTGATGCTACATAGCATCTGCTGAATCAAAGAGAAATGAGGGAAGGAAGCCATAATTTAAAATCCTTACAGGAATAAAATATGTTCAGGATCAGACTCTTTCTTTTGAGAATGCATTAGACCTCACATTCCTTCCAGCATTCTTCACTCAAATACAACAGCTATAACCAAGACATCTGGTCAAGGGCTGCAGCATTGGTGATATTCACCCCACAAAGGAAAAGCCATGCATAATTCCATTAGCTATGCTGGGGAAAAATTACTTTCTCAGTGTTCACTGACAATGAATGACTGGGTGATAAACTGCCATGATGAAATTTAACGGTAAAAAAGAGCCTTTTGCATTATGCATGCAGGGAAAAACAGCCCTAGCCTTACATACATATGGATAGACTATAAATGAGCAAATGTCTCTCAAGAAGAAACCTAGGAGGATTGGAATCACAGAAGAAAATTCTTCACTAGCAAAAGCTCCATACTAAGAAAGTTTAACGTAAGGATCTGTTAAAATGTATAAAAAGCAAAAGAGAAAGCATCACATGACGCTATGGAAAAAAGGAGCATACCTGTTCAAGGAATACTGCATCCAGTATCCATTATCCCTGCTCAGAAAGGAAAAGATTTTTTAAAAAGTGTGTTGGGGAAGATACAGGAGTACAAAATATCTTTGGTGTAAAGAGAGTGATCAATGACAGGACTTTGGCATGGAAAGATGTCAATAGTACAGTGACGTGCTAGGTTTCAAAATCCCCACCCAATCTGAACCATGGTCTGGATCCAGCAGGGTATCTGCCTGTGATGTCTGCCTGTGAGTGGTTTGCGTGCTCCATGGGATGATGTGTAAAACTGGGGGTGCTGCGTGCAACAGCTGTCAAGCCCAGCCAAAACAGCCAAACAGGGAAAAATTCAAACTCTCTCTGGAAGGGTTCGATGTGAGGAGTGAAACTTGGAGAGGAGAAAGAGTTTGAAAATGCACCACCTGGTCTGGGCAAGGGCTGATAGTCAGCTCCTGGCAGGGGGAGCACTCCTGCACCACACTGGTCACAGCACCTGGCTGGTGGTGACCAGTGCTATGCTGGGTGGCAGACCTGTGCTGGCTTTTGGTTGGGGTGGAAGAGAAGGACCAGACCCCTTCCTAGCCCACCTTCAGAGAGGGCTGAAAAGCAATGCAGTGGAGATGGTCTGCCCTCCATGTGCTCTCACCTTTGAATCTCACTGCCAGTGCCAAGCTCTCCCCTCCTTTCCCATGCTGTGCAGCAAGGGCAGGTCAGCATCCTGTCAGGTTTTGGAGGCTTATCAGAAATGCATCAGAAGAAACACAGCCTCTGGAAAGTGGTCTGGAGCTCCCACAAGAAAAGATTTATTGTGTTCCTTTCTTCCAGCTGGGCTGGAGTAGCTGTACGAACATTTTTTGCTCTCTCTCCCGTTTGACATCTGACAGTTTGACTTCTGCCTGGAGCCTGGGAGCCTAGAGGTTGGTAAAAAGTAATCAAGAAGTAATTACTCTTTCAGAAATAATTCAGTTCAGGTTTGGATACAATTTTAGATGGAGGCTTGAGGGCAGTGAAGAATTTTTATTGTGTTGGAGTATTCTGGCTCTGCCTTTGGCAGCATACACGAGGCTGTGTTTCAACTTGCTCATTAGGGCAGAAATAAGCTGGCTCTCAGGAGTGCATGGGAACTTGTGTTTGTAACACAGTTACACTAAAAATCAGTGTTCATTAACCTCCTTCTGCTCTCTTTTTAAAAAGAGCAATTTTGAGTTTCCAAGCCCTTGCTACTTGCCATGAACCCTTCATTTTCAGGGAAGGCATTTCCCTCTCTTATATTGTTTCATCAAAAAGTTATTTTCTATTGCAGAAATGGTGAACTGGGGTCAGTGGTGATGCTTACGCCATCAAAACAGGGCCAGGCTATTGCACCACATACTCTAATACCAACCAGAGTGCACAGCCTTCTTTGGATTCTGGTGCAGAAGGAGACTTCTGATGCCCCATCCCAGCTCCCTCTGCATTCCAGATGTTTACCCTGAAAGAAGGAGAAGGAGGAGGAGGGACTGACTGCAACAGGCAGCACCTAGGTGCTCAGCCACTAGTGTGCTGCATGCTGGTTGGCACAGTGTCTTTTCCCCTGGGCGGCAGCAGCTGGCTGGCCCCTAGCCCAGTGCCACAAGCAGACACAACTGCTTTAGAGGCTGAGCGTATTCTTTAGCAACTCGTTCTCTAATAGTGGTAAAATGTATGCTTCGACCCCACTGCGTGGACCTCCCACTTCTCCCCGTCCAGGGAGCTCTGCAGCTCCAGGGATGGTCCTGGTGGCCCACACTATGCAGGGGCTGTGGGAATGGATCTCAGGCAAGGACTGCACCTTGGGGCTCCTGCGTGGTGTGCTGATATCCTTGCCGGATCCCAGAGCCAGTCTGCACCACCAGGAGGCTGGGCTGCAGAGAAACATGGAGCTGGAGAGAAATACAGTTTGGAGAGTAGCTGAATTACAATTCAGTCCCTAGTCTGTCCTGGTAAGTAAATTGTCCTTCACTGCAGACCAGAGAATAAATCCACAGTTCAATCCTCAGTGAGCCCAGAGAAGAGAGATAAAGCAAACCAGATGTGTGACTTCCTGAGCCTTTGGCATAAACCGCACAAATGGAGGGGCTGCTCCTGGAGGTAGCTATTATAGTTATACCACTGTTGAGAGCAAGTATGTTTTCATCCCAATACAGCCTAAATTCTGTTACAACACATAAGGCACCCCCTAACACAACATGTTGAAGCAGGAGTCATGTGACAGCTGCACTAGTGCAGTGAATGGGGGCAGAGCAGGGAGGAATAGTTTGGCCATCAAGCCCATCTGAGTCTGCAAACCATGCCATTGGCAAGGGTATACCTTTTCCAGCTGATGCACCAGGTTTCTTGCCAGGACATTGTCATGATGCCAGTGCACACCGTGCTGTAGCAGGACAGCTATTGGTAGAAGAGCTTTCTTCATGGAGACACCATCTGCCAAGCGAATGGCATCTTGCTCACCAGGTACTTTGAAGCAGATGCAAATTTTTCAACAACCTCTTTTTACTTCTTAATTAGGCTGTTAAGTTGGCAACCAGACCTTTAGCCTGGCCCCTCACCAGTCCCAGCAGGACTCTTGCCTAGCACTCGTACATGTGCTTTGAGGGTGATGTTTTCTCAGGCAGCCTCCCTCCAAGTCCTACAGCTATTCACTTGTGAAACAGCTCAAGCACCACCCTTTACCCCATTTTATGGGCCTGAAGCAGAGGAATCTGGCTTCAAACCTGCAGAGCAATCTAGAATATGCTAGATTTTAAGCATATGGTAGGCACCAGTGAAGCTGACCATGGGACTCTCTCTCATGCTGCCTCTCAGAGATCTAGACAGGACCTCATATCCTTGCATCTACCAGAATCCTTGACCTGGAATTCCAGAGAGGCTCCAGATCCAGCCTATTCCACATGCAGACTGCATGCCCAAGCAGGAGCTGTGTGCCTAAGGCCCACCAAAGGGGTCCGACATCAGCATTGCTCCCTCACTCCCACCTCGCTCTGAAGGAGGAGCTGGGTACATCACAGGTCCCAGGATTTACATGATACATATCTCCAAATGCCTCTAACTTTCCCGTTCATTTTCCTTTACTCTCTGTTATTGTAGGGGGCTCTCAACCCTCAGCCAAATATGAATGAATAGGACTAAAACTAGTGCCACAGCCTGGATTTGCATCAGAAAAGAAGCAGAGGTCTATTTTCGTGCAGCTTGCAGGAATGGACTTCCTTCTCCTGCCGCTGCCAACTGTGCTGACCTGAGGAGGGACAGCTCCCAGGCACAACTCACTGCATGTGTGCAATTTGGAATGCAGACACTCCCTGGGGCCCCAGACTTCCCAACTCCCAGTGGAGCTGAGGCCTCGCTCCTGCTTCCTATTCTGAACCATAGATTTCAGCTGGTAGATGCAATCCTACAGATTTGGCTTTCACGTTGTTTACATGCACCCAGCTTGTAGTGCTTTGCAATCCAGCATGCAATCATTTAATGGCTAAACCCAGGCCGCTCAGTGAGCCAGGCAGCTCCAAGGCAAAAGATCTGTCATGCTCCTGTGTGTCTTGCTCCCCATGTTTCACCAGGCCACACTAGCAGACCTGCATTCTGCTGCTGTGTACCAGTATCCAGTTAGACAGCTTTAAGTCTTTCCTCAGGCTAAACCCACGCTAAGGCGAAGATTAAATTCTGAGGACTGTTCCTAGAGATTTGAATTTTGCTTCCTGCTTTTTTTTTTTTGACAAAGATCCATTATATCAAAAGAAATTTTTGCAAACTTCAGCTACAATCCACAGGAGTTCACCTAACAAAAGACCCTTGCTTTTAAGAGAAGCCAAAGAAAATCAAATATGCTTTGTATTAAGTATAAACTCTTCATCCTACTGGGAATTTTCCAGTTCTGCTAGTAATGTAATCCATAAAAGAGCAAAGATAGGCAGATAGACAGGTTTTTTTTCATGTGCAATTCACTAGAACACCCCCCAGTTATTTGAAGATACCATCTTGGGTCTGATTGAAGTTATCAGCTAAACAGAAATACACCATGGCTTACTTGACTGATTTGAGTGTAACTTATTCATAACTCAGTTAGCAAAATTTATCAGTGCATTTCATACACTGGCAGTTATTGCAACATATATGCCACCATGGCATACTACAGCTACAAAATGGCCCCACATGTAAGCAAGCATCCTCATGTATTTGCAGGGACCCTTGTTGTTGACAGCACTTTTATCTCACAGATTTAGAACTGGAGTTCTCTGGGGTTTGGGTTTTTTCAGGGGATGGAGCAAAAATTCCAACTTTTATCACAGAGTATTGCAGCCATATGGAGTTTCTGCTTCCAGGCTGTGTTTGCAGGCTACCAGAACTCTACTTACAGTGTGGACTTACAGTAAATTAGATCATCATTATACTGTACTCTCCATAATTCACACCCTTATGCCTACTTCATTAACAGTTAATAGTTGGTCTGCATTAGCTACAACCCAGTAGTAAAGTGATCATGAATAATTTTTTGTACATCTCAAAGGTTTCATGTATTTTAGTATGGTGGATTAGCTACCTGAGACTTTTTATCAGAAGCAAATGGTTTGGACTGACTATCCATCACCTATACTTCTCTTTAGAATACCTTCACTAGATGAGATGAATTAAAAGGAATGTTAACAGATCAGCAGAAAAAAAATCATCTGTAGGGGACAGAAAAAATGAGCAATTCTTGAAGAATATTAGCAAATTAATTGAATAACGAAATATTTCACAGTAGCAAATTTGAACAACCTGTGAATCACTGAGTTTTAGCCTGGAAAATCTGTAAGAAATAAAGTCAAATTTGATGCTTACAGACTCCAGTTTTACACAGTGCTGATTTCTTATGGCTGTGGTATAAGCTGCAAAACTCTTTGGTAGCACATTGTTGTACAGATATTTTACCAAAGATGATGTCTAGTCAGCCGCCTGTGCTCTCTAACAGAAGGATTTTCCATAGACATGCTTAAATAATGTTAGCATGAGAAAGCATGTAAAGATAGATTAGGAACACTGCAGAAAGAAACAGAACCATACTTTGTATGAAGTAAATTCTGCACTTGCTTAAATTCCTACCTCTTAAAGACTCCATATGCTTAAAGCTAAGGGCTTGATTTAATTACTTGTGAATATGAGTGAAAGAGTGCAAAACAATTTATTTTGGACTTTAGTCCCCCTTTCTCATTACTTCATCTCCAGAGGCTAATGAAAAACTGTAAATGTTTTCTGGCTCAGTAATACACTGTTATGGATTAGAAATTTGCCAAGGGTATTGCCAGATGATTATAAGTGATCAAATTGCTGCTTGCATGGTTTTAGCCCACCCTAGTTGTGAAGTTAAACTTGTTATTTAACCCCTGAAAGTGGCTGAAGCTCCAGGGTTTTATCCCCTATCAGAAGTGGAAAGGCAGTGTTTGGGAAGGGTCCCTGTTCCCCACAGCTGGCAGCCCTGTAGCCAGGCAGCCAGAGAGCAATGATTCAGGGCAAAATGAAAAGCTTTCAGCATGGGAGGAGATGTTGTTCACTGGCTCTACCTGGCAATACTGGGAAGTCGCATTAACCCATTGGAAGAGTGATTGGGCTTTACAGGAGATTTTGTGGTTAGATGTGAATTCGCTCTGGTTTAGAAATACCCCTTCAGCCTCTTGCTTATACATCAAGAACAACTTAGGAACTGGAGTGTTTCAGATGGAGACCAAACAAACCATCATCACATGGATTTTCCCTAAGGGGTAAAACTCTGACATCTGTCATGCCTTGTCCCAGAGCAGTGGCTCAGAGAAAACCAGGTACCCCACTGCATTCAATGCGGTGAGGAACCCTCAGACAGACCTTCCCAGTCACTCCACATGGGGTTCAGACATAGGAAAAGCACCAGAGGAGAACCAATGACCACAATTAGTCTCATCTCTGATGGTCTTCATGTGGCTGAACTTTACCAATAGTAGATGGGGGGTGAAACTCAACTTGCTTGACTCTGACTCTTTGGCTGTTTTGCCAAGCTAGTTTAAATTACTTCCCTTGTGCTGTGCTCTAAAGTCTTGCTGATTTTAAAATTGACTAAGTCCTCAGACATATCTCTCTGACTTTTATTTAACTCTAACCACTTCAGAAAAAAAAGGTATGTAGGCATCCCCTAATGCTTCTAGATAGCATCTAGTACAGATCATTGTCAGGTATGTAATAGAATCATTTAGATCACTGTCTGATAAAGGTTTGATGATTTTTTTCTTTCCTTAAGGCAAAAAAGTCCAGATTAACCTTTTCAGAGCACTTCCATTTTATAGTCGTTGAACTATTCATGGAAGATTTTTGGTTGGTGATTTTCCTTTGTAGCATTAAGGCTGTTGTCAAGCAGTGAATGATGGCTGATTGCCACTTCCATGTTCCTTACAGCTTTGACTTATTACCACTCAGTGCTTCTTATTCATTGCCTAAGTTCTTGTGTCAAACCAGAGCAGAACCTATCAGTTCACACATGGCAAAAGCATCAGCTGACAACAGCTGGAAGAGGGCATGTGAAAGCACAGTTTACTGAAGTGTCTTACAGCTTGCAAGTTTGTTAAACGCACATGCAAGCTTTTATTTTGCAATGAACTCTCTGTGGGTGTATCCATGTGTTGCCTTACTTTAGCAGCAGTCTTTGCATAGATCAATTTTAGAGGATTTATTTTCAGAAATGTTGGGCTTATACTTTGCACACAGTTCAAAACTTCCTGCAAGGTTTCTCCAGTTTCATCCCCTGCACAGTAGCCTTTTGCACAGTTCCTGCCATACCTTTTTTCATACTTACTGAAATACACTGAGCTCCTCATCAGGATGAGCCATGCAAGAGAGAAGAATTTTTAACTTATTTTTTAAAATAACCAGCAAATTCTGTGAATTAAATCTAAATTAATTTATTCTCTATGTGACATCATATATAAACTGTTCTTCCAGATGTGCAATGACAAATTAAAAAATTATGTGCCTGAAAAAGATTTGGTGTGATTTTGCAGATGCATTCAGTGACAGCATTTTTTCAACCTGCTTTAGCAGCAAATGAAAGCAGAATGAAAAATGCTAGGTTTCAGCAAATACTGCCCTGTGGAATCTTCCTTTAGGCCATTAAATGTTTGGTTATGACAGATATTACAACTTGAAAATATTCCTCATCTAAAAGCCATTCTGTGTTATCCCTCAGCATGTTGCCACTGCCTGTAAAGCCTAAGGAGCCATAATTCTTTTGAACTGCAACTGGACATGTAAGGTCTGGTATTTCCATCTTTCTTTTTCTTTCTTTCTTTCCCTCCCTTGTTTTGGCTCCTTCTTTGATGGTCTCACTTTAGTCAGATTAGCAAAAAAGATAAAGCTGCATTTCTACTAATAAGCCTCTTGGAGTCCCAGCCAATTGGTTGAAGGGCTGAGGATGTTGAAAATACATATCCAATTATGATCTGGCTGTGGTCCCTATTTGGCTAATGTATCAAATGTCATTTCCAACTGAAAAAAGCACACCCTGTCACTAATGCTGTTTTATACATAGCACAAAGTGTACTCTTGAGAAACAGCCTGATCTTCTGATACGCTGCAAAGCTTTGTCAAAAGTAGGATAATCTATCCAAAATACAAACCTACATATACAGGAGAAGATTAATACAGGGTTTGCTACCGAACTAGGTAAAGTACAGACAAGCATATTAAAAACCATGATTAATTCCATGCCAGGGATTTTTCAAGATATGAAGCAACATGTGCCCCATTATCACAAATTGGCACAAAAATCAACATTGAGGGCTGTTTTCTAATTGCAAAAAAAGCACTAATGTGTGTTATGCACCATGGAACAAGGCAAGAATTAAAGAAAATAAAACCATGGACTGAGGGAACTGTGGTTAGGTAAGGAAGTTGTTCAGGGATTATGTATTATTTTATTCCTCTACTCCCAAGCCTTTCTATTCCAAGCTGTGTGACTGCACTGAACGCTGAAGAATCAAAGTCTTGTTCTCTCCCATAGGATGCAGTGACTGTTTTTCTGTTGCCTTTCTCCCTTTCTACTGAAAGATTTCTGTATTGCACTGGAATTTTGTGTAAGAGTCAATATTATTGTTTAGTTTTCCAAGATGAAAGACTGCTGGACAGAAAAGATCCTCCCCTCAATTTGTGCATTGTGCTTAGTAAAAGTTTATTTATTTTTTTATGACTTGGAAAGGAGACAAGTGCTGTGGTTAAAAAAGGTTCTCTTTTCTTTGGTTGCTGGGAAAAAAAAAAAAAAGATAAGACAACTACAAGCTGTGGCAGGAGAAACAAGAATATGTGAACGTGTTCCAAAACTTTAGTCCCAAATCAGCCAGCTATAAATAAATGCATTAAGTCTTCAGAGAACTGGGCTCTGTAGTCATTTGTATATCTCGTAAGCATGGTTTGCTTTTGCAAACAGCAGACCTTATGTACTTTTCTTTTTGATATCCACTAATACTTGAGCACACAATGTACTTGTACTTGTCCTTTGTTCCACAATACCTCTATGAGAAATAAAGTGCATTAACCATACAAGACTGCCTCCACCTAAAAAAGCTCCCACTTTCTTGCACTAGTAATTCCTGTGCATACATTGGGTCAAAAGAAAACAAAAAATAACACTGTTAAACATCAAGAAGTGGCATGTCTTGAAAGGATGTGCTATTCACTTAAGCCTAAATATTTTGTCACCTTCTAATGGTATTTAAGATGTGTGTTTAAAAATTGATGTAGATTTGTGTTCTACATGAATGTCTATGCATCTAAACCAACTTTTGGTAATAACCTGTCCTTTAAAAGCCCTGGCTTTTTCAAATCAGTGCCTGGGCAAGCTGGGCCCCCAGACAGGCCATGGAAGTGGGAGCAGTGGTGGGTGCTGCTAAGAGGATGGTGTCCTGAGGGAAAGGAACAGGCTTCTGGATCACATCCAGGGAGGGCAGATTCTGGATTAGCTTTTCTCGCATGCTTTTTCCCAGATGTGAACTTGCACTGCTACTCAGTCCTGGGGGCTTGTTTAAGTCCTTTTCAGTATCCAGCAGAAAACCTGCAGGACACACAAAGGGAAATTCCAGAACCTGTAACTGCACCATTTCTCTGGACTGCCTCACACAGGAGGAGAAGAGGCTGGAGTGTGTCTCAGATTTCCTTCTATCGACATTTTCCTGACTTCTGCTATGTCTTTTTAGAGCCATTGGCAATGTACCAGTACCAGGGGCTAGGCCTGGCAAGGGCAGGGTTTTGTCACTTTAAAAGGGTTTGAGGAGAGCTTAGCTAGCTAGTTATGGTTTCAATTTGTCTTTCTAAAACTAGGCCTCTAGGGCCTGGCAAAAGGCCTGGAAAAGTCTGTATAGACCTCGTGCTGTCAGCTTGGTTTTACAGATCTCATTTCTGTCTGGCAGTTTTCAGGCTGCCCAGGGAGAAATTTGGCCACTGGCTTGCTAGTGCAGAGGACACTTTCCAACTGGGAATGAGGCCAAGTTATCATGAACTTTACTAATGGAGGATGGAGTACACTGGCTCTAGGTTGGAGATGTTTTTCCAAAGATGAAACCAATATCCTGAGCACACGAAAGGGAAAATGTTGCAACAGACAGCGTGAGACTGTGAACGCTTAGTCAGGCCAGCAGTTTGTTAGTGGCACTTTGTGCACATTCACAAGCAAGACTCATGCACACATTTTTTGTGTTCTGCTTCTCATGAGTTGGTTTTTAGGGTCTTGTGGGAGTGGACTCATAGCAGCTCCTCATTTTGGACGCTGGAGGCTTGCCGTATTGAGATGGGATGGGAACTAGCAGGGCTGGCAGTGGCTGGGTAAGGGTTTGACTCAGAGAGGTCAAAAGCCAGCTCTCCGGTGAGGAACAACCTGCTCTGTGCACAAGGAGTAACTCTGTGTCAGAAAGAGCGGGCAACTCAACCTTACCTCCTTTCTGCATTTTTTTAGGTAATTTCACTTCCTTTTGGTGCTAACACAGTGTACTTCCTTAGTTTTCCATTGTACTAATATAAATTTACAATTATTATATATGTGTTGTATTGACCCTGTCTGGATGTCACTCCCTTCCTCAGCTGGACATGGGAGAGAAAATATAATGAAATGCTTGTGGTTTGAGATGAGGACATGGAGAGATCACTCAGCAATTGTCATGGGCAAAACACACCAAACTCAAGGAAATTAGTTTAATTAATTACTGATGAAAATCAGAGTAAGCTAATGAGAAATAAATCCAAATCTGAAAATACTATCCCCGCATCCTTCCCTCCTTCCTGGACTCAATTTCACTCTTGGTTTTTATCTACCTCCTCCCTCTGAGAGGTGTATGGGGAGAATAATGGCGGCTGTGGTCAGTTCATCACACATTGTCTCTGCTGTTCCTTCCTCCTCTGGCTCTTTCTGTGCTCCAATGTGGGATCCCTCCAATGGAAGACAGTATTTCACAAACTTCTCCATCATGAGTCCTTCCCATAAGCTGTTGTTCTTCATGAACTGCTCCATCATGGGTCCCCAAGGGGTCAGAATTCCTGCCAGCAAACTTGCTGCACCAAGGGTTTCCCATGGGATGACAGCTTCCTTCAGGTGTCCACCTTTTCTGTTGTGGAGTTCTCCACAGACTGCAGGTGGATCTCTGCTCCACCATGGCTCTCCATGGGCTTTAGGGGCACAGATGCCTCACCATGGTCTGCACCACAGACTGCAGAGGAATCTCAGCTCCATTGCCTGGAGCACTTGCCTCCCTCCTTCACTAGCCTTGATGACTGCAGAGTTATTCCTCTCGCTTGTTCTCACTCCTCTCTTCATCTACAGTTGCACTTTTTTTTACTTTTTCTTGAATATGTTATTCCAGAGACGCTGCCACCATCACTGATGGGCTTGGCCTTGGACGGTGACAAGTCCATCTCAGAGCTTGCTGGGATTGGCTCTGTTGGACATGGGGGAAGCTTTGGTGAATTCTCACAGATGTAACTCCTGTAGCCCCCCACACTACCAAAACTTTTGACATTGAAACCCAATCCAGTATTATGCTTCTAATTGACAATTAGATGAAGAATGCATTGTGCACGCAGGAAAAAAATTCTTCTGTCCTTCTCTGAGCATCAACACGTTATAATCTTCAGGACCAGAGCTCCAGAGCTCTACACATTAGTGCATGAATTGTGAGAGGAATTCTGAGGTCTGAGCACCAATGGGCAAACTGTCACTGAAGATGGTGTATGTTAAACACAAGCCTGCACAGACAATAATTGAAAGATCTGTGATAGTAAAAAAGAATTCAACAGAACTCAGAAGCAGAACAAAACCCTCAAATATTCTTAGTCTGGGATGACACAGATTTGGAGTTTGAATTAATTCACAATCCATCATTAAAATTTTGCTCTAGGGTAATCCAGAATAAGAATTTGAACTCTTTTTACTAAAAATCCCCCAAAACCAAAAAGAAGAAACAGTTGTACATTTTTCATTCTTCTGGCTGCAAGTTAAATCTCAGAGGCTTCCAGGTCTGTGAGCTGTTTAACTAGCAAGCAAACAAACCTTGGAAAAATGTGAACTTCCCCTTCAGCTCCATCACTACACATTCATACTGCTATGCTGTTGTGAGAGCTATAAATGACATGCTGAATTAAGTTACCTAGTACTTCAAAAGTTATTTATCTGATGACTTTTTGAAGAGGTTCTGACATCTTTGCTACTCTCAAAAGTCCTTGAAATCCAGTGGATGAAACAGCTACCTTTCATTTGTTGCATGAAATTCATTTCAGGATTTGCAAAGAACAAAGTTATTTGGATTCATCATAACCCCCACTCTCATTTTTGTTCTCTAAAAAATTATAAGATAGGCTTCTCTGAAAGCACAGAGCGAAGGAGGAGAAACAGCCACTGTATTTGGATCATATCCCGGACCCTTATGCCGATGAGTTACATCCTTGAAAATATAATGGGGTTATGAGCCAGAAGGGTTCAACAGGACCAAAAGGGGATAAAAAGTCCTCTGAGACACGTGCACTCTAATTTAATGCAGAGATACAAAAAGTTTTGAAAATTCCAATAGGCATTTACTGGGGAATTATATATGTGATATAAGAACAATTATGGTTAAACAGTACTTCTGGAAAATTATTGGTTCCTGTTACATTCTCCAGGGCATTTTAAAAGAGAGAAAGAGTTCTAGCATTCCCTCTGAAGGTCAAATCTGCTCACTAGATCTCATATACGGACATATTCACATACATTTTTAAGGTATGTAAAAGACATTTCTCCATCTGCTTAGCCTGGCTGAGGACACAAAGGAAGGTATGGTGTTATGTTGATCGAGAAAACAGCATCCCTGCAAATTAGCAGTGTTTGTGAATCTGCCTGGCATTCTACAGTATATTTAAGATCTGTTTACTATTTTTACATGCAATTTTATACATTTGAAGGCTATAATTAAATTTAGAAATAATGAAAAACTTATTTGAATTCAAATTAGATAGAAACCATGCCCTAGCCTTGAGCATTTTCTTCCTGGATTTTTCCGACTGTGGTTTTTTGTTGTGTTTGTTGCTCTTTTACAGAAAGAACAAAAAGACAGAGGAAAAATTACATCTGTGTTTTCATCGCAGCTTTTGGATTTCAAAAGGATTTGGATGGAACAAAGATGATGTCAGAGTTGTGATATTAGAAGAACAGGGAGAACCTTTTTAACACTTTCCTGCTTTAAAGAATGTCTCCATTGAGAAGAAGGACTCTTTAATTGAGCAGATGCATTGGAGGTGGGAGAAAGAGTCTGAGTCCTGACTCTGCCCCAGACTCCCCTCTTGAGCTTGGGTTCATCCCTTGGAGCAGGAGCCCAGCACTTAGCTGAAGTCATCCTGCAGATAGGCATCTCAGGTAAACCAGTTATTAAGATCTCCTCTCTCATTCAAGCAGATAGACAGGCATCTCTGGAGTACAATTCAACCTCTTTTAGGATAGTTGTCCAAGAAAAGAGAAGTGAATCATGCTCTGGAGGTACCTGTCTTTCGTCATTGACTGTAGAGAGAGCCTAGATGACTAGTTCTGATTACATTCCTGATTTTGGGGTCAGGTGAATGAAGGTGAGCTCAATCCCACCATTAGCTTTTCTGCACCTCCGTTAGTATGTCTGTGGAACAGATTTGGACTCCTTCCACAGGGAAATGTTCAGTAGAAGTGATGGAAATTGTCAGATAAGGCAATCATGAGGGCCACATGACCCTCTGAGATGACTGGTAGTAGACATCTCTGATGTTGAAAAAGGGAAGCAATTTTCTGAGGAGTGAAATGTCCCAGGTGGGAGGAGCTTGTGAAGTGCAGTAACTGTCTCTGGAGAAGTTGTCTGTAGGTTATACGTCTCATGCACATGGAGAAGAATGTCTCATCTTTTGCACACAGCAGCCATATTTCCTGTATGCTACAACAGCTGCATTAGAAATAGAAATTATATGAACTATCTTACCAAATGGCCTTTAAGAAAGGTAGAGACCATTCTGGAAATGGGAGAGTAGAGAAATAATCAATGGCTCAAAAACATTCAGTCTTTAGGGAAAAATTAAGCAAGGAGTCCCACATTCTGTGGGAGACGCAAAAGAAATTCTGGTGAGAAATGTTCATCACTAGTAAATAAGGAGGAAGTAAGGTGCTGCTCTGTGTAAGTGATTAAGCATTGCGATCAACTGCTGCCCTTTGAAGAGCCATCAAGTCCTCTGCATGGAGTGCCAGGCTTGCAGCTTCCCATGAAAGTGCTCAGGGCTTGCACACTTGGAAGACTGTATTCATAGCAGGATACCTTATAAATGGAGGAGACATATTTCTGTGTTAAAAGGGGCTGTGTCTCAAGGGATGCCCCTGTCACAGCCACCCATGACAGGTTATACTTGTCAAGTGACCCATTTCTCCTGCACACTGCCACCGTATTGGAGATCTGGTCACATAGGATTTCACACTTCCCACGCAGGTCATAGAAGATCTGATCTCACAGGACATCCCTGGTACTGCTGTGAACCTTGTAATCAACTCTAAGTGTGGTAGGAGTCAGCTCTCCTTTCTTGTAATTGGGGGATGGAAATCACCCGTGTAGAAAAGCAGGATGGAGCATAGTTTGGAAACAGATTTCCAAGTCTTTTTGTTCTCAGGCTATATACTCATCATGAAGAACAGATTACTGCCTCTCCCTGATGTGAATTCATATTTTCACTCTGAACTACAGGTCTTAGTTCTGGTATAAAGTGTTGTGAAATTAAACAAAAAATGTATCAAAGTATCATCATTAATTACTGTTTCTGCTAAGACATGGATATAGAAGGGCGGTTTAATGACTCATCAGTTCTGGGTGTAGTTTTCCCCAGGTTAGCAGGAATCAGGTTTAAACCCAACAGTGGCAGTGCGTATCTCACATTAGGCCCCAGCAGATGGTGCAAGACAAGGCCCAAGCTCTATTAGCTGTATTAGTTGTGTAGTCACAACTATGGTAATTTTTGTCTGTATTGCTTCTAATCTATAGAGCTTGGCTCCATTTGTAATGTTTTACAAGGCATTGGGCACGTTTGCTGCAACAGAATCCATGCCAGCATGCAACTTGTTCACTTTATGTTCTGAACATAACATTGTCCACATGATCTTCACAGTTGGCTGCCACCAACAGCTGTTTTTCTTTATTCACCAGCTGACATACCGAATGTACTCAGCTGTAATTCACTTTTTCATTCCCAGTTGTGAATAGTGATAATGCTTTAGAAGGTGAGTTTACATTTAGAATGCTAATTTTTACTAGAACTTGAAGGAGGAGGGGAAAGAAATTACATTTATTGCAGGGTCTGTCCTATACGAAGCTGCCTTTTGCAAGGGAATGACAGAAACAGTATGTATCACTTGCTGTAAGGGCTTTGAAATCATCTGCAAACCTGTCACTCCTGAATGCAATTTGATCAAAATCCTATAATATGCATTTAGTCAGAAAAGCTCTGCCAGCGTAACTCTTACTGTGCCTGACAAATTACATGAACAGACATCACCTTTTCACATGCTTTTTCCTTTCTAACACAACTTTTTCTTTTGCCTCCATCTCTTATCCCATTGGCCTTCCTTTTTTTTCCTTAACCCTTTTATGTGATCTGGCTGACACATGATGCTTCTCAGTGCCACCATTGCTCATACATTTGCTGTTCTGCTACAGTGATTTTAGGTTCTCCCAACATATGTTAAACTCATGCTCTTGGCATATCAGTGCCAGCAAGAGTCTGAGAGAGCAGTGCTTTTAAAATGGCATTTCAAATCACCAGGTGACCTAAATACATAGAGTTCTGGGGAAAGCCTTCAGGTTAAAGATGAATGTTGCATATTGTAAAAATAAGTATTTCATTTAGCGTCTCTACAATGCAATAGGTTTCTATTTGCCTGATTGTGGGTTTCTGGCTTTGCTTTATCAGCATGCAGAGTTGACATATGTGCACGTTTTGTTTAGAGTTGCCCTGTATTCATGCCACAGATGGAGCTCAGATCCTGTGGCTTGGCAGACGGAAGTGGCATGTGGTTTTCCAGAAAAAGGGAAGATCTTACTCCTTACCCAAATCCAGGCTGTGGGCAAAGAGTAGTCCAAACTTCATATAGCAATAGGAAGAGGAACAACCAAGGTGTCAAAGGCAAAGACATGTTCATTCTTGGTATGTTCGTCTCATGCTAGATTTCATGTTTATCTCTTTTCAAGGTGTTACTTAACTGCATCCATGTTTGTTTGTTTGTGTGGGGGTTTTGTAATTTTTTTTTCTGGAATATTCATTAAACACAGTTCTCACAACAAAACTTTTAGTTCTACGATGGATAAATGCAGTCCAGAAAAAAGAAGTCATATTCAAATACTTCAAATAAGCTCCATACAAACTTTTGTGCTTCAAATATGAAATGGCCAAATAACAGACCTGTTGAGCTATAGTGTAGTCATTGCTACGATGCTATTCTTTAGGAAAGCACTAGGATTCCATTAAAAATACTGATTTGTCCTTGTGAATCTGAAAAGACTGCAACAGACAAACCATAATACTAACTTCATGCCAACAGGGATTTCTGAAAAAGTTTCTATTGTATATATGCCCCTGCTCAAGGATAACTTGGGCCTGTCTGATAGCATGAGAGACTTTAGATACCAGGAAATAAATTCATTTCCTCTTGTAATACCAGGAGGAATTACAAGAATTACAACAGGAACTATATGTTTTGGGATATTGTCTGTCTGTATTAGAAAGATGCTGACTTAAAGAAGGATAACATTGTTTTCTTTACTGTTTTTTTAACATGACTGTCTCCAGATGGGTCAGGTAATTTCATATACAGCTTCTTTCTCAGAGGAACTGGTTCTAATGAACTGAGGTGAACTGATCCTAGTAAGACTAGCCAATTCAGAACACAGGAAAGTACCATATTATTTTCATTATGTGCCTCGTCTCATACTTGGGATCCTGGTGAACTAAGTTCAAACATGGAAGATGAAGTGAATAGTAGCCTGCAGCTGCTAATAGAGTAGCCAGAGCAAGCAAAGTACACCTGTGAGATTTCCAGCCATAGTGGCTTAGCAGGAATAAATGGAAGCTCCTTTTCACTGGTGTGTGGTCCTGGAGAGGACTCAGACTCATTCCAGGGAGCAGGTGGAATTTTGCTGCAATGCAGGTCATGAAACAGGTAGCAATGAATTTCTCCAGTCTAATAAATAAACAGCAGATAGATGGACAAGCTACAGCTGCAATCTTCAAAGAAATTGGTGTATCCTAATGTTCCACTTCTCCTGACTTTCCTTCGCTATCATCGCCCACCACTCCTCCAAGATCTCTTTTGAAGGTCTCAGATGTTGTAACTGAGACTAAAAAGAACATATATTGTCTAAATATCATTAGGTGTTACCATGCCAACCAGTAGACTGTGCTTAACAGCAGTCAAGATAAAGATTTGATTGTAACAAATGTACTGAATCCTCATACCTCCTTAAACCAACCTAGTGGTCTTCTATGATGGAATGACTACAACACTGGACAAGGGAAGGGTTACAGATGTCATTTATTTGGAATCATGTAAATCTTTTCACACAGTCCCACCCAATGTACCTCTTTCTAAACTGGAGAGAAATGGATTAGAAAGATAAAAAATTCATTGGATGGTTGAATCCAGAGGGTAATGGAGACCTGGTGACCATCAGTGACTATATGGCCCCTCAGGAGTCCTTATCAAGATCACTGTTATTTAATATTTTTATTAATGACATAGACAAGGGGATTGAGTGCACCTTCATCAAATTTTCAGGTGACACCAAGCTGAGTGGTCTAGTTAACACCCTTGAACAACTGGATGCCATCCAGGGGGAGTTGGGCAAGCTCAAGGCATGAGTCGTGGCAGTCTCATGTGGTTTCACAAGGCCAAGTGCAAGGTGCTACAGCTGCATCAGGACAACCACAGTATCAGTTCAGGCTGGAAGATGAACTGAACAGAGCCCTGACTCTCTCTCTTTACAGGCAGAGAAAAAGAAAGCACCATTCTCAACCTGAATCTCCTTTCCTACAGTTTAAGTATTTCACTTGCTGTGCTCTTTCTGATGGATCTGGACAATGGTGTATTAGGACTGCTGTGCAGTAATCTTTTATAGAGCAGTTGGAGACAGTAACCTTCTGTTATCTGCAGCCAAAAGTGTCTGCACCTGAGTCTTTAACACTATACTTTTTCTTGGTGATGCTCTCCTTTCTTAATTTCATATGTTACATCATGGGCAATTTACAGAATGCTACTCACAAAAGGTATAGAACATGTACAAATCTATAAATCTATAAATCTATAAAGCAGATATTCCTGGCATAAGTCTGTCCCCTGCTACCTACCCATGTTGAGACTGACCTGGAATTTCCCTAAGAAACACTTGGCTGTGGGAAAAGCAGGCTTGGCAGTAACAGTAGAGGATTCCTGAAAGACCAGTTCTTTGACTCAACAAGTCAGATGTTAATTATATTGCTGCTCAAGCTAATAGCGTGTGCATATGTGAAGAATTCTGTTCATTATCAAAAGACACAATCATGACACTGATTACTACCTGGTTATTGTGAAAGATACCATGAAACATTTTATGGGAACTCTGGGGTGAATGGAGTGCATAAGACCTTTGGAAAAAACAATAGAAATATGCAGCACAAAGAGACTTTTTGTAGTTGATAATAGAGATGTCTGCTCCTCAAGTGCAGCTACAAGAGTGGAAACAAGCTCTCTTCCTGCCCTAAAAGGATTGGGGAGCCCTATAAATATCCATGATTCCTTGTCTTGGAATCTGAGCCAGATTCCACAAAAGAAAAAGACACCGTTCAAAAAGTAACCTGCTTATTAAATGCAACTGGGAAATAGAGATGGCATGTAAACAGCAGTAAAGCAGAGCTGGGAAATGAGCTAAAAACATCCATTCTGACTGGAAACATAAATCAAATGCAATATAACAAAGGTTCTCTGCAAGCATGTGTTTATGGCTGTAGGCTCCAGAGAGCCAAAGCCAGTGTGTGGTTGACTCAGGGATACTCCACAGAACTTGTGCCTTGCTGGGAAACTGGCTCTCAGACCAATGTACTTGAATCTTTCCATTTGAGGAGAAGGATAGCTTCAGAAAAGTAGCTTAGCATTTGTGAAGAAGGAATAGAGCACAGGAAAAGAACCCCCAAAAAAAACCCCAAAAAACCTGATTTTTTCTAAGTTTGACAAAAAAGAAAATGCTGACACCAATATCCACAACAGAGCTAAAATGTAGCAGAGCTGTAGAGCTGTTCACCCACCAGAAATAAAATAGTCTCAGCACTTAAGTCATCTTTCCTCCCCTCTCTTTCACCACCAATCTCTGTTCCTGCTTTTCTGGTGTCCTTGAAACTTTGGTCATTTGAGTGGTCTGAAGTTCTGACTATCTGGACTGTTTATCACTTTTTTTCTGATTTTGATCTCGGCTGCATAACACTTAACCATACCAGCAGAGGAAAGACATGAAAACCCTTATCACCCAGCCTGAGGCCTTCAGCTGATCTCAGCTGCAGCAGTGCTGCTATTCAGCTATCCCCTTTGGGCTAAGGTGGTTCTCTCTAGATGTTGTGGTACTTGCCAAGACTACTCAAACATTTTGGAGAAAGAGTAAAAAATCTATTTCTTTACTGACCCCTCCAAATAACCCGTGACTTGAAGTCGGCAGCTGCTGAAAAGAATGAGACTCCTATGTTTGTACGAAGAACACAGAATTTGTGAAAAGTTCCTGCATCAGCATTTTCCCCCTGGAAATAACACCATTGTCATTGCTTTTGCCACCTTAATGTAAGAATGGACATTATCAGTGCAGGGGGCTGTAGGAAAGTATGCCATCAGGGCAAGGCAATCTCAAATAAAGAAACAGTGAGAGAGGTGGGACCTCTAAAGAATCACCATTAGTGGAGGAGAAAAAGTGCACAGAAAAAGAACATTGAATACATTTCAAAAGTGCAAATATCTCACTTTGCTTCCATGGCAACCATGCCTATGTAAACCCCAGATGAATAATAGGTACAGAAAACCAAGTGACAACTTGCCTTATTGGTGGATTCCAATTGTTATCATGGTATAAGAGGCACAGATTTCTGAGGAAAAGTGAAAAAGCCCTACAGAATAACTAATGGGTCTGTCCTGCTTGATCTAGAGCATCGGGTCATGAATCCATATCTTCATGGAGAGGCATGCTGAAGTGTACCTGCAGCAGTGCTTTCCCAGTCTGAATCAGTTAATCCAGCTGTAGTTGCTGTTTTCTTCCCCTCTAGTACTCTGCTGCAATTAAAGCTGAGGCTGGGAATAGGAGGCAAACCTTTTATGTCTCTGGATTGACTCGTATTTCTCTGTAGAAAACAATGCTCACAATAACAGTGGACAAAAACCAGTCCTCTGGAGGAGATGTTAAACTAACCATTATTTATTTCATTGAAACCCCCTGGAAAAGTCTATGTGTCTGTGATAGTATCTTGTGAAGTTCAGAATTTTCTTTCTATTCATCAGTTTGTTTTAAATGAATTAATCTTGTATTTGCAGAGAAGGGAGCTGGACCAGACTCACTTCCCAGGGAAATCAGCTGCTTCCCAACACTTGGGTTAAAGATGTGAAGAGAAAGCTTCCTATCCTGTTATGGACCTTGGATTACTATCCATTACTGATTTTTTTTTTTATTTAGGAAGTGATGAAGTTGCAGTAAGTAGCCCAAGGACAACTGGGCCTTGGAAGGATTCATTAGGGAATCATGAAGAAAAGAAATGTTCTTTTCTTTCCTTCCAGTTGCAGGGAAAGATGAAGGAAGAAACATGAAGACCCAGCAGGATCAACACTGGACTCCAAGGCTGGCGTCACTGGCAGAAGTTCTTCTTTTTTGTCATGAGTTGGTCTACATCACACCAAGCCTGTTGGCAACATATGGGGTATGCCCTTCTTAGAAGGAGAAAAGGATCTTTGTGGAGGAGTTAGCAGGGTGAGCACCAAACATATGAAATAAAGCAAGTACTGGATTCTCCACCTAGCATGGGGTATCTGATTATGCATAAAAATTGAAGGAGGAGAGCAGGCCCTGCAGAAAGAGATGTGGTTGTTTGAGCTGATGGTAAGTTGAATATGGGTCAGCAGTGTGCCGTGACAACAAAGAAGGCTGGCTGTGTGCTGGGGAGCATCACTGTGGGAAGTGATTGTACTACCCTGCAATGCACAGTTTCAGCCTCACCTCAGGTCCTGTGTGCAGTTTTGGGTGCCTTCATATCAGAAGGGCATCAAACCATTTGACTGTGTCTGGGGGAGGCTGTCTGGTGTAAGGTCTCAAGTGCAAGACTTGGGATGAGTGGCTGAGGTCACTGGGTTTGCTCAGCTTGGAGAAGGCTGAGGGGTGCCCTCAGGGCAGCCTAAAACTTCCTCAAGGGGGAAAGCAGAGGGGCAGGTGCTGTCCCCTCTCTCTGTGACTGCTGACAGGGCATGAGGAGGTGGAATGGAGCTGCATCAGGAGAAGTTCACGCTGGGCATTGTGAAAAGGTTCTTCATTGCAACAGGTTCCCCAGGGAGTGTCACAGCTCCAAGCCTGTCAGAACTCAAGGAACATTTGTATGAGACTTTTGGTTGTATTGTTATGTTTTAGGTAGTCCTTTGAGGAGCAGGGAGTAGGATTCAGTGATCCTTATGAGGAAGGATCAATAGCTCAATAGCTGCCTTGGGACTTCCTAGATGACACAGAACAATGGCAGCTGGCATTCAGCTCGCTCCAGACCAAATTTTGGTCAAGTGGGACTCAGTCAGAGCTTAAATCAAAATGCTGAGCCCTGTCCTTCGGTGATCAGCCCAGTCAGTGGAAATGCTATGACCAGAAGTACAGAGAAGAAATGTAGAGATCATAGACCTGCAGTGTGACTTCAGATTCCTTTGCATCAATTTATTAAAAAGCACAAAAGAATAAAATAGAAGAAAGCAAAAACCGAGCATAAAAATACCATATATAAACTAAACACCTGTAACTACTTCAGTTTCAGCTCACAAGAATTGCTTAAAATCTGCTTTGACTGAGTGTGCAGAGCTTTCATCACTCAGTTTAGCACAATTGCAGATCTTTTACCCCTGTTCAAAACCCTGTGTCTCACAAACATCTCCAGGATACTTTCGATTCTTTCAGAGTGACAGACTCTTGGAAACTGCATCTCTTGTCACCAACTGACCAGCACACCCTTGTATCTGCTTCTCTTCTTCCCAGGTTTTGGGGTTTCAAAGCCACAGTTTAGAAAAAATGATTTTAAATTATTATTTCCTATTCCACGACAGTTTGTGGCTTGCTATCCTAACTACATTTAAATAGCATAACTTATTCATCAGGAACAAAAAAATTGCTGTGATTTGTTGCCTCCCTGTAATTAGACCCTTCTGCATTTTTGTTTGTTTTCTACTCTCCTCAGTGTGATACACTTAAAATGTGGACTAGACTTCTTCCTCACCAGCTTCATAATGTTTTCAAACACATGATTTGGGCTTTTTTTAATCAAGGTCCTAAATTAGTTCCGTCATATACCTTTGCAAAAAAAAAAAAAAAGGAAATGTAATTGGAAATTTAAAACAATTCATAACAAATCTTGAATAATCTCATAACTATTCTGTGAACATGCCAGTAAAAGAGCTGTTTTGAATCAGTCTACAGTTCTGCTTAGTCCTCTGCTATGTTTCTAATACCACTGAATGCTTATAAAAGTATAAAGTATGGAGAAGTGGTCCCTAGTAACCCAAACCTCCTGAGATAAAGATTGCATGGGGTTTGGTTGATATATCCTTTGCCTAATACCTTTCCACTTGGTTTATGCTTTTTGACAGATTATCCTCTGATGATGCATTTTAGGATTTGACTTTGAGCTGGCTGTAAGGGGATTTGCTCTGGGGTTTTTGTTATTCCTTTGTGCCTCTCAGTACTCATGCTATGAGCCACAATGAATTAAGAGGTCCCTATTCTTCTCTGGTATTTCAGAGGCATCTGTTACACCACCTCTGTACTGCTTGTCTTCCAGGGTGTAAATCCTTTAATATAAGCCCTCTTTATGCACAAGCCACTCGTCACCTCTCATCACCTCAGCTCCCTTGCTCTGTGCTGACTCCCAGGCACAAGCGGCGTCCCCAGTCCCCCACACCCCCTAGATGCTGCTGCCACAGCCCCTGGTGTGCACACCCACTGGCAGTGAGGCTGAGCCAAGTGCTGTGCCAGGAGAGCAGGCTGCACCTTTGTGCCCAGCCTGCTCCACTCCACATAAAGCTCTTTTCCAGAAGGGCCTGAGGGGCTGGGTGCACATATGGCTCTGAGCAGGCAGGACAGCTGGCTGCTGGAAAGGGCCATTGCCGAGGCATATGCTCTTTTGATGTCCTTCCATGCTTTGTGGGTCCAAGGCGTAGCAGCACCACATCTGTGCTGCAGAAGCCCAGCACTGCTGTGACGTGTTGTGGCCCCCACAGCTGCAGGGACCTGCAGGCACCAGAGCAGGATGGGATCAGCAGGACCCCTGCAATACATGTTCCACTCCCGCCCAAGTGCCTGCTTCTTGTCCCTGGCGATGGGACACCCAGGGTCCTGGCACTTGGGGTCCCTACCGCCCTCAGTACAACTCCTGTGGTTTCTGTGGAAATCCTTGCAGATACCAATAGGAACCCTCTTTGCTTCCCACAGCAACACAGCCAGTCCCTTAGACACAACAGACAACAGCAAGGTGTGGTTATCTCAGAGGAGGAAAAGCATATTTCTATACAGGTGCCTTGAAAAGAAGTGAGTGCTTCTCAAAAGCTGGGGCAATTGCTGCTGGGCACATCTCTACCTCTTTGGCTCCAGCCCAAGGATGTCCCTGGCCAGAGGCAGAGAGGTTGGAATGAAACAACATTTCTGGTGTTCAAGGGTTTCTCTATGTAGCTTCAAGTCCTGCGACACTCTTTTCAGCCTTACCAGAGCATGGTTGTTTTCTGTTCTATGTCTGTTTTTGTAGTAGACAAGAGCTGAAAGATGACCCTGCCACCATACCAGGTGGTATCAGCATTCAGTCCTGTGTTGTGCTGTAGTATTGCCTCAACCCCAGCAAGCTTTGGCCAAAACAGGACTGTGGGATTGCAGAAACACCCCCCTTGACCTCTCTGCTCTATTATAAGGTGAGATTTTAAAAACTTGCTTTGTTACATGCACAGTATGTGCTAGGTAAGTCTGCAGAGAGTTTTCCTTTCTCCATTTTTCATTACCTGTCGTGTTTACAACAGACTAGAAAAAATAAATTGAGCTTTTCAGAGCTGAATATTCTGAAATGTGTTTTAAAGAAGGAACAATGTGAGTCAGCCTTATGTGTGTGCAATTTTCAAATTATTCACTGAAGTCCAAGCTACAAAGTCACTGAGACATGCAAGCGCCACAGATGTGGTCTCCCGTCCGGCTACTGATGGCACCAATATGCAAACAGCTGTAGTTAATGAAAAACAGCATGCCAGTGTTGCTGGGAGATGAAAAAAAAGGTGTAGTCTAAGAAAAAAAGGAAAAAAACCCCTTATACATTTGTTGATAATGAGATTTCTTGCCAGTTACTTCTTTTTTTAACTTGCTGTGAGATGCAGTAGCCATACATTGTAATGCTTTTAAAATGATCCTTAAAAGTTGTGGGAAAATATATTGAGCAAAGCACAAAGTGACAAAATAAGAGATTAAAAGCAGTTGATGACTGAGGATCAGGATCCATGTTCTATTTAAAGCAGCACTTACATTATTATCCATAAGTTATCACATGAGAATTCAGCTGGTATGAACACGTTATCAGGCCAAGTGGCTTGACATTGACAGAGAGACAGAGAGACAGAGAGACCCTACTAAACAGCCAGGAAGTGTCCTTTGTAGTTCTAAACACAAACACATTTATGAGCTGAAAGTGTGTTTCAGATTGTATTACAAAGTGGGATTCCATATGGCAGCTGAGGTCCAGAGCTGGGATGACTCAGGAAGTCAAGATGAAAAGCTCAGCACAGTTTATTGAACAGGACTGATGGTTTCTGATGCACTCTCAGCTTCACGGTTTGAACAGGCAGACTTACGAACTGGCAGAGCTTGAGACACCTCTTGCAGTAGCTGGAAAACATGACTACATTTTTCAAAGATTTACTTTCTAGTAAAAAACCATATACAACCGTCCAGCTCCTAGTAAGGTGTTTTTGTATGTGGGATTTTATATAGAGAATACACAATAGGACATCTTATTGATTACAGCTGTAAAATGTCTCTGTAGAAAACTGGTAATAAAAAAGGCAAGAAAATAGGCATGGACCAAATATTTTTATGAGACTTAGGAGTTTTGAAGCAACTTTTTAAACAGTCCTTTTAGGTGGTAAAGAAAGCAGTAAACTTAACTCTTTCACATATATGAAAAATAGGTAAACAAAGCACTGTCCAAACTGGAAATTACTTGTATTTACTCCTTACTGTATTTCTACTTTGACAGTTGTTTTCCTGCCTTTGCTTGCTGAAGAAAAAACTGACTTCAGTGCAAACCCCCTGCAGTAATGGTGCCTGGATGAAGCTGTGCATCCCTCTAAAAATCCTCTGTGGTGGGCTCTGGAGTGGAACTTCAGCCACAGAAAGGTCAGCCATGCGGCTCGAGTGGAGAGTCCTACCTGTCCCAGGGGAAGGGAAGCTCTTCCTGGAGCTGCCCACCTCTGCCCACAGCAGCATGCCTTCCTGTGCTGGCCAGCAGACATTGGTGACCACCTTGAAGCTGGCTATTGGTGAATGGCAAAGCACCTACTTTATTTTGGGGTATTGAGTGGGAAAAAAAATGGTTCTTTTAGTTCTAGTCATTCTTGTAAATTCCTGGTTTCCTGTCATTTGTGGTCATAAATTAATTTATTCCAGAGCTTGAAGAATATGATAAAAGGCACCACTATTTCCCCAAAGAGGCTCTGATCTCTGCCTCTTTTTTTCACAGGGGTCTCTGTGCACGAATGATCCTCCCCAGGTTTCTCTGTGAGGTTAACAGGCAATGTTGTTCCACATCAAGAGCGGAAGACAGGATCTAAAAGTGATCAGCCTTTACAAACATGTCTAAGTGTAGCCAGGAAGAGATGTCAGACTACCAAGTAAATCAGCAAACAAAGGTGGGCCTGTGGAAGGTGTGTTTGACAGCTGCCCTCAGAATGCTAGTGAACCATGGCAAGGATCAGTCTGAACTTGAGTGAGGTCTTTGGGTAGCTCTGCAGCATAACTATAGGCTGCATTACCTTCTCTATCAGTATTTAGGATAAAGACAGCTCTCTGGAAGAGTGCTTTCCTGAGCCATTCAGACTTTTTCTTTTGCTCAGCATAGCTACAGCATTCCCTCCATGGTGCCTGGGGGAAGGTTGTGCAAGTCTGAGGCATGGAGAGCTGTGCCAGGACCCACATGTTGGGCAATGCCATCTGTGGCTGCAGGCCCAGTGCAGGCAGCACACCTTGGCCCTGGGGAGGACCTGGGAAGGTGTGCTCTCCCACCCCACAGCAGCCTCAGCAGCAAAATGTGTCCGGTCCACTGCTACCCCACTCCTGCATCAGACTTGCCATATTCTGCACCACACGGGAATGGGGAGGTGGTGTGGTGGCTGAGCTCCAGGGGTCGTGGAGCAAAAGGTCAATCAGCTCAGCAGGCAGGCATTGAGGAGGCAGAGGAGAATGCCTCAGAAAGCAAGGGAAAGTCATGTACGGATCAGTAGAGCAAGCAACGAAACAAAGGAGCACAGACATTTTAACTTATGCCCACTCAGTGAGCGTAAGTGAGCCACGAGTTAAATGCAGAGAGGGAGGCAAACTCCGAGAGCCTGTAGAATGCCTGAGCCAAAGAAAAGCAGAGGAAAAGGAGCTCAGGGGAAGCCACCAGCCCATCTGGAGCAGATATAGCTCCCACTAAAAATCTCAGGAAGTAAAGAGTGCACTCTTGGTGAACTTGATTAAGCTTTGACTCTAGTACTTAAAAAAAAAAAACAAACTAAGAAAAAGAATATTTGGCCCTTGGTAAAGGAAGAAGGTGGCATACTGGAAGTCCAAAACCACTGTCCCTGACCTGTCTTGTGTGAATCCATAGTACACCCCAGAAGATCCCTCTGGCACGATGATTGGACCAGCACGGATGTGCAATGATGAGTGCCTGCTTTTCTGCGTCACCATGAGTAATGCAGATGGGGATAGTAATAGCTTGAACTTTACGGAAGATTTTAAAGATCTGTATTTGTACAGTTGCCTGTTGTCCTTGACTTTTTAACATTAAAACTAAGCTTTAAGATTCTGCAGAATACATGTGTCTGTGTGTTCATAATGTTTCTGATGCCAAAACAAAAAAAAAAAATAAAAAAAAAATTAATAGACTGTCACTGAAGAGTCCAAAACTGAGTCTGCCAGGAAGAAAGGAAAATGTACTTTGCTTCCTCTCATTTTCACATTGTTGCTCAGTTTCATATTACTCTTGGCATTTTAGCTGGGGATCAAGATATCTAAAACCCATTCTTCATTTTTATTCAGTTCCACAAGTTATATGTTCACTACATCATCCTCGGCTCAGAGTTCCCTTTTCAATAAGCTTGATTAGGACATTCTATGTGAACTTTCTTTTATACTGCTCAGCTTGGGCACAACTCTGGGAGTGCAAACCATCACAGAAACATGGGGCTGGCAAAGAGAATGGCAATAGGAAATCCTTAGTCCACAAAGGATTGAGCTGTGGCAACCACCTTGTGCAAGCCTTTTCCTCCTCCCTAGGTATGGTGTTTGCATGAACAAGGGGAAGAAAAAAATCAAGGGAAGGGAGCAGCAAAATGGAAGTAGCTGACTTTTAAGCAGTGGAGTTTTTGGTAGAATTAGGAAGCTCAGCCAGACATCTGAGGCCTTCAGCATGCCGAAAGCTGTCTTCATACCTACAACCCTGTGTGTGCCCCTGTCAGTGTATAAGGTCTGGGACTCACAGTGTGACATTTCTTCTAGTGTTCCATTTGTACCAGCCCAGTGAATGCTTCCCATTTCCTTTCCAGGTCTGCATTCCTACCTGGGGCTGGGGGACACACTCTCACATCAGCTTTGGGGAAGGGAGAAAGAGCTGGGAGAACATGGTCTCAAAATTGGCACAGTCTGTTTGTGCACATAGGTGAAAAAGGGCGTAATTTCAATGTGCTGCTCTTTTCACACACTTTTTTGTATATCCCTTTTCCTGTCTTGTTTCCTGGCTGAAATGGGGCCAGATCTTCAGCTAAAGTGAATGTATAGAGCTCTCTGACTCTGACAAAGCTACCAAAACATCTGTTTGTATCTCTAGGCTCTTAAATAACACCTTCTTCTGCATTTTCCCAAGATATGCAGATCCCCAGTGCCAGGGAAAGCGCCATTGGGAAACCCGGCCATCGCTGCAGTGGTTTTTGTTTAACTGCAGCTTGACCTGGGGACTGCAATTACAGTGTTTTAATGTAACAATAGCATAATGATGTGCAGGTGAAGCAACAACAGAGAAAAGAGACTGAGGAGGGATGAAAGTCCCGTGTGCTGGGGCTGTGGTGTTTGAGCAGACAAAGACATTGACAATGTTTAGTCCCCTTCATCTTCTGTAAGTGCCTGGTCCTGTTCAGCAGAGCTACAAAGCTTCTGGGACCTGAGGGTGCTCAGGACCTCGATGCAGACGGAGTCACTGGCACGTGAGTCCTGGAAAGGTCACGGTGGTGGTGATAGGGATGTGCCTGCATGCTCAGGGAGCACTGGTGCTGTCCTGACTCCCCATCCCATGGCTGGAGGGAGATTGGGCAAATAGAGTGGGCACAAAGGACGCAGTGCTGGGGGCAGAAGGGCTCTGGTATGCTCCAAGGGGTGGCTTTTAACTACTAATGTCTGAGAAATTTGCAATCAGTGGATGCATTTTCTAGGTTTTGCCCCGAGGGATATTTTCTCAAATCGAGATCAGGGGCTGCTAATTCATCTTCACTCATCTAGGATGCAGCAAGATGAATTCTCCTCTAAGATTCAATGAGATTAATTTATTGTTTGCAGTCTGTGGACCAGATAGGATCTGAAAAACTACATTTTTTAGCATTCTATTTTTTTTACAAGGGCAGAAATAGCTTTTAGCTTTTAATTTTACTTAGTTTTACATTATTTAATCTTATTTATTTTATTTATTGCCTGTGTATAGTGTTACTCTGTAGTGAATAAAGGACTGACCTGGGCTAGCTTTCCATTTTTATTTCCATTTTCCTTTTTAGCAGACAGACAGGGCTCAGCAGGAAGCTGTGACCACTGTAATCACTGCTGTAGATGAAAGGGTGTCCCCAAAAAGGGATTAAAGAGAAAATTCCTGTCATGGCAACCATTAGTACAGGAAGTCTGGACAGCTGAGATGGCGGAGTATTTTGAAACCAGATTAGGAAAGAGGTGTAGCTTTTGACACTGATGCCCATGTGTGGGTGCTAATTAGTGGGAGGAAGGGCTAGCTGCAGGGTGATGGCCACATGGAGTCTTCACAGAGAGGTTCTTCGGTATCATCTTGTGGCTGAAGACATCTATTGTTGCAAGCTTGGGTTTGGTTCAGCAATTAAAAGTTCAGCTAAACCAATCCAGAAAGGTCTTTCTTAATGCAGTGTTTTCCAGAATATTTCTGGACATCCAAAAACTCTCTTCTCAGCTTTACTTTCCCCATTAAAGAAATAGAAAACCCAAAAGACAACACAGTGCAAATCTAACCTTCCCTGACAAGCCATATGTTTGAAAAACCGTCTATTATGCTTTGCATGACGTCTATACATTAATCCAGTTACTCAGATTTTTGTCTAGAACTTGTCAATATTTGATGGTGTTATCCCAGTTTGCTCTTTGCATCAAGACTATTAAATTGAAATTTTTCTTATCACAGATGCCTTAAAGCCTGATTTTGTAGAAAAGAATGGACACAGATAGAAGTAGATGCCATAACCTGAATTTGTAACCAGTAGCTAAAGTATTCTCTGTAGAAATTATGCCCTTTTCCTTTATCCTGAAAAGTAGCACAAAATGCACACTGCCCACATATTTGAACAAGGCAGGCATCCAAATCTCTATCCAAAGCCAGGTCAAAGGTGAATCTCACAAATCTAAATCCAAAGCCGGATTTACACTGCTCTAAATTTAATTCACTGCACCAGCAAATGCTCTCAAGGGCTCAGACATCTTGAACGCACTGCTGTAGATTTGAACTCCAGGGCCCCAGACTACTTTTCCCACACAGCTCTTCAGCAGCAGCAACAGTAAATCTTGACTCTGTGATGAAGCTGTGCATCTTTGTCTTTTTTTTTTTTAAACTATCGAATTCCTCTTTTTGAGGGAGAGACTTTGCGATGCTGGTGATTGGAGTAAAGAGTTTAGCTGGCTGTAACAGTCTATAAAGGTGTTATAAAAGTGTTGGGGAAAGCTCAGGAAAAGCCACCACAATCAGGGAAGTGTAGCAGTTGCACACTCCTGATTCCCCTATTCCTCTGCCCATGCACAAAGGCAATGGGACCCAGCTAGGAAGATTGCAGCTGTAGGCAGAACCGTGGCACAGAGAGAAGGGTCCCATGCACTTCTGGCATGGGAAAATGATCATGCATGAAAACTCTGGACTGCTCAACAAGCAGAAAGTCCAGAGCTCATACACTGGGGAATACTGCTACAGAGATCAGTCACAAAGGAATTACGGTCTCTTGGGGTTGCTGAAATTTTTTATTTTTATTTTAAAATATTTTTTTAAAGTTTTATTTTTTCCCACCAAATGCTGTATTTAGTAGGGATGGTCAAAATCAGATCTTCTTAGCCATGGCAGGTTTGATGCTCTATCTGGACAAGAAGTCAAGATAAAACCTTATTGATGGAATTGGAGGTACCAAAACTCCAATCTATTTTGTTCAAACTCTTGAGCTAAATAAAATTATTCATAATACCTGACACAAAATGTCCCTGCTTTCTTTATAAATTTCTTTCAATCTGTGACCTCAAGTGAGTGAGCCTTGACTCCTTCACATAATTATGCATGGTACTTCCTGAAGACTGAGAACTGTCTTAGCACAAGCCTGGCCACAGAAGAAAGGCAGTGCAAGGTATCCTTTGGACCTTGCCATAACTTCACTCCTTGGCCATCCCCAAACAGGAGGCTTTGTGCTACTGAACATGTGGCATGCTGCTGATGTCAGTATAAAACTGGAGGAGATAGAAATCAGATAAGAATAGGTCTAGGAAAAACACTAAATTTCTGTAAGGCCTATGTCTGACCATGACTGCCCTTCTCATAGATGTTGAACCAGCCTTCCACTGGGATGTACATATAACCAATCATGAGAAAGTCTGGCATGTTCATTTCGTGATGCTACAAGATAATGTGCTGTATGAGTCATGGGAGAGTGGATAATAAACACAGTGAGTTTTCCTGGTATTATTAATGGTCAACAACTTACTGATACTGCAGCTCATAGTTAAGAACACTACTGTTTTATCATGCAAGAAGCTTATTTGAGCTCCTGTCCCTCTAAGTGTGTTTTCTTGATAATTTTCAATTACATGTTCTTGATAATTGCCTAATTTTATTATTATTCTTCAGTGAAGTGTTTTAATTTTCTTTTCTTCTTATCTTGAAGGGACCAAGGAAATTTGCAACTGTCTTTTGATTTTTGGAAATATTACTGTCTGCAGAAAAAATAGTCAGTTGTAATTACCTCTTTTTGTAACATGCTGAGTTTTTGTTCTTTTGTTATCTTCAGACTTCTCCCTCATGTGTTCATTTTTCTACTCCCAGACTTTAGGAGAATTAAATTTCTTTAAATATTTGTATTAGAGGAAGTATTTGCATCTAAACTGTAAGAGGGAGGAAACAGAGAAATTAAAAAATTCAATAAATGCCTCCAAAGGGCAAGAGAACAGCCTTGAGAGACTCAAAGTACTGTGGTTTTCTGTGTTTAGATGAGAAACTGCATGTCCAGTAGTTTGTAAACAGTGCAGATTTTACATCTGCAGTCCAAAGGGCAAATAGATAAATGATGACAGGCTCTGAAATTCGGGATAATGAAAAGTAACTGGTCTACAAGGGCCTCTATAAGGAGAAACTGATGACTTTCAGATGATTTTTTGGTCACACTCTATTGATTAAAGTAGCAATATCACGGGGCTCCTGCAAGCACACTTCTTGATCTAACACAGAATTTGGTAAAAATCCTTGTTTGGGAGAATGAAACTGACCTCACCTCTGTGGCTGCTGAGCAAAGACAGCTGTTGCAACTTATGGTAATGCTTTCAAGCATCCTCATTCTGCAGAAAAGCTTATTGGTCTGCCTGCAGGCAGGGTGAGATGTCGTTCCATCACATACACAGTGAGCATGCTGTTATTTTGGGCCGTGGAACAAACTGAAGCCATGGGAATGAGCACTGCTGTAAAAGAAAATCAAACAACTCAGCACTTTGGAAGCTGACTCTCCAGCTCCTATGATTTTTCACCCCCCTGGGTGTCACTGAGGAGGAGCAGGGATGTCTGTGAGATCCTGGGACCCCATCCAGTTGCTGCAGAGGAGCCACAGACTTAGTTCCCAATGGCCGTGGGGAGGAGAATGGGGTACTGAAGTGAAGCACTGGCAGGAGGTCAGGGATGGATGATACAGGTGAGAGGTGGGTGAGCTCTGGGACAAAAGGACATGTGACACAAGGACTGTCCTACTGCATGGTCAAAAGAGAAATTCCCACTTTCCTAGCTTTCTGGTCCCTTGTTCTCCCTGTTCCCTCATACTAGATCTATTTCCATTAAGCTCACTCTGAGCTCCAGGAGGGCTGGGCTTGGGCTGGAGGAGGGTTCTGGACAGGAAATGTCATCTCTCAAGCCTTCTTACATGGACAAGCGCATTGGTCTTCTGCCCCATGGGACCATGGAACTCCACTGTCAGAGCATCTTCCGTTGTGCCACTTCTGATTTTGGTCATCATGCGTGTATTTCAAATCTCCCCAGATGCCTTTGGAAGTGCCATCTGGCCTGCCTGATATTTTTAACCAAAGCCCAATCATTTCTGTCATAAGAATTTTAGGATGATGCTAAAGAATTTTCCATCCTTAAATTGTAGTGCTCTTCACTTCAGGCAGAACACTGATAACCAAAATGAGCATGAGATTGCTCACCCTTATCCCCCCAAGCCTCCAGAAGGTCCTAAGTCTTGTCTTGAAGAGCCAGTTCCCCCAGATATGATGAGGACGGCTGCATGGGAGATGCAGTCAGCTCTGAAGAGGAGAGACAACACTGCCTGTGACCACCAACATCCAGAATAACCCACAGGCTGCATTGCAAATCAGTTCCCACTTCAGGCTGTGGCACCTCAGATTTATGCCAAATCATTCCAGAACTATCCACTGTTTCATGGATTTGGTGTTATTTCTAGTCACCTTCTATGGCCATGAGAAAGAAAAACAAGTTAGAAATTATCATAAGTAGATGCTTAGTTCACCAAAGGATCTTTTTAATCTAAGAATCTGAATTGTTATTTTAAAACCTATATATCTAAATGCAATTGGACTTATTCTTGACTGCAAGAATTCACAGTATCTTCAGTTCTACCTGAGGGACTTTCTTGCCAGATATCATACAGAAACCAAAAGTGACAGAGTTATTACGTTGCTTTTAATAGGAATAATCTCAAAATTCAAGAGCTACTGTCTTCATAAATATGTATTATGGTGTTCCTATTTTAATGTGATTACATGTTAAATAGCAGTGTTCTGGAATATGATACTTGGCTAGGGAAAATTTCAATTTTATAGCAGCAGCAAGTTTTAAAGATTTTATTTGTAATTTCTACTGTTTTTAAAGGCAACTATAATATTACTCAATGAAAACAATGCCTTTCTAGCACTTTTTCTATCTGCTTCTGTTTCTCTAAGTACAGAGAAATTAGACTTTGAGGGTAGAATTTCAGATTCTAAAGTACTGACCCAATCTGCTTTCTAAAGTGGGCATAATTTCATTAAAGCTCATTCTGCTTTCCTCCACATTATTGGGTTTTTACTGTTACCGTTCCCAAAGACTACTGAAGTGACAGTTTGGCTCTGGAGAAGTGAGCTACAAGGCACTAAATAGTTACTGCTGCAGGTACAGAAAGCAAAGTTCCTTATCAAGGTCTGAAAAGTTAATAGGGAATATGTGAATCACAAACAAGAGAAATATTCCAAAAGAGAGGCATGTATTGTATTCAAAAAGGACAATCTCTTTATGACGTTAAATTTTATAATACCTGGGTGAAACGCAGTTTTCTCAAAGCATTACTGGCTAATCATGCCTTTGTAGACATGCATGGAACAGTGTCATACCTATCATACATTATTTATTCCTATGTAAAAACCTGTGTGAAAGAGCTGCGCTGGTCAACTTTTCAGAGCCTTTTCAAACAGTATAAGAGGGGAGACAGGAAAATAATAAATACATACAGACATTTTGAGGCAAATGACCACCTCAGAGCTGATTGTAGAAATAAGGAAAATGTAGGCCCTCAAGTGTTGCAAATACTCTGGAGGGAAAGTACACTCTGAACAGAATACGAGGGAAGAACAGCTCCAAGGGGAAAAAAAGAAGTATGTATGGTTTGAGTTTAAAACCATAACTCATTTACATTAAGAGATCAATCAGTGGGAAAATCCATTCATGCAGTGTTAGCCCATCAGTGAACAAGCTAATTGAACACAGAGCGAGCAAGAGCCTGGGTGGCCTCTTTTCTCTTTTATCTGCACAGCAAAACTCACAGCAGCTCCAAGATCCCCTCCTCTGCAAGCCCAGTGCTTTCAGACAGGGTGACCATTCAACTGAGCCCAAGGAGCTCCATCTGCAAGAGCGTAACATCTTTGAACTTTATTTCCCTACTTCTGCATGGGTCTTGAGAGCTGTGGTCAACAGCCACCCAGCGTTGGCTGCTGTGCAGTTCTGGTGCCCTGGCCACAGGGCAGGAGCAGCTGGGTGGCCGTGCTGGAGCTGGAGCTGGGGCTGGAGCTGGAGCTGGGGCTGGAGCTGGGGCTGGAGCTGGAGCTGGGGCTGGAGCTGGGGCTGGAGCTGGGGCTGGGGCTGGAGCTGGAGCTGGGGCTGGAGCTGGAGCTGGAGCTGGAGCTAGAGCTGGAGCTAGAGCTGGAGCAGAGGTAGCTTTGTCCAACACACAGTGCTGAGGTCTCCTGAAATAAACACGTTTACGTAAGAGGCAGAATCATCCCATCTTTCCCCTATGTTCTTTTGGCAGAAAGGCTCACAGGAAATATCCTGTTAGTGGAGATAAAAGGGTTGATTTACTCTGTCCCTGGTAATACATAATTGCTTAATCTCGAGCACATAATTAAACTCCATTGGGAAGGTTACAGCGACAATGATTGTCCAGCAAAGACCAGTTCCCCCAGAGAGGCAATATTTGCATTAGCTGTATTTTTTTATAATGGGGGCAAGGGGAAATGCACTAAAAACCTGAATGTTTGGCAAGAGCTGCGGAGGCATGGGGCAAGGGAGGCTGGAGACAGCCAGAGAGGCACCACCAGAGGAAGGGGAGATAAGGTTTTAAATTATTCCCCTCACTAACTGTGCTGTTTGTGGAAGCCATGTCTCTGCAAAAGCATTTCTTGTGTTCTGAGGTCACCAAGCTCAGCAAGCTCTAAAGAGTCCTCTGATGTGCTGAGCACCCTCCCAGACAGTGCCAACACTGGTGCCCACCTGATCTCACAACCACCCTCTGAAGGTTACTCACGTGGATGGCATGAGGCCTGAGGGAACCAAAGAGCCACCAGTGGCCAGAGCCACTGCAGCATACCCATGTCTGAAACAGCAGATTCAGAGGGAGTCACAGCTTACCAGCACTGGGTAGAGACCACTACCCAGTCTGTCCCATGTTGTAAGGAAACAGTCTGAAAGGAGCAAACACAAAGCTGTTCTTCCCAGTGACAGGAGGCATTTTTGCAAACTGGTGCATGAGTCATAACTCCTTTTATTGAAACTTGTTCTTCAGTCATCTGGAAGTCAGAGCTAAAGATACTTTTTAATTTCTTTGTCATGTAAATTCTGTGTCACTACTGTATTAGGCACCCACCACAAAGGAACAGTAGCTTGCTGAGACTGACAGATTTGTGTGCATGTCCACAACTCCAAGGTTTCCCCAATAACTGTGTAAATGAATGATGTCCTGTTTGTGCACAGAACACTGCATCCATTTTTATCATTGGTGATGAAGAAAGTACGAGAAGTTAAAAACAAAATAAAAGCCTTCAGTGCACAAGAGATGCTGTGTTCCTAACAGAGAGAAGACAGTCAGTTCCAATTTGCGGGAGCATCGCTTTGCAGCCCGCAGAGCAAAAGAAGAAAAATCTCTGCTTCAGAAAATGGTGCTTGCTTTGAGCTGGCAAGAAACATTTCAATAACAGGTTGTAGAGAACGTAACTTCAAAGTTTGGAAGTTGATGGAGTTTTGGAAGCAGTTGCTGAAATTTGCATCCAAAAGTGATTTAACTTCCCCAGTAAGTGATGTGTACACATGGCACACACCACTAAACCACATATGCACTCAATGTATGAATTCCCACTTTCTTGACTTCCCATTCCAGCTTTAACATTTTTTCCAGCACAAAAAGAAATGAATCAAGTCTGCAATAGGATGTGTGTATAAATGCCAAAAAAAAAATTAAAATCAGCTGCTCTTTGAAAATTATTAAGCCTGTAGGACTTTGTTTGGATACTTAATGCCCTGTAAATCCTGTACACCATTATGGGTAACCAGTTAAAGGGAAAATTCTTTAGGCCAAAGATATTCCAGGTTTGTTTGGCTTTCTTTGATAGTATGACCTTTTATAGTGACCAAAATGGTTATAAAATCATCAGGATCTGTGGGGTAAACTACTCTACTGTGAACTGATTCCATAGAGTATGGTAATTAATTTTAAAATGTTTTTCTTTGTCCTGCCAAAGAGGAAACATTCTGGCCAAAAAAGAGAAAATGGGGGGGAATATGATAGAGAATGTATTGCCTAACATATTCTTTCCCCCAACTTACTTTCCTGAAAAAGTAAGATTTCCTGGGACCATATGGAAGCAGAATGGCAACAGCCTGCAGTATGTGAAAGGTTTCTGCAACAAAACAGAATTCCTTTCAGCCTAAAAGTACAATCAAAGCATCTCACTCGAAGTTTTTAGGAGAGATCTTTCTTTTGAGAACTTGTCAGCATAATTATGGTAGGAACAAATTTACCAAAACAAATCTTCACTTAATGAATGCTGGTAGCTGTCATCTCTAAAAATGTTTAGATACAATACAGGAAGAGAATGAGACAGAAAATTTCTACGTTTTGTTTAATACTCTAAAATTATCATTATCACTACTAAATAAGAAGGGACACGTGGAAGAAAAACAGGAAGTCATATTTCTCTTGATACTATTTAAAGTGAGTTCATTTGTACCTGTATAATGGATTTAATAGTAGTGAAAGATGCAGCAGCTTGAGCCTCATCTCAGTTCGTGGAAAATTTTCTCTGTTACCTTTCCCTCCACTCCCTTTTATTTTTTTTCTTCTGAGTAGTATCCTATCTTCCCCAAGCACATGAGGAGATGCATGTCCTATCACCACAAAGCAAGTAGAGGCCAGGAGGGCAGCAGCTACTCTGAAACAGAGGTGCATGTCACCTCCTAGGTTGCAGGATTAGCCAAACCACCTGTGGTGTTTCATTTCCATGACCGTGTCCTTAATCCTTCCTTTTGGTAGGAAAGGTAGTGCTAATGGAAGATACAGGCTGGTAGCTCCTAATTTGCATCAGGATTCAATTACTTTGGTTTGCTTCATGAGTCATCCCAGCAGTGAGATGAGGAAAGCAGCATGTGCTAGGGTCTGCATCTACCGAGCCTCTGCTTGCTGCAGGGCAGCAGAGTGGATCAGTGTCCAGTGAGAAATGTCACAGTAGGAATGGGGAGAAAAAGGACGTGCTTTTCAAGCACAGCAGCATGCATTTGCCTCTCTCTCTAGTTCCCTCACACTTCCATTTTCAATGTCTGCTACCACTTATCTAAGAAGCAGGTTAGATGTTTTGGGCCCAATAAGCAGCACCCCACAAGCAAACAAGAATGCTGTTATTCAGAGACATAAACTACATGATGCTGGGCATGGACCCTGAACTCATCTGCAGCATGATGGGCATCTTTCTGATGATAGCCCATAGAGTAATCAGAAACGGTTTTGAGGGAACAAAACCTCCCTGGGATAAAATGCAATAGCACTGCAATCAGTTACAATCACTTGGCATGGCTAGAGTTTTGCTCCTACTGGGATGGGAATAGGACCTGAAATATCAGGGCCTGCTGAAATACCTCATGGTCAACATCAGTGATGCAAATGCAATTAATATTTCTGCTTGGCCTATAATGACTCTGCTCTCCTAATGCAGTAGAGTAGTTAGAAAAGCAATGGCACATAATGGCACATAAACACTTTCCAAGTGGCTGTCCTATTAAGGTTATGCAAGACCCAGGGCAGTCCTCTGCAATGTGATGTCAGCTCTGGCTCCTGGCCTGACACACAGTTACACAACAGGACAAGGCAAGGGCAGAAAATGGAGATGCTCTGGAGTTACCAATTTTTTTGGAACACAGTTTAAGCACACAGCTCCTGTTGCCATCACTGAGAAAACATCACACAAGTAAAGAGCAGCGGGGGGATTTATGGTCACGCTGGACACGATGGTTTTTTTCCTTTTCTATATATTATTCTTTATTCTTCTTTTCATGTATCCATCCTGATTTTCCCTCTCTGAGAGTCTTGGCAGGGGAGCAAAAGAAGCTCAAAAGTACATAGCTTATGACTGAGTAACACTCTACTAAAGGCAGGGACTCTCTCTCTTTTTTTTTCATTTTTTTCATGGTTTTTTTCCTTACTTTGTGCATGAGCTGTTAGCCTAGAAGCCCTACTGACATTTATCATTCCTTCCACACTGGTTGATTCATGCTGGTTGCAAGAAGCACATGGTGGGGATTTGGCCCAGCCCTAGGGGTGGTCACAATTGGGGAAAGGAAACGTCATGTCAGGTTGCGTAGAAAAGGGAATCAACACAAACTTTTTCTGTCACTGCCCACTTAAGCCTGCTGCATTATAGAACTGAATGCTGAATATACATGGAAGTGTGTCTGTGGTGGAGGAGAATCACAGGTGTCGCCCTGGGAGGATAGGTTCTGCTGGTCTCACTTCCCAGTGCTATTTGGAGAGATCACAGATCTCATCTGGGAGAAATGGTCATTTCCTGCATTAGCCAGCCTTTTTGAATGTTTTTTTGTTCTTTCTCGATTTAAAATCATGTAGATGACCCTGGCTGATGAGATAGGTGCCCAGGATAAGGGGGGCTTTTGTGCTTCTCAGAGCACAGATCAAACTGTGCAGAAGGATGTCCTTACGCTCCTCGGGGGGACAAGGGTATGTGAAGGAGCTCTTTACAGCTGCTGGTGAGAGCAGTCTACATGGGATGGGCATGGGGCTGCTGGCCTTGCCACCTGGGCTCCACACCACAGCCTGGGCAGAGGAGTGGGCTGGCAGCACAATCACAGGTGGGAGAACCAGGACTTGCAGCACCTGTGATCTGAGCAAGGGGGAAGACAGACAGGAGGGGTAGCATGCACCAGTATCTGTTATCAAGCTGTTGGACATACTACCCAAAGGAAAGACCTCTGTCCAGTCAAAGGAATTTTCTGGAAAACTCCTGATAGCCAAGAGATGTATGGTGCCCAGGGCTTCCCTGTTCCTCCTCAAAACACTCACCAATTGCTACTTAATTCCCTTATTTTTCCATCAGGCTGCCTAAAGAGCTTGACTGTTCTTTCAATTGCTCAATCAGGAGAATGCATTTGCTTGGCATGTTGGAGTCCTATCTACTCATATGTGCTGTTATCCTTGCCACTTACACCCAGATTAGGCCTTGTCAGAATAAAGCTGTGAAACTTTTCAGACAAAATCAATATTGGTAATGAAGATTTGAATTGTAAGCACTGAAAAAGCTCAGTATGACATAAAGATTTTGCCTCCAATTACCTGCTACGATTTTATGTCTTCTTTCACATCTGATACATACCAGCTTGCATTAATTTATTTTAGTGGTATCTTGGAAGAAGATGTCACAGAAAAACTACTCAGCCAAAGATTTCTCTGTAAGTGAAGAAAATCACACCTGAAGCACAAAGCCACCTATTCCATATGAAGTCAGGAAAAGCAAAACCGTGGATTTGAAAAACCCTGGAGTTTTGTGGAACATTTGATCCTGATCTGACATGTGTGGCTCAAGCCTTTGTGGCTCATTGTATGTTGGGGTTTTTCTTATGATGAAGAAAATAAGCAGTAAATCCAGGCCTGAATGGTCAGGATCCCTGGAAGTATATGCATTAAAATAGAATAAACCAATTCAGAAAACTGGCTTTTTTCCTTTTGTTCCATGTTACATGCTCAACATCTGCCTTAACCATTCTTGGTAAGATTTTTTCTGCAGGGTGTGTATTTTATACTCTGACAATTTGCTACAAGTATTTTATAGTCAGAATTGGGACATAATTATGCTTGCAATCCAACTACCTATTCTGGATTTCATGTATCTGAACTTGTGCATATCTGTGAAAAAATTAAGCTTTTCTGTTCCCCATTTAGTCCTCAATTCAACTGGAACAATCATTCAGGGAAAAGAGACCTTCTCAGAGAAAAGCAGCTGTCTTTCTCCTAGTTTATAAAAAGCTCCTGGATTTCTCTGAAGCAATACAAATTCCTTGCATTTTATAAAAAACCCATTCCACTTGAATGTTAATGCTACCTTCAAATGATGTGTTTGTGTGTGTATGTATTTGTGTGGCTTTGAAAGAAGTCCTTCACAAAATCTGTTTGCATCAGAGATGCAACTGCTGGATTTCCATCTGAATGTTGTTATTGTTCTCATCTCTATCACATTTGCTTTTCCAGTCATTCTCAGATGTGACTTCCCAACCACAAGAAATTGTTTTGAGTTGGTATCAGCCTAATTCATCTATATTTTCTTTGCTTGAAAAGCGTTTTTGGTGCCAAAAGAAAGGAAGGGATTTTATTGTCAACTCTTAAATTGCTGTGGGGCAAAATTCAGGAAAGAGAGTAGATTTCCACAGGTCAAGGTCCACAGAAGAGGACAAATTTTTTTCTGAATACTGGCTTCGGTCTGCCTTGACATAAATCATCTTTGCTGAGCTTGGAAAGAACGGAATTAGGCCATCCAGTGCTAAACTCAGCCATTGTGTCCTCACACCCATGTCTGTCAATCCTGGCACTGTTTTGTCTAACCTGTTCTTTAATATCTCTGAATACCTCTGGAATAGCTTGCTCCCCTCATCAAGCAAGTCCAGCTTCTGTCTGTCCTCACAGTCCCCACTTTCTAGCCTGTATCTCTTTCAGGTCATCCAAGATCCTCAGTTTCTGGGAAATTAGAGGAGTTCAGCTGACATCAGTGAAGTTTCACCATTAAATATTCTTTGAAGGTATGACCTAGTACTGTCAAAACTCAGTCCTTTCACTTCCCTCTTAATTTTTCTCTGTTCCTACTCTTTATCTCTTGATAGATTCACAATGTTCCTTCCACTCACTTTAACATCTAAGCAGTGTGAAAGTGCTGATGCTCACTCCTACATACCATCATCAGCATTCAGCTCCCTTCTTCTGTTCATATTTCTGAAACTTTCAGATCTCCATCTTCACACATGCCCACTACAGCATTCTGCTGGGAATCTAAAAAACATATCAGACGTCAGACATATAAAGAAGTTTCTGAGATAATTTTCCAGCCCTGTCTTTCTGAGCAAATAAACTTTCTTTTTGTGACCCTCACCTGGCTTCCTGAGTTCAGGTTTTCAGGAATTACCTTCAATACCACTCATAGGGGAAGAGCTCTGCCAGTTCCTCTGTCATTATGTGTATCTGCCCACCTCTGTCATGACCTCAGTCTCCGCTGTCCATTTGATCTGTTGCCAAAAGGGAATTTTTATGTTTTCTTCACTTTGTCCTTTTTGAATGCGCAGCTTTTCAGAGGTGTCCTAGTTCTTCTGAAAAGACAGCTGATCGTCTGTGTGATTTCAGTTCTTTCCTTAAACCCTGTTCTAACTGCAAATGTCTAATTATAAAGTATGAGATACTACTATCTTTTTAAATTAACTTATTTGATAAGTTTGAACACAAACCATAATTGCCAAATGCCCAGGTGCACATGTGCTAACTTTTGCAACGACTTCCCTATCACCCTTGCTTCAATTTTCCCCCTGCTAATCTTCTAATTTCTCATTTATTAGATCTTGAGTAAGTAGAATGAACCACAAATGTAATATCATTCACTATGTGTTTGCACAGACACATCTCTATTTTATTTCCCACCCCTGCTTAGATTGTTTGTTGTGTTAGAAGCCCAGCATGGCCTAGGAGTTAGCTAAAACCCCTACAGCTCAGCCTGTACATTGCAGTGATATCTCTGGGATGCTCATGCTATGTGCTCCTAGCTTTAGCAGAGCAGAGGATGGCAAAGGTCTCACAGTCATGATCCAAATTTTGTGCTGCAGCTGTGGTGCACAGGCAGGCACCAGCAAGGCACCTTCTTGGGGAAAAGGCTGCCTTTGTATTTTGACCACTGTGTGAGATACAGACGAGATGAACAACTCCTCCTGAGGTTTGATCTGAGGACAGCTGACAGTCTTGCTCCCCCAGACAAGGGATGCTCTTAGCCATAGACTTTACAGTAGATACCAGCCTAAATTTTCCCATCTTTGAGACCTTCTATGGAGACTGTTTATTTGGTTGTTGTCAGGCTGATTGCTTATTTTGGACTTTCATTAAATAAAAAGATATTAACATTCAGCAATTACACAGAACTGTTCACAGATAGCAGTTTTCAAATGATTTAAACACAAGAGAAGTCAGAAGCTTGTTTGAAAATCTGGTTGGTCATCATTCACATGGTCTCAAGGTATTTTTAGGTTTTGTTTTTGCTCGTTTTACTGTTTGTTTTTGTTCTAGAAAAAACTTTGTGTAGTCTTGTTTTGTCTTGTTTTGTAGTAGGCTCTGTGTCTATTGTTATACACTTCTATTGTGAATCTGCTGTAACCTGTACGCCTTCACTTTCTTACCTGCTCCAACATTTCCAGTGCCTTCCTCTGATACAAATAATCACTTCATCAAAAGAAAGCCAATACTGATACCCTCCAGTACTTAGGTAAGTAACACTGAGAAACATTGAGAAAATTTTGAACTTGTATAGAAGGGACCACAGTGATGGGGATGCTTCAGCGGCAATATTTGCATTCAGGGACTGCTGGAATGACAAGAGATTACAAAATGGACCCATGCTGGCAAATGCCACGTAGAAATAGCAGATGTGCTCAGTTATCTCCATTGAAGACACAGTCGATCTCACATTGCTTCCCACCCATCTGAAAAAGCTTCTCTGCAATGCAGCCACAAGCAGATAGACATCAATGAGAGCCAGACTTGCCTAGTCCATTCAGCTCTTGCAGGGAGGAGACATTCACAAGGCTACCAAAAATCTAATGAAAACACTTCTGCTTGGGCTGTGAGCAGAGACCTGGAATCAAAGCAAAAAAAACCCCCAAAAACTTCTTTCTGTTTTGTTCTCCCCCTGCAGAATCACTGGATATCTAAATGAGAACAACATGTCCTGGCAGCATGGCCTGAGTGCAGGCATGGCTCGGGGCAGAGCCCAGCCTGGCTGCCAAGCAGCCTCATGCACCAGAGATCTCTGAAATCTGCTCCTCTCAGGGTGCTAAAGAGACAAAAATCTCCTTCCTCACACCTTCCCCAGTTTTCTCAGAAACAGGCCAGATCCACATAATTAAATAGACTGTCTTCCAGGAACATCAGTATTTACCTTGAAAACAGAGGAAACTAGAACTGTCACAAATGCCTTGCTTTTTGTAGCACCGCTGAGAAAAGCAAAAATATGGAAGCAAAAGGAAAGTAAAATTTAAGCATTTTTAGAATCATAGAATATCCTGAGTAGGAAGAAATCCACAAAAATCATAGATTTCAGCTCCTAACCCTGTACAGGACAACCCCAAAAATTCACACTGTGATTTTATTTTTTGTGATCACCACACAATCATAGCCAGGAGTGGTCAATGGATGATGATTTTCGCATCATGATAGGAGGAAAAATACTCTGCAAGCAAACTAAGTTTTCCTCAATTTCAGCAAAACTGTGTTATTACAAGCACAAATACAGTGAAGAAGGTTTTCACCAGGTGGCGTTAACTTTGAGGAGCTCTGACAAACAAAAAATAGTAAAGCTCTTTGTGTCTGGTGCCTGCTATTTAAATAATAATGCTGGACATGCTAACATGGGTAGACAGAGGATCATGAAGGTGTTTTATGTGCAGTTAGATGAATTTGAGTGGTGTGTAGGCCTTCAAGTCCCTTGCTGGTACAAAGACAGAAATCAAAGGAATTTGATCCTTCATTTAAACAGTGACATGTGAGAGAGCTAGGGTGAACTTTATTATTTCAAATATGACTCTGAGTTTGGTAGGAGGGCTTCATTTGTGGTGTATTACACTAAGAAGGTCAGAGAAACTGGAATAACACCTTGAAGTTCTTCTCTGGGCTCTTTTCTTAATGTTCTCCATCCCCAGCTCTTCAATTTTGCAGGTAATTTGCACATCCCTTTAAATGAGAAATTATCTACTGTTTAGAAAAAACCAAAATACCAGAAGTGAACAATAACCTGAACAATACCACATCTTTATTCCCATGGAATATATATTTATGCTACTTCAAATGTCTTGCTTCTAATTTTTTCATTTTTATGGCATTACAAAGCTTTGGAAATTGCACTGTAGCTTCTGAGACTGAAAAGATTTTTCAGTAAAATAGCTTTGCTTGGAAGTAGCTTGTTTTCCTATAAAATCAATCCGAGCACTCACTAAAATGAGACAAATTCAGGAATTTCATCTTTCACCCATCTTTCATCTTTCTTTCAGAGCATAGACCTTATCTCTTCTTGCCTTGCCTGCATGCCCATCATGCTTTCTAATGTGCTTTTAGGTGAAGAACACACTCTATGGTTACTATGTGTGAAATCAGAGTTCCAGATCCTTTGTGGCATGATGGAATGGCCTCAGTCCTCGCTGTCAGCTCTCCCGATTCCTTCGGCACACAGTGAGGTGTGGAGTGCTGGGCTTGCACCTTTCCCACAGGGGTTTTGCAAAAGCTTAAATAAGGTGGTACAAATTTCTTACGGCTCTTTCATGCACTCATGTTCATCTTTCAGTTCTTCTGTACTTGTGTTCATCCCACTTTTGACAACCAGCTATGCTGATGAAAATATTATGCTGTTGAGTAATGAGAGTACAAAGTCATCTGCAGATTAGGCCAAAGGTCCTGCAAAAAGAATCAAATTAGCAAAAAAAGTGACAGGCAGACATCACAGAGGAGGCCAAAACAGGCCAATTGGAATAACTAGCTTTGTCTTCCTAAAGCTTTTCATACCAAGATATGTAAGTGCATCTGGTCGGCATTTGGGTGTTTGAGTACTGCCTATGGATATAACCCTACACACCTTGGAATACACTGAGGAACAAGGACTAGTTCTCAATTCATGTATGGATCTTAGACCTAAAGCAGGAACATTCTCATTTGCTCTTTGCTTGTCTAGCCGTCTCTTTTTTTAACTCACATTTTCCATGGAAACTAAATCTTCGTGAAAATTAAGTATTGACAGAAATAAGCTCTATTTAATGGAAGGCAGAAGTTTCTCTATTATGCCAGCTCTAACTCTGAAACCGTAATCATTTTTTTTGAGGAAATGACAATGAATGTAAAGACTCACTTGCCCTTATGCATGGTTGACCTCTGCTTGTGCTCCTTTTCCTGGGAGGAGAAAGACAGACTGCTGCTTTTGACCTTTTCAATGCACCAGGAGAAAGAGAGGGAGTTTAATATGATAGAGAACCCTAAAAGCAGCTGTGACCTGCAGTGGTCTTCTCAGTGGTCACACACCGAAGAGAAGGAAGAAGTAATTGAGTATCTGGGGTGGTTTGAGAGCAACGAAAGAAGAAATCTTGTCAAACCAGATGCAAAGTTGTGGGAACTGTACAAAGAGGATGGGACTGGAGAGAGGACTGGGGGGAGAAAAGGTCCTTTGCTGTGTGGAACAAGTTTTGATGTTACAGGTCCATGACTTGTTTAAAGTGCACGCTTTCTGTATACTTCTTCCAGGCTGTTGTTCTGGGGCTTGAGTGGTAGAAATAACTGCAAATCCAACAGTCCCATTGCTCTGATATTTTGATGTGCTTGGACTATGGCTAATGCTTGAAGAGCTGTTGCCTTCATTCTTGGAGAGAGACAATATTACTGCAGAGGTGAGAGAAGGACTCTCTGATCTAGTGCATGCAAAGAGAGGATATTACTCATTGCTACTATGAAGCAGAGACATTTTTTGGAAAGGAGTGTAGAGACTGTGACCTACTCCATTCCCCTGAGACTGAGGGCAGGAAATAATCCAAGGATGATAGAATAATAGAATAATTTCTGTCCTTTGTTACTATCACAGAATGCTTTGGACAGATGAAGAAGACAATTCAAATCTGAATGGATTTCCATTATTTTTCCCCCAGAACTGAAGTGCTTATAGGATATAGACAATCATACCTATCAAACACTGATTTCCCTCCTCCTTGTTGCCTTCCTCCACCACGTTTCATTTTTATTTGTAAGAACAGATTGTTCTTCTGAAATGTCTCTGTACCTGGCAATGCCTCAAAAACGCACTGCTCAGTTATACAAGTGACAGTTATGAACACTAAAGCTGGCTGGATACATTACACACCCAGTTTATCCAAGATGTAATTCAAGACAGGCCATTTATTCAGTTCAACTACATGTAAAGCAGAGCGACTCTGTGCAGGAATGCACAAGATCAGGAAGAAGGCTTTAAGTAGTGTTCGTTCATGTTTGCACATGTCTTGTACGGAAGTACAATATGTTGGGGATTTTCTGGGCCAAATGCTTCAAGTTGCTTCAACTTACTTTCTGCTAGATAAACACAATAAATCACAAGCTCATTTAAAGGTAGAACAAGCCAATTTCTCTGATAAGCACAGTAGCCTCTGCAAAGTAATTTCCTCTTGGTCCCATCTTGTTTGTCTACTGAAAAACCAAATCATGTAACATTTAATGAAAGAGCAGAAGAGATTTTGCCCATAGATACAGGCAAAAAAAGCAAATTCTGAGCTATGTGTTCAGCTACTCAAAGACAACTACACTGTCCTTCATTGGCATGTTAACTCTATCTACTTTGTTCTCACCTAATTTCTGTGCTTACCAACCTGGTTTTAGCATGTACCAGCACATTGGTCTGTAGGTCAAGAACTCTCACTTGCAAACTTTTGGGACCTACTGATCTCAGAATCATACAATCATTAAAGCTGGATAAGTGACCACAACAACTGGCTGAAAACAAGCAAGGAAAAAGAGAGCTGAGTCCACCATCCATGGAAGAATAGGGCCACAGGGCAAGATCCTTCTGTGTCAGCAGTCAGCAGAAAAGATCAGGTTAGCTGCAGAGTGGACAAGAAAATCTGGGGGTGCACTCAGACCGGAGCAGGTGGGAGAGACTCAGGCACGACAGGGAGGCCACGTTAGACCCTTTTCAAAGAGGCAGAAACAGATTCTGTTTGTTTGCCTGCCTGGGTAGGGGACTTGCAGAGATGGGGTCTCAGAGCTGCCAAACACAACCCTGAGGACTTCAGGGCTGTTGAGCCTTTGCTGCCAGGTACTAGATCCTCTACAACTGAAGAAGTTAGGTTGATAATTTATGAGAATTAAGCCATGCAGAAGTTCACATTAGAAGGCTAGTTTATGACACTGTTCAGTCAGTGTCTTGATAGACTGTTGCTTGATATCAAAAAGATAGGCAGCCCAGTGTGTCATTTCCATTACCTGGTTTTATTGTACTGAAGGATTTTATACACCATATACTCACTGCTGGGAAATATGACTTCTGAATGGCTTCTTCATCCCCCAAGGGTGTTAACACTCTAACTTCTAAAAATTAGTCTTGCATTTAAAGTGCATCCAGAAAGACTTTGATTAATGCCCCTATACAGGAAAAGAGGGGGTTTTTCAAAGGAGAAGTAAAGTCATCCTGAACCCTCACTTGATATTGGAGGCAAAACCCATCCCACCAGTTTCCTTTAACATAGACTTCTTTAATATGCCAACACATTCATTTCCATACTCCCACCATAATATCTTGGATGCTTTCCTAGAGGCAGTGTGACAGCCAAGAACTAATGCTTGCCATCATCACTCACTGAAACAGAAGAAGTGGACAAAAAGGTACCATGATGTTTGGACCACTTGTGAGCAAAATGGAGCACTAATGACTTCCTGGGGTTAAGGAACATGGACCGACCCTGGACAAGTACAAAGTGCATGAAACCATTTAAATCCTTGTATATGTACATTTGTATGTATATAAGTATACTACAAAACAGGAACTACAGGTAAAGAGATTTAGGAGCAGAGGAACAAACTATGAGGAAGAAGAACAGGGAAAGAAAACATTTGAAAAGAGGCAAAAAGACCTCATTTATGCTATTTTAGCACCATAAAAATGCCTTGGTTTGTCACTTTGCTGGAGGGAGGAGGATAAGAAGGCAAGTATTATATTATTCAATCGATAACAGCTGCAAATGTGAATCAGATTAAAAGAATGAGTCATTCCCATTCTCATGGTCAATTACCAAAGTCTGCTGAGGCAGCTGATGCTAGAAGTTTCATCAATGCAGTTTCATGATCTGCAGTCCTGAGGGTGACTCAAGTTATGAGCAGTCAGACCTCGACCCATCATGTGAGTCGGAAAGGGATTTCCTGCCCTCACCCAGCCGAAGGACCAGGGTTATGACAGTGTCTCTGCAGGGGAAATGCTGACCCTGCTGCAAAACCCCAGCACTGCAAAGAAGTACCGGCACTACTGTCCATCCTGGTTTTCTGAAAGAGACTTGTGGAAAAGAGATTAAGCACAATCCTGAATGAGCATTGAGCCCTACTTTCTCTTCCTAGATTTGGATGAGATGTTTGTCAGAGCACAAGGGGGATGGGCAGGCTCTAGGATTTGTCTTCTCATGTTTTTGCTTCCCATCAGTAAATACAGGAGTTTTGGTGCTAGTTTCTCAGTTGGAACGGGAGTCAAGACAGATATCTCAAAACATTTACCTGTGATCACTTGGGTATTTACATGAGTTTTGGCTCTGTGAAACTGCACAAAGGGAATTTCACCTCAGAAGAAAAATCCGCACCTCTCATGAGGTCACGTCTATTCAAGAGCAGCTGCTTACAGCACACTTCCCCTTCCTTCCCTGGACTTTGAGGTTGCTGTTAGCTCACAACACAGCAGTTAAAAACAGTCTTGGCTCCTCTTTCTGCAACTGTCTTGGGCCAGAGAAATCAAGGAAGGACCAGAGAGCACAGACAATTCAGAGGAGATTTTGCCTGTACAAAATTATCCTTCCCAGCTAGGACGTCTATTTGCCCTTTGGCCACTTTAACTCCTTGCACAGAGAGTTTCATCGTGTTTTTGCCTTGAGGACCTTTGAAGTGAAAGGCAGTAGTTCTTTTGACTGAGGCATATTGCAACACCGTCTCCCTTAAATAGCCACGAGCCCTTATCGTTCTCTTCCCTCTATTTTATTCTAATGAGGCATTACCCCTACAACACTTTTGACATTTAGGCAGGGAGGGGATTTGGTAATTAGCCAGACATTGCATTTTTAGTGGAAGTTTGCTTCAGAAGTCTTGTTTTTCTAAAGCTGACCTGTTGAGTGATTCATAAGATATGTATTAATATATGGCACAATACAGCTGTATTGGTTAGCATCCTAAATCTGCCAGATGGCTCATTAAAAAGATAAGCAGCAGAAGAAAATTCAGTATTAAAGATAGCATTGTGGCAGCAGCATCCATTAGCCTGAAGTTCACAACAAAAAGCTGCCATGCCTCGGCATTTTTGAGTACACTGCACTTTCAACCAGGATGCAGGAGAAGATCAAATTTAGAAAACAAGGGCTTTAAATAGAGATTCAGTTCCAAAATAAAGTGTACCCTTGGAAGTTATGTTCCTATAATAAATTTAGAAACAAGAACAGAATAAAAAATTTACTAGCATTCTCAGGTGACAGGCAGTGTAGTCAGGTGAACATCGCGGAGTATGACATGCTGTTTCAAATACAGACTTCCAGGAAAAGCAGGGGCAGGACGATGTCTTCTTTTTCTGTTTATTACACAGTGCAAAGAACATTGGAGATGTGTGAAAAACTATAAATCTTCATATGCAGGCAATCTGTCTCAAATGGCCTGACAGCTCATATCAGTAGTTTTGTGTACTTACTGGTTGTCTCCTGGTTTCCAAGTAATGAGTATCTCTGTGGCCAAATTTTCAAACCTCTGCTTCCAACTAGGCACAGAAATAACAGCCTATTCAGATGTGCTCTACCCATAACAGTTTCAAGTCTGACATGCTTGGACAGATTTTTAAAAGCACTTGACAATAATATTCCAACAATAGCCTGAAGAGAAATGGGTAAGATACTGTGCCCAAAAATTTTGTGGTAGAAAAAGTACAATATTTCCATCTAAAATTCATTTCAAAGAAGCGAACTTGTTTGTATCAGATTCCCAGGAAGAAGGAATTGAACAAAGAAAGACAAATAAAAATAGATGTTTTTATTTTTAATGTTTAATTTGCAGAGGGGGATAATTTTTCTGCTCACTGATATTCTATGGGAGATTCCATCCAAAGTTTTGTTTAATTCCAAAAAACATTCACAAACAAAATGCAATATTGTATGATATATTAACAATACATTAGCTTTCGTGAGTTTAAACTACAGCAAAAATAATTTCTGCAAACTTCCAGCTTGTTGAAGATGTTGAAAAAAGGTATTTGTTTTTAACCTAGGCTGATATTTTCCCAGCTGTTTGAAGAACTGCCACTAATCAGAAAGTCAATTATTCATTGGGCTTGACTAATATTTTGTTTGTTGTTTTGGGTTTTTTCAATCTATCTTCACTTTTAGATGAGTTTATGATGAGAGAGAGAGAAAATTTGGTCCTATACATTTCCCTGAAAATACAATTAACTGGATGAGCGGGGCTAAAAGAACTTCCTGCTCCTGCAGGTGATTGTATCTCAGTTAGGAAACATGAGGACAGACTATCATTTTTTGCAGATAATGAAAGTATAATCAAGTACCTACTTAAAGAGGTCCTATTCTTCCTACTGTATTTAAAAATTTGCTTAAGGAAGAGAGAGGTTAGGATTGTATATTGCAGTTGTTGCATTGCGCAACAAGATACATTACACTACTTTTCTCACTCCTTATTGCTGACGTTTTAACCAGTTCAGGTCACTGATTGCTTAAACTATCCTATATTTATATTATATATTTAGATTACTTATGTAGTTAAAAAGGGAAAGGTTTCCATGTATGTTTTCTTTTCAGGAGGAGAGAGTAAAAATAAAATGAAGCTTGCTTTGGTAACAGAAATACGGTGTTAAATACAGGAAAAAGTGGTTTGTGGTGCATTATAACCATTAAACTTCTGTTAATTCTAGCACTATTTATGATGATTATCTTTCCAGTTATTGCATCTGCTGTAAGTATACCTTTAATTATCTAGTTGATAGTTTCTCATGGGTTGATGTTGGGACTGGTGCTTTTTAACACCTCTGTCAGCAAGTTGAACAGTGGAATTGAGTGCAAGCTCACCAAGTTTGCCAAGAACCCCAAGCTTCATAGTGTAGAGGGAAGGGATGCCATCCAGAGGGACCAGGACAGGCTTGAGAGATGGGCAGTGAAAATTTCAACAAAATCGAGTGCCATGTACTGCACCTGGGGCAAGGCAATCCCAAGCATAAATACAGGCTGGATTTGGGTGGAGAATGGATTGAGAGCAGAGCACAGTCCCCTGCCCAGAAGGACTTGCTGGAGTTGCTTGACAAGAAGCACAACATGACCCAGCCATGGGCACTCACAGCCCAGAGAGCCAAACGTGTCCTGGGCTGCGTCCAGAGCACTGTGGGCAGCAGGGCCAGGGAGGGGATTCTGCCCCTCTGCTCTGCTCTGGTGAGACCCCACCTGCAGTGCTGCATCAGCTCTGGGGTCCCAGCACAGGAAGGACATGGTTGGATCTGTTCTGAAAGTTATTAAAAAGACATTTTAGCAACAGCACAGTCTTTTGTCAAAGCTCGCATGCGTCCATGAGAGGAAGGTTCTGCTTAACCAGGTTAATTCCCCTGCATGAGAAGGTCACCCATCTGGTTGGCCAAGGGGAGCAAGAAGATGTGGTAGTTTTGGATTCTAGCAAGCATTTTGATACTGTTTCTCACAGTATCTCACTGGACAGAATATCAGCTAGACAAGTCTATAATATGTTGGGTAACCAATTGCTTGACTCAAAGAGGTGTGGTAAATGCAATCACATCAGGCTGGTAGCTAGTCACCATTGGGGATCCCAAGGACTCAGTTTTAGGGCTAGTACTCTTCAATGTTTTTGTAAGTTGCCTCTATCAGGAGTCAAACAAACCCCAAACAAAACCAAAAAGCTAACAAAAACCCCCAAAATCCCAGCCAACCACCTACCCGCCCAAAAAACCCAAAACAAAAACAAACCAAAAAAAAAACCCCAACCAACCAAACAAAACAACAACAACAACAACAAAAAAAACCAAAAAAAAAAAAAACCACCAAAATCAAGAGGGATAGAAAAAGGGGAAAAAGAAAACCCCAAGAAGAGGAAGCAGAAAATCTTTACAAGAAAGCAAAGTCAAGACTACACATGCTGCCTGGCTAAAAAGAGAATTCAAGATGACACAAGAAAGTCCTGATAGCTTTCCAAAAGCAAGGGTAAAAAAAGAGGTGTTAAAACATGCAGAGATGAATAGAGCAAGCAAAGAACCCATGGCAAGCACAGACAAAGAGAAACACATTGCCAGTACATTCTGCCTTCTCTTCAGGGGCTTTCAAGGACACCAGGAAAAGGGAACAAGTGAGTTCATTGAGGAAGAAAAAATTCCATGAACACCCTGTTGATCCAGGAAGATTGCTGGTGACAAAATGCCTTTGAGTCCTAGCACTCTATTAAATTTGTCCAAAGCTTGGTATCTCGACCCCACTATGTAAGGAGACTTTTGCACGTAGTCAAAATGTGGAAATGTTTAGGGGTTTCACACCTTTTGTGGAGGTACCTTTCACGGCATGGTATTAGGGAGGTCCGTGCACAGCTCTGCTACAGGATCTGTAGAGCAGGAAATGGAGGAAGACATTCCTGCGAGGGCAGTAAGGACTGGCATCAATCTTCATGGCCACTTCAGAGTTTTTGCAGAGTTCCTTCTTCTTCTCTTTTGCCATCGGAACTGTTTTTGAACCTATCCCAAAGCAAGTCCTGACTGACCTCCACAGCTCCTTTTCCCCTCATTACACGGTGGGATCCCAACCTGGGAAAAACCACCTTCCTGAGCATGGCTGATGCTCTGCAGAGAGATGAAACAGGCACGTGCCTTGAATACTGCCCACACCTTCAGGGCTCATCCTTGCCCACTGTAGAGGAGGCAAGGATTCGACTGCTCTTCTTCCCTGGCTGCTGATGGACCTAGCTGAGGTGGTGATGCAGTGGCCAGGACACCACGTTGCAGACTGGTGTTAGTCAGCTGAGCCCTGCCATTGCTAGCCAGTGACACCTCACAGGGAAGGGTACTCAAGTCAGCCTTTCCTGGAGCAGCAGGGTCCATGGGATCTGACAAACAGAGTGCTGCAAGCAACAACCAAAAGAGGATGTGGAACACGGTGTAAGCACCCTGTGCAAGCAGCTGATGGGCCTTTTGTGGAATATATTCTGGGAGTTTTACATGCATGCCAGAAGAGTGCAACTGAACTGAGAATCATCCTTGTATATATTTTGTCAGGATAGCAACTAAAACAATCATTTTAATTACAGTAAAACCATTTGTCAAACAGTTAACCTTTGGCAGATGTTTTTGCAACTTGGCTGGATTTGAATGGATTCATCTTGCACTCAGATTTAAATCTGGGTTTTACCCCTTAATCCTGCATTTCTTTACCATTTAATGTAATTTCATTCTATGCAACCTCCTCAGCAAAAGCTTCTGCCATGACACAGAGCCGACTGGATGTCATTGCACCATTCACCTCATCTGGGCTATCCCTCAAGATCAAGGATGTTTGTTTGTATATTTATATATTTAGCCAGGCTGAAAAATCAGCTTTTAGAGGGGGACAAAAAGTGCCTTTGATCTTAAGCAACAATCAGCAATGAGCTTTTTGATTCCTGCACCTGCTTATATTGATTTGCCATGGCTTACAAACTCAAAGCTCTCTTCCCAAGCAGAAGGAAAAGAAACACTTCCTTTTATCATTATTCAGATTGTTCTGTCTTGTCCTTTAAGATGAAAATTGATGCTTTCCACACCTTTCTAAGGTATAGAGATTGCATTTTTCTTAGAGATGTGATGAAAATAGAATTCCTTGTTTACTCATCAATGGAACAACAGAAGTAATAGGGAAACACCGCTGAAGGACCACCCAAAACAATAGACTTATTTCTTCAGAGGAGTGATAATAGGGAGTTAAACAGAATTGCAGAGTTATAGCACAGATTAACCCACCCACCCCCACCTTCATTGCTGCAATTGGTCTTGTTCACAGAAGCTGTCCTCTGACTACCGAGCAGTTCCCCACAGGCTGCAGCTCCTTTCTTGGGTATCCTTCTCCAGAAGCTGCTGCACTGCCCTGTTTCCCATTATTTTTATTCCTATAGGCTTTTATCCCAGCTCCAGAGTCACACTCTTTTTGTACTTTATAACAATAACTTGTCTCAAACAGTCATCAGACTTTATTTCCCAATTAGAGACATGTAGGCAGTACAACACACACAATGCCAATAATGTAGCATTATCTATGGCTTATGGATGTTTATCTAGTACCTGCCAAAACTGTGACTTTTATTCCTGCCTGGCATAATGTTTTGGCAGTCTTTTGACATCAAAAGAGAGATAGCTAATCCTCATCCACGCCTCAATGAAAATCAAAACACAACACTCCTCTGTAAACTTGGGAAGTGATTACCACTCAGTGCTGCACAGAAATTACAATGCAAAGAGCAGAGAAAACCAAAGATGGGATTTGATTTGAAAGTTCTGTCTTAAGACCCCAGAATCCCATTCCATCCATGCATGTGATGGAAAAGTTTTAGCAGCAACATTTTTTGCTAAGTAAACAATAGCAAGTTAAGACAGAAGGAAAGTATTTCCATTCCACTGGCATCTAAACAGCAATAATTTATGCCTAGCAATTTGTTATGAATAGCTTTCATGTTCTGAAACTTCAGAGTGCTCTTAAATTTTAAGTTGTCTGTATTTAAGGAGGTTTTGCTTAAACTCAAATGAAACTATGAAAGATGCAAAAGTGACCTCCTGTTTTCCCCTATACCTACAAAAATATTAGGGTTCTCTTTTTACAATCACATAACAATTTAGCTTTGCTAACAGGGAATAGTTTTATGAATTCACATAAAAATTAGTTAAAAATAATTTTTACCTGATTAATATCTTGCAGTTCCAGCCATATTGTTTAAAAAAATTCAGGAATTCAAAATTCCTAACATGAATACCAAAAAAGTGAAATAGAAGCAATAGAGAAATCAGTCCTATCTGCTTGTCGAACTGTTTTCAATTTTGAATACACATACAGAAGGCAACACTCAAAATTTTCAGTTTAATATCTTTAATACTTTTAGAGTATGTCCTCGCCATAGGGTAGAGAAGAAGGTAATAAAAATATCAAATTTTATAGTGGAAATCTTCTGGACTTGTATCTGATAGGAGGACTTAGCTTTCAGGTTGCATAGGCAAAGTAGTATTTGTATGCTTCAAAAAGTATGCATGGCAGATCCTACATAACTGTGTAACTATATATATATATGTATAAATGCATGCCATGACAAATTTGACAAGCGTTATGACAAAAATCTGTTTGTTTAGGGCAGGGTTTCAGAATAAAAGAGTTTCAGCCGAACTGTATCCTCTTTACATATCTAAATCTGCAGCAATGTTGAAGCAGGTGAAGATCTTAGTGCACTTTTAGAAACAGTCTCCTACTTTATGCAACATTTCTAACTTCCCTCCTACAGAACTACCACTTGAGCGCTGGTGTGTAGAAAAGGAGGGAGTTTGTGGATTCCAAAACAGACTTCCTTTGCACACACGTAAGTGTAATTTCAGCTAAAAGAGTCCCTGAGAGAGACAATAGCAAGAGAAAAATTACCACAGAGAGTATACCCACATGCATAACCTGAGGTTGTCTCAACACAACTTCTGAAGGTGCTGCATATTTTCAACAAGGAATGAAGTCCAGCCTCTCACAACCCCAGCTGTCTGGGCAGTTTAACTACTCCACTTGCATGGATTTGCAAGCCCTCACTGCAGAAGCTCCTTACCTCATTTACAGCAGCACTATCATATTTCACTGGATATGATAAGTATATACAAGGATAAGGAAGAGGAACTCGGGTGGCTGATTTCCCATAAGCTCTCTGATGTCTGTTTCAGAGCTGTAAATGTTCTTGATGTGATTTTTAATTTTAAACAGTTGCTACTTGTGACCTCCAAACCTACATCCCAAACAAGCCCACACTCCGAATTTATTTTAAGAACTGGAAGAAAGCATCTCTTAATTATACTGCTTTCAGCTGCTCACTCTCTGTGCATTCAGCTTTCTAGCAAATTATTTTCCACAAGTGTTTCTGTGTGAAACTTCTAGTATCCTGTTTAGAAAATTTATTTTATCTCTGAGGGCACAAGAATCTTAAAACATGGATCCTGTAGATAGTTAGAGAAAAAAGAAATTTATCAGTTTAAGCAGATGAGCAAGAGGCAACAGTCACAAGTCACAGCAAGGAAAATTCCATTTTGTATAGGGTAAAAAAATATTGCCATGAGTAGTTTAAGGACAGGCCAAGTTGCCCAGAAGTGTTGTGCAATCTCCATCCTTGGCGTAGGCCAAGATGTGACTGAACAAATTCCTAGCAAAGTGAGCAAGCTTTGAAATCAGACCTCCTTGAAGCAGGCTGAGCCAGATGACCTGTAGAGTTTCTTCCACTCTCAGCTATCCTGTGGCCCCACAGCATCACCTTTCAGCACAGCTGGCATGCCAGGATACATCCCAGAGCAAATCCTGGGAACAAGCTTATCATGTGGCACTGTGCAATTCACATTACAAAAATTTTACTATCACTCAGACGGAACACTTGCTACCTTAATTTCATCCTGATACTTCATGGTAAATTTTCATGTGATGGTTATAATTCAAATAAAAAATGAGCTTTAAAACTTTTAAATATGCAAAACATTCCCTATTGTTATCTCTATAGTAAATCATTCATATCTTCCCTCTTAAATCACATCTAAGCCCCAAAATAATTTTCCATTTTCTTCTATTGCTTGGCTGCTGTCCAAAAGCACATGGTAAAGGTAAAATCTTGGCCGCTCTGCACTCAATGGAACATTTTAAGATTGGTTTTCATTATGTAAGATTCTCATAGAACCATCATAGGATAGTTTGGATTGGCAGGGACCTTAAAAATCATCTAGTTCCAACCTCTCCTGCCAAGTAGACCTGGTTGGCAAGAACTCCATTCAACCTGGCCTTGAACATTTTTAGGAATGGGGCTTCCACAGCTTTTTTGGGCTTCAGGTTCCTGTGCCTCAGCACTCTCTGAGTAAAGAATTTCCTTCTAACATACAATCTAAATATCTCCTCTTTTAGTTTTAAACCCTTCCCCATTGTCCTATCACTATTTTCCCATGCAAAAATCAGTCTCTGTCTTTTCTGTAAGCCCTCTTCAAATACTGGAAAATTGCTGTATGGTCTAGGCAGAGCCTTCTCTTCTCCAGGCTGAACAACCCCAAATCTCTCAGCCTTTCCTCATAGGAGAGGTGCTCCATCCCTCTGATCATCTTGGTGGCCTCCTCTGGACTCTCTCCAGCAGGTCCATGTCCTTCCTGTGCTGGGACCCCAGAGCTGATGCAGCACTGCAGGTGGGGTCTCAGCAGAGCAGAGCAGAGGGGCAGAATCCCCTCCCTGGCCCTGCTGGCAACACTGCTCTGGATGCAGCCCAGGACACGTTTGGCTCCCCGGGCTGTGAGCACACTGCTGGCTCATATCCATCTTTTCATCCACCAGCACTCCCAAGTCCTTCTGGGCAGGGCTGCTCTCTGGGAGATCATCTCCCAGTCTGTGCTCTTTTCTGGGATTGCCCTGGTCCTGATGCAGCACCTTGCACTTGTACTTGTTGAATTTCCTGAGGTTCTCCTGGGCCTACTGCACAAGTTTGTCCAGGTCCCACTGGATGGCATTCTGTCCTTGTGTCAACTGCACTGCTCAGCTTCATGTCATCTGCAAACTTGCTGAGGGTACACTTGATCCCTCTCTCTGTTTCCCTGAAAAATATATTGAATAGAACCAGTTCCAGGACAGAGCCCTGAGGAACATCACTCTTCACTAGCCTCCACCTGGACTTAGAGCCACTGGCCACAGCTCTCTGCCCGAGTCCTTCCTCCCAATTCCTTATCCACCAAATAGTTCACCTTTCAAACCCATGTCTCTCCAATTTGGAGATAAGGATGCCATGTAGGACCATGATGGAAGCCTCACAGAAAACTAGGTAGATAATATCTACATCTGGGATTAATCTTTTCTAGTGTGTTTTCAGTTAAAATTTCCTGAAACTGTTTTGATTTCCTATTATTTAGATTGCAAACAGATAGCATTTCTATACATCTGTATACATGTCTGATTCTGATTTTTCAGTGCAATTTTGTTCACAGTTCTCTGTATTTGTCTCTCCAGAAACTCTGGGTGAGACATCCTCAACCTCTGAATATGTATTATCTGAGACTCAACTTACACCTATCTTCAGAATCCAGTTCTAATTTTACCAATATTCTGTGTCTGGAGCCCCAGTCATATGGCCTGTTGTGAAACTATTTGCAAGTAATGTCGGTTAATTACTTGGCAAAAGTTCTGTACATCCTTAATTGTGACTCTTCTTCATTCTTTGTATTCTGACAGTAGGTGACTTTCGAGAAGGAAAACAAGCCATAAGTTCAGTCTGAACTCCTTGGTGATCTGTTGTTACCACATCTGACTTTCTTTTATTAGATATATGCAAAACTAGAGCTGTAATTATGGCTCCTATTATCCCATCCTTACTAATCTGGTGACAGATGTTTCCTCTGGCATTTGGTAGTTCTTAGATACAAGATAAGACAGATAAGTTAAGGAAGGTAAGATATTAACCTGGATTGTCAACACATCATTGTCCAATGACAAGCAGAAAAGCTAGGTGATCAGAAGTGGAAAAGGGAATTGTTACAGCCATAGACACTGAGATTCTAACAGGGATGCAATAGTATATGTGAGTGCATTTATGGAAAACCAGATGAGAGCTGCTGGATGGTTGGAGGCATATGCTCAGCAACATTATTTAGTAAAATAAAATTGGCTGGAAAAAGACAGCAAAAAAGCTTACACATGGGAAGCAAAGAAAGGGATGTAGAAATTGAATTTGTTCTTCACATCAACTAGCTTGTTTTTTCCAGGGCTTTTCCCTCCTTCCTAGATTTCTTTCAAGCATACTTAACAACACTTGTTTGGAAGATAATGCATTTGTCTGAGATTGCCAGGAGGCATAAGTACCCCCTAAAACCAGGTTCTGTATTTAACATGAGAAGTTTAGGTCATTCAGTAGGGCTATCAATGAATCCAAAAAGAGTGATAGGAAGCTGCTGAAAACTCAGAGGAAAATATCTCAAAGGAGAGGCTTTTAATATGAAATTATTCTAGAAAGTGTGAAAACAAGCTCTACTTCTAAGAATAGTCTGAGGCAGCAAAGAAGCAAGCAGGGAATCTGGATGCATGTTGTCACCTCCTTGTCCTTAGCAATCACAGTGAGGCAAGCTCTCATACATCACTTTTGTATATTGAAGATGAAGTGCTGGTTCCAGTGTGAGAGGAGAAGATGCAGGGGAAAGAAAAGGTATTACAAATATTTTTTTCTTGGTATCACAATCCATAGAAACTGAAGTGTTTAGTAAAGATTTCCCCAGCAACGTCTTCATAAAACAGCACACAACTAACATGAAAACTCCCAGAGTTAAATCAGCTCTTCTGTGATTGAGCCTCTAGGCTAAACTACATCTTCCATGGCCAGTACAGATTCCTCTATGAAATATGCTTCTCCAGATATCCTGAATTTTCTGTGCCAGAGTGCATTTCTGAGTAGAGTAAGGAAGATCTTTACAGGCTCACCAAACTGACATCCAGATCAAACTTCAGGTTTAGGGTTCTTCAGTGCTGGGGCAAACAATACAGCTCTTCCACCCCACCTTTAATAAAACATCACTAGCCCCCTGCAGAAGCAAAATATATTATTGCACTGGTGTTGGTTAAAATAAAAGGCGTGGGAAGGCTTTGAGCAAAGACACTGTTGCAGACCTGCTGGTCCCATCTATGCTGCTTTTTGAGCCTTCTCTCCTGTTCTGTCCTGTGGCCTCTCTCCCTGCCTAACAAAGATCCTTAAGGCATATCCACAGAATACAAGGCATGTCTGCATTGCACACAGGTTTCCCACTTCTGTCCCACAGGTCACTAGGGCATGTTTCTAGTTACTCATAGCCAAAAAACACTACAAAAACAACCACCACAGCAATAAGAAAAAAACAAAAAAAATTTTCCCCTCCAAAAACTTTTTCTCCACAAAAAATTTTTTAAAACTCAAAAAAACAACAAAACAACAAAAAAGAAAAAAAACAGAAAAAAAAAGAAAAAAGAAAAAAAAACCAAAAATATGAGAGTGAAAAAATGTGGAGAGGGAATGTGAGTCAGAGATGTGTTCTCCAAGCTGTCATCCTTTCATTCCCAGGGCTGCTCTCAGACAGCAGCAGTACCTGTTTGTGCCCATACCTGGCATCCCACACTGCTCTGGAAGGCTGGCAGCTGGTCCTGAGGATATGTACATGTGCATGCTTATGTGCACATGTGCCTGTGTATGGATGTGTATGTAGAAGGCTGATTTTAGGTAGAAGTTTCCTGCCTGGGTGCTGAGTTAGGGAACAAACTGCTTGCTGTCAGGTGAAGCTCTCTTCAACCCAACAGGAGGTAAAACAAGTCACTGCACCCCAAGACAGCTCATGTTTAATTTCCTCACTTGCAGAGGCCGTTGGATAAAAGGTGCTAAATCCAGCCTCTCCACAGCACCCATGCTCCCACAGCCTTGTGGAGCTCACCAGACAGGCAAGCTCTTGCCTTGGGTCCTGTACTTCTGCGTACTCTGGAGCTGGCACCTGGTGGAAAGCCAGGTCCAAATGCCTGCAATTGAGAGAGCAGTGGAAGAGAAGCAGTGTTTAAAAAGCTGCTTACTTTAAAAATCTTGCTGGACACCTCCAAATGTAGGTGTGCTGGAACTGGCAGTGTTTTGCCCAAGGAAATACAGGCCCTTCAAAAAGCCATGTGTCATTGTGTCCCTTCAGATCAGCCTCCAGATCAAAATGACAGTTCTGCCTGGGAGATCCATGCATATGATCTAGAAAGAAAAAGGCAGTGTAGCTGCCACAGGGAAAATCTAGTAAAGGAAGAACAACATAATGTCACTGTAATTTCCCTGTGGCAGTTGTGCCTTCTTGCAGCTGCCACTTTCACCTGCCCTGTGTTCCCATCCCTGCAGGTCCTGGACCAGCCAATGCAAACAAGCTAATGAGAGACTTAGTTCCAGGGATAATCCAGGTATATCTGGGAAGGACCTTTCCCAAATGGAGCTCTGGGTCTAACCCTGATAAACCCCTATATCCTCTGAATCCAGTTGGCTCTGAGAAAAAGGGACATACCACTCACTTTCTCCGGTAGGATGGTGAACCAAATAAGAGTAAACATCAAGCATCTTGTGACAAAGAGGTTTAGGTGGAAGTCTCTACTTGTGGTCCCATGACCTGGGTTGGCTGCCTGTGTGTGGGAATGGTGCAGGCTGGGGTGTGGTTTCTGCTTGCAGAGCCAGTAATAGACCATGACGCTGATTCCTCCAGCTCTTACAAAAACCCAATCTGCAACACATCAGCTTAGGTAGTACTGACCATGAAAATGGAACTGGTATATAGCACAGATGCAGGAGTGCAGGAGTGTTTATGTGCATGCTTGATGATTTTGATTTTGAGGTGCAGAGGCATTTTTTTAAGTGAAGGCCAGTATAATGCCATCACCTCTCTGCCATAACTGAAGACTATCAGGCTGACTACCTTGACAAGCTGAAGCAGCATAAGTTGCATGCTCCTGAGCTGTTCTACTCCTCCAGTGAGCAAAAGGGAGCAAAACGGTGCCAAAGGAAAGGTTTTCTAGGGATGAGAAAGTTTGTGTGTCTTGAAGGATGTCTGATCCTCTTGACCAAACCAGTGGTGTCTGGCTTTCCTCCACATGCAGGAATACCTGCTCTTGTGCAACAGCTGCTGGTAACTGTGCTTTCATTCCCTGCTGCTGTGGCAGGGTCTGCCCCACTGCTCAGCATAGCAAGAGCAGATGGGTGGGGTGCTGGATGGCTCTGGGGCAGCAGCTCTGGCAGTGACAGCAGCTGGAGGGAGAAAATAGGGTGCCATGAGCATGCACGCAGCCAGCAGTGGCTGCTTGTGTCTGCTGTGAGTAGCCTGTGCTGTCTGGCTGCCAGCAGAGCTAAGTATCTCAGTCACAACAGCATGCATGAACTCTGTTCCATGGAGACTTCAAGGACAGTACAGACATAGTCTGGTGTAGAAGTAAAGTCTGTGTTGATCTGTTGTGTTGGATGCGTCTGTAAATCGCAGTCACTCTGATATAGCTTTTCCCAGGTATGATGTCCGTAAGCCTGGAGGTTTCTGCCCAAAGCTGTGCTTTGGTGTTTCCCTGAAGTGTCCTGGGTGTGATTCAAGACAGAACTTCACAAAGTTGACAGATGAAGTTCTGAAGCTTCTCAGGGTAAAGCACTCAGGGTCTTGTTTTCTCTAAAGTGACCTTAAGCTACTGCATTTCTTTTGCTTCAGATTCTCAGTTATAAAAAAAAAAAATAAACACGCCTTATGTCTCAAGGGTACTTGTAAGTTACGATTGTTAATTAGTATAACACATCCAGTTATTATGGTAAATGAGCCTATATAAACAGATAAGAAATACTGCTGTGTTTAAGCAGAGGAAAATGACATTAAAAGATTGTCAGTAGAGATTGTAAATGTACTGGTTTCTTCACAAAGTGATCTCTCCAGTGCTGTGATCTAAGTAAGTATGTCTTACATTAGCTCAGTCCAGAATGCATGGAAATAAGCCTTTTTGCAAGACTATCTATTTATACATTACAGTGTAGGCAAATGTGAGCTCTGTCTTCTCCTACTCCAAGCTGAAAAACTCATGAGGGTCTATTAGTGCAGATAACACAAGGTAAGTGCCACAGGTAAACTCCAAAAGCAAACTGTGTCTGCCTGCAGAAACTGATGGATGAACCATTCTCCTGGCCCTCATTGCACAGTATGACAATTTTCTGCAGAAAGCCCTGCATTCTCTTTTACTCTAATGCAACAACAGCCAATCTGGGGAAAGTAGTTTGAAGCTTCATAAAAAGAAGCAAGTGAAAGGAGGGAAGCGCAGTACTGCTATACCAGTGATGGATATTTGCTGACTCCCATTCATCAGAATATTGAAGCACTTTTCACTGAAATCAGAGGAAGTCAGCTTTGAAAGAACAAAATTATGCTTAAAGAAAGGATGTTTGCCTCTCCACCAGGCTGATTTTCCACAGTCCATTTCTGTGTATCTGAAGCCAGGCATTGATAGCAGGAGCCCTGGCACAGAGCACATCTCTCAAGCGCGCAGCACCGGCAGCTGCTGCTGTCGACTCCGCAAACAGGAGCAAATCCTGCAGCCTCTGTGCAGCCACAGCTCCATTGCCACAGACCACCAGATTTATCCTAATTCACCTTTTCATTTTCCTCCAGTGTTTCAAAGTTCCTTATAAGTAGTCCTTATAAGATTTACACTCATGAAAAAATTGTAACTAATTGACCATCGGCATCTGAAAAGGTGTATTTCTAAATAAACTCCTGGCATTTGTTCAAGAAGAAATAGGATCCCATGTAAGATTTGATGTAAGAGCCTGAGGAGGTTCTTAACAACATTTCTTCTCTTCCAAAATCTCTACTGCCTGTTCAATTTATAAGAGAAAGAATTTTTTACTTTTAGTAAAGAAAGTCCTACGTTTAGAGCTCCCCTTTAAATCTAGGAGATTTCTGACATAAGAACATCATGTTTCTTCATGTTTAATGTGTTACTAAAATATGCTGTTGACAGATACTTTGCCAGCAGTGATTTCCCCTGGGAAAATGAAGTAGTATAGACTTCCTTCCTCATATGAGAAAAAACCCCAAAACATTCAAATGTGTTTTTCCAGGCAGCTGGTCAAGGAAGCAGGTGTCAGACTCACAAGAAAGTCTGCAAGTTCTGCATCACAGCCCCCTTCTTCCCCTGCCCAGCTGATGGCAACACCCGACACACACTGAGACTGTTCCTTGTGTTAGTAAGAAAATACTTCCTTGTTGCCCTGAGGCGCATTTAGCCTACACTATGTATAATTTGACAGTAATTTCGCCTGCAAGTTGTACAAACAACTTCCAGTTCACATTGTTTTTATTTCCTGCCACAGCTATCTGTCATTCATGGAAGCTAACGCCTCTTTGCAAGTTGTCCAGCTGCTTGGTTTGGGTATTCGGCAAGCTTGGCTGTATTTTCTAATTTCATAAATCTCCTTTGCAGCCTTCTGCCTCTCCTCTCTCCCCTGCAGCATTTATGTCTCTCCCTTATCCTTACAACTAGCTCACTAATCTCACCCATTCATTTCCAAATCAGCATCAAAATCCCTGTCCCTCAGTGCATTTAAACCCACTTAAGGACTTTCTTGCCTTACACACTGGGCTCTGTTATGCTCTCTCCCTCACCCTGTTCCTGCTGCTCCAGCAGTACCAGCCTGCTCTCTGCACCCAAGCACAATCTCCCCTTGTTGGAGCAGCCACTGCTGGCTCGCCCGCCCGAGCCATCTGGACCCACAGCCCTCGGCTTCACTGAGTCCCAGGGCTCGAGGACCTTATCCTCAGGCCCCTCCCCTAGCAATTAATTTCTTTTCTCCATCCAATGTTTTTCAGGCTGTAAATCAAGGATTACTTCTGCTCTCAGTGAAGCATTTTAGGAAGCAAGCTGGATTAGGCAGTCTACAGACTGAGGTGAAATCATGTGTTTTATTTTCTTCAGAAGTGTTTGACAGGCAGGTACCACATTGCGTACCAAGGGAACAGCTGATGTAAAGGAAGATTTTATAAACATACACACAACACACAAGTTGCTGGGAAAGTTGGTATTTACAAGTTAATTCACAGTGCTATGTAAGAAAGCATTATTTATTTCCATATATTATTTCTTTATTTTATATACTCAAGATTTGCAAAGAGGAAATAAAAAATGGCAGTTTCTCAATTTTGGGTAAATATTCACAAAATTCCTGTTTCTAAAGGCAATGATTGTATGCAGGTGGTTTCCTATAGTAGAAGTTCACAGTGGATAGTGCAAAGCAAATCCCTTATAATACAAGAAAAGAGAATAAAAATGAGGGGACAAGGTTAAAGCAAGTGGCACAAAGACTGAAAGAAACAGATTTATCATCACAAAGCACTGAAATCCTGTTAGCAGCCTTGGGAGGTGAGAGCAATAAAATTAGAGCTCAGCTTGTCATTTTGGCGGTAGTCCTTTTTTTTAAAGGTGCATTGGTCAAAAGCTACTTTATTCTGCTTTCCAGGAGGTCTGTGGTTTTTGTCTTCTAAGTTCTCCACCAACTACCAAAGCAAACCAGCTCCCCCCAGGCTTGTGTGCAACCTCATCAGTTCAGAGCACACGCAGAGCTTGGTCCAAGCTGGCCCTGGCACAGGTTGGTGCACACCAGCCAGAGTGGCGCTGGAACCTCACTGCTCTGCTCACCAGCTGCTGCCAACTGTTCAAAGGCACTTCTCATGTTTTAATTCTGAGATGAATCACTAATTTTGTTCTCTATTCTACCTGGATACTCACTTCCATAAAAATGATAAGGATTTATCTTTAGGACTTCCACTCCTCTTCCATGTAATGCTGCAAGTAAATAATGGGCTTAAAACTTACTAGGCAGACGCTGGCAGGAAAATGGACAGAAGGTGTTAACAAGATCCCCAAGGCCTTGTTCTGGCAGGAGGCCATGGTGCCACTTGGATGGCATCACTGCCTCATGTTAATTTTAGTTCTCTTCCCTGAGGAGGTCTGACACTCCAGTAGTTATACCCTCCCGGTACAGCCAAAGTATGTGGGAGGGAAGGAAATTAGAGGATCTTGGTTTGTGCAGCAAAGCAAAATATTGGAAACCTTATCGGGGTCTTGGCTATAGTGCTGGATCCAAAAAATTACTTGCATTTTAAAAAAATATGTAGGAGGACTTTTCTTCTGCCTGGTCATATTAAACTGGACAGGATCCTCTCAACCGAGTTACCATTTGTACAGAAGCTGGCAAATGTAGCTGAAGGGCATTTCTCAGCCCAGCTGACCTGAATATCAAAAGCTACATCTGTTCTAGGAAAACTTCCCAGCTCTGGAACACCAATGGATGACCCAGCCCCAGCTCTTTGCTGTACTGGCATGAGACCTGGACAGCCCCGCAAAGAGAACCAGAATATATGGAATGGCTGGGAGATACATTACTCCTCAGCTAGATGTCCAGAGCTGGGATTTGAGTCTCTCTCCACGATTACAGTGGAGACACTGTGTGCTTCCTTAGACTGGCAGTTTATGACTCTTTCCTCTTATCACCCTTGATACAATACAGATGCTAACAATGCTTTTGACTTGATATCTCTTTGTCATCCAGAAACAGCAGGGATTGTCTCTAATACTGTGTTTTGGCGGTTTCAGACTTTCACATGTTAAATAAATAAAAAAAGCATAGTAATATTATATGTTTCTAGTGACAGAAAAGCATCTGCATGGAGAGCAGGGACCCAAAACCCAGATCCAGCTTTGAAACCCTATGGTGTTCCTGTGCTTTGCACAATTTCTAAGCAGCATCACTTTTCTGGCATTGACAAGAAGGAGGTTGTTTGCTGAAGTGCAATGGCAAAGTGGGCTAAACCTTGATAAAAGGCCAGGCAGGCTCCCTGCTGATCCCTTTTGGTTGCAGTCAAGGAAAATCCGTGGAGCTAGGTAAATCATCAACAGCAAGGATATTTCCTTCTTTGGTCTTTCCCAAGGACTGGTTCATATACGTGACAAAGCACCAGAAAGCAGACAGTGGTATTCCCCTGCACTTGGGATTCCACCCAACATGTATCCAGCCTGCTTGCCACTTTTTTGCATCTTGAGAATATATAGCAATCATGGCTGCTGTGTACTTGATCTTCTTCCAGGGCTATTTACAGAGTAAGAGAATTAGATCTCCAGTGAGCTTAAAACACCAACTTCAGCCATTATTTTCTGAGACTGATGGCCTACTGAAATTTATATCCAAGACAAATCCTGCCAGTAACCAGGACAGAAGTACAGCACGTCATGTAAGTGATTTGCACACCACCTGCACGAAAGCCAAGAATGGGCTTCTCATTTAATCAGACGGAAAGCCCATGAAATGTTCCATTTCCTATTAGTATGACCCTTACAGGTGATTTTCAGTGACAGCCTTGGGCTCCCTGTTAGGCTGTTGGTTACTGCATAACAAGCCCTAAAGAGCTTAGAGCATTCATTGGAAGCCACAGCTGTAGGGGTGAGTGAGAGACAGCAGCCTGATAAGGACACAGAGATGTCTCACATATCCTCATGTTATTTTCCTTGAAATTAAAATAAAGAGTCATCCTAGTTAATAAACTTTGAGTCAAACTTTCCTTTGGCCACAATGAAAGAAGACTGCCATTACTTAACTACTCATGTAACCACCACTGAAACCCTGGAAATCACAGCTGAAATAAGATGCAACCCTTATCTGAGTGCAGCTGTATTTTGCTTTCCTGCAATGTAAATGCATTTTTTACAAATATGTTCCTGTATAATCCAAGTTTTACTTGTAAGGACTTTCTTCTGAAGTAATCAGACTTACATTCAAGGCAGATTTAAAAGGTTCCCAGAACACAAGCTGGGAAAATTCGTGCAAAACTAAAACAGAAAGTATATGCATTTAAGGAAATGAAACAGGCTGTGCTAGAAAAACTACAACTAAGCAAGCCTTGTCTTCTAAGGATGTTTATGTGTTGCTCCATAACCACCTCCTCAAACAGTTTCATTGAAATAAACCTAGTTCCCTCCCTACCCCTCATCAGACTAGCCCTCCACACCATGAAGGATGTGTAGCCCAGACAGCCAAAGCTGACAGCAATGTATAAGAGTGGAGCTCTGCTCACCACGCCCTCCATGGGGTACTCATTTGATAGTCTCAGCCAGGACCTGATTTTCAGAAATCTTGTAGAACTGCCCTCACTTTTCAGACATCTCCTTTTGTAAGATGCCCTTTCTTGAAATCTGCAAACTGTGGTTGAAATGGAATGGGAGAGGAAGAAATGCCAATAAAAATAGACAGGCATAGATCAGTGAGACTGAAAATGTCTTCCTCCACTCAAAGATCTGGTTAAAACTGAACAAAAGATTGATTATTTATGAGACAGTACAGGGTAGGCACTCCCTCAGGTAAGAGACATGTTCTCAAACCACATGAAGAACAAGATCAGTGTTGCTGCTTAGATTATTATTTTATGGGCTGTATGCTGACCCCTCTTGTTTTCCTTTCCTTGACCTGGAAAACTGAGATGATGATTATAGGATCATTCTAGGACTTTGAATGCAATGTAGCTTCTGAGCTCAGTGGGGAAGGAAGAAGGGTTATTTCCATGTCTTGAGCAGCTAGCTGCTGATAGATTTTCATTCATATGCCTAGTCACCTTAGAATGAATTTCTTCTATGTATTTGCAGTCTTATGAGCTACTTGCAGCTTTTGCAGAGTTAAGCTAAAGATGGACCAGAAGTATTGCATTCCTGAGAAACAGCTCCTGTGACATTTAGCAGCCAGAGTAGTTGTGTTGCCAGGCATGCTCCAGGGTGAAGTGATAGGCATATAACAAGCTCGTTGTCTGGCTGTTACATGCCACAGATTAGTTGTCATGCCTCGGTCAAAACAACAAAGTATAAAACACTTCTCTCTTTCCTGAAAACACAGCACATCACAATAAAAGACAGACTTCTTTCTTCACTCTTACATTAGCAACTTCCATTATATGGTTTTATTAGGAAACAGTCTTAACCATCTGATAAAACAAATGGTTTCTGCAGTATCTTATGTCCATAATTTGTTTTGAGTTGCATGAATTAAGGATACCACTTATATCTCTTCTGTCATGATAAAAATTACCACAGATGAATGCTACTCATTCACTTTTACGGACTTCATGGCTAAGAGATTCATCAGTGTCACCACATACTGTAATTTGCATTTGGATATATTTCAGCTGAAATTGGGCTAAAATCATGAGTAACTAGGCAACTCCTCTTCATATTCTGGGGGTCTGTCTATTTCAGTACACATACAGAGAATTATATTAGTAGGCATATAACTGTAACAGAAAGACAGCTAACCCCTTTCCAGATTCTGTGAATGTGGTATCTCCTAATTCAGCCTCAGAAACACACCCTATTCTGCACCACCTGTCCAGATTTTTAGAAAATTTAATTAAGTGTGTAATCAGTCTGTAGGTAGAATTCTCACAGGTTGTTTTGAGATGCTTGGATGGAAACAAAAAGTCTACAGCACTAAAGAGACTGTTTACATTAGTTCTTTTTAAAAGTCAAAAATTTTCTCTTAAACTCATAGAAACACAGGTGTTTTGCCGCTTTTGGTACATTGTACCTGAATTGTAAGATCAGTTAAAAGATTGTAATCAGTTACAAATTGTAAGGAAAGTTGAATAAAGTTTTCACAAGCAAACAAAAAAACCAAACCAAAAACAACAACAAAATCCAGAGAACACATTAAATTTCACTAAATCCATTACGTATGTAATTTGTGAGCCACTTTTTTACTAAGTCTGGCATAAAAGGCTTTCAAAATTTTGTCATTATTGTGACACAGTTTTCCTGTATATTCTCCTGTTCACTTACTGTGCAAATGTACCACAAATACTTTTTTTATATAATTTGAACAATACAATACTCTAATAGAGACTTGCTATGGGCATCTTAAAGTAGTCATCACTTCTTACCCAGTGAGTCATTTTCCAGGTCATTAAAAGGTGACAGTCACCAAGAAGTGCCTTGTAAAAACCTGAATTTTCTGTCATTGGTGGAAAGCCCTTTCCAATACCTGTCACAGCGGCAATTCCAGAGTTGCAGTTGCAGAGATTGAGGACATAAGTGAAGAGAGGTCCATGAGAAGAGAGAGAATTTCTTTTAACAGGTTTATTACAGCAGCTGGAAAAAACTTGACAGATCTTGCAAAGCCCATATCCCTCAGGTCACAAACTTAAGGAACAAAATTAAATTCTAAATACTGATCAAATATGAGGAAGATTATGCCTAGTGAGCAGCAAAGGTTAATATTCTCATTGGTCTTACTCTCACTCTTGATGGAGGTAAAAAGGAGCAGCTCCAACACCAGGAATAACTTCCCAGCTCTGGCTCCTGCTAGGTCTTTCACCCACACCCTCTTCCTAGGACTAACTCTTTGAATTCAGTGGATGCTCACCATCCAGTCTAAAGCTGAATTCATGTCTGAGCCTGCAACTACCTGCATCTACCCATCTTCCAGCAGGAGTGTATCTTCTAGTTAAAACTGGATTTCCACTTGGTTTTATGCATCTTTTTATCAAGCTTTGTTGCGAACCTGCAAGGAACTTTTGTTACATAGAGAACATTGAGCATGCATCACAACAACCACTCAGTAAAAACAAACAATCTTTAAATGGAAAATGTGCATGTTAAAGTTGCATGGAAATGTTCAAGGTTGGCTTTGTTTTTCACACACTCAAAGCTAAACTACACAAGTACATACTTGGGCAAAGAGAGACCTCAAAGCTCTCACCTAGAAGTGCACTCAGAGTCCCTCTGCCACGTAACCAAACTGATCTTCACAGAGTTGAGAAGATGACTAGAAGAGAGACACATTTCAGTGCTGGGGTGAGATGCAGCCCCTCAGTTTTCTATGCCAATTTTCTGGCTATTTGGGGTCTCCAAATGTCTCTCAGATTCACTGGCTCTTGTTTATTTCTGATTTTTGACTGGGTTTGGGGTTTTTCTCTGTGTGGTTGCTTTTGGTTTGTTTTGGTTTTTTGTTCTTTTTTTTTTCCTCAGAAATACATAGACTAGAAATCATAAAAAATCCTGAAAACATTCCCAAGTCTTCAGATTAGTTTTACTCAGTGATGAGAGATGTTTGACCCAAGGACAAGAGTGTTTGCTCAAGCACATCAGATCCACCACGCCATGAAAATGAAAACTAGGCCAGTGATGTATTATGCTTCAGCAAAATAAAATCTTAGTAAAAGAATATCTTTCCCTCCAGCATATATTTACCAGCTCCTACATTTTTGTTTCTGATGATGATGTGACAATGGAAAGCACATAAAATCCAAGCAGAACTGCTTCTTCAAAGCTTTCTGTTGTGATGACATAAAATTCTTCCTAGATTGTAGGATGAAACTGGAAGATGTTAATGCTGTAGGTTAAAAAAAAGAGGCATGAATTCCAGATAATGTGGAAAGAAGCCTATGAAATATTAAGCTCCAAAATGAAAAGTTTCAGACTGATGGACAATTATTAAAGGATTGAAGACAGATCAGTTGTCGAAAGAAAAATTTGACATTCTATAAGTGATACTCAGGCCCATCTCCAGCTCAAAAATCTGTCATGTACACTATGAGATCACAGCAAAAACTTTTGAACAGTATTTATATTGGTTCAAGTCTCCTTGAAATGGCAGCCTTACAGCAAATAGTTGCATCCTTCTGCCATTCCATGGGATTTGAGTAATCATTAGCAGTGCTTTGGGAAGAACTCCTGAGAGGCAATGCAACGGGTGTAACTTTTTCCCCAGTGCAAGAGGTACTTGCAGCATGATTAGAAAGACATTCTCCTCAGTGCATGGTTTTCAATTCACTAAGAACAGCAAAAAAAGAGAAGCTGCTCTCTTGTATTAGGCAGTGAGGGTTAGAAGGTGCAGCATTTCAGGAGCCTAATTTGGTGATGTGAAATTTCACAACAGTTTAAAAGTGATCATCCACTGGCATGAAACAAAATCAATTTGACATTTACCAGCTGCACTGTAAAATTGAATGTTACTGGGACAGTTCACTTTAACAAAGTTAACCATCAACAGACTCCTATATCTAAAGGCCCTGGTGTACAGACAGTAATGTGCTTTTGTTGTATTTTTTTAACCTGAAATTTAAAGTTACATAATAAACATGCATTTTGAATAAATTTTAGTTCAGAGAACAGTGAATGACTTCTTCATGAAAAACTAAGTTTTCCTTAACATGACATGTAATTGAATTCTATTGGTTTCTCCTCTTAAAAATAAGTGTAACTAAAATCGAGTGTGAACTTACGGCAACCTACATTAAAGCTTACCTATATTATGGCATAAAAACACACTTGACAGTAATATTCAGACAGTGAGTAGTTGCTACCAATGTTTTAAAGAAAGCAAAAAAAAAAAAATGAAACAAAGGAAAAGCCACAGGAGTTATAACCAATCTGCTTGCTGATTCAGCCTCCTCAGAAAGTGCAAAAAGATTGAGTTTTTTCCATTTTATTTATTCAGCAGGGGTCATGTCAATAAGGCATTCTCTTAAACCAGAGAAACTGCAAGTTAAAAGGAAACTACACTTCTGCAAAACATGGTGTGGGAGCCAGGAATCTACTAATCCCACCATCTGAAAGAATGTAGATTCTATTCTAGTAAATGCCCAAAGCAACAAACTATTTATGGCTTCTAGAAAGAAGTTAGAAACCTGAAGAGGAATTAAAAGCTGACTATTTAATTAATTTTGTTCTAGAATGTTTTCTCTGTTTACAAAATTGTCCTGCTTTAAATGCAGAAACAAAACAACCTTTTAAATTAAACCTAGATGTGCAACAAATGTTGAATGACTTAGATAACAGTGCATTACAAAACCCATCTAAGGGTCTTCACAGACATCTTGGGAAAAAGGGTGGGCCCTTTTGAAATCCTGGATAGAACATTAATGCATTTGCCTTCAATAAAGACATTTTTCTATAAAAAACAGGGATAAATATATTAAGGTGACAAGTAGAAAGGTAGGCATACAGGAGGAATAGTAAATAGAAAGATTTACCCCTCAGGTTCAACCATTTGAAATCATACAGGAAGATACGTTTGGTGGCAAGGCTGCACAGCTATGTATAGACCTGCTTAAACACTTGGTTAACATTACAGAGACAATGACCCTTCTTAATACTACAGCTGAGAGAGAATGAGTTTCTCTTTGACTTCCTCCTAAATTTGTCCTATCTTAGAAGTAAAAAGCTGTGTGACAGCATACTGTAATTTTGATGCAGAACAGTCTGACACATAAGACCCACAAGACAGGCTATGATTCTAAACCTTTGGAGACACGAGCAGCTCATCTGTTGGCAAAGTTGTCCAGCATCATTTTGTCTTTGTGTGGACTTCAGCCATCCATCTCTCAGACAATGTGAGTGTGACTTGCCTTATGTGCTTTAAAACAAAGAGCAAGTTGCACATTCCATGCCCCAGGCTATGAGTGTAAGCATATTATGCCCTTCACCCTTAACTAGTTTATTATTTACATCACCCATCAGAAGAGGAAAGAGATGCAGAGTGGGATGAAGTTAGCTGCTGCTCATTTGGCAATAGTTACAATTTTGCATCATTTTAAACATTCAGCTAGCATGATTATGAATGCAGGGAAAGAATTTGTGAATATTCAGATTTTACCACTTAAAAAAAAAGTACATATAGTGTAATTCTGCTTCAAGTATAGACATAACCATTGTCAAAATGGATGAACAATTCCTAAGCCTCCAATGTCAACACACCATAGGAAAACAAAGCAGGCAGCACATACAAGTATGACTTCCATCAGGAAAGTTTCAGTGTCATTTATTTGCTTTAGTAAAATTAACAAAGTATTTAATCAAACAGATATTAAAAGTAAACAGATCACAAATACGTGGCTCCTGTTCCTTGTTAAGCTGAACGTATTTTCATTGCTCCATTCAGATGACAAGCAGCTTTGATTTTCCCCTGTTAAGCAAATGGCTATCTCTTGGAAAGAACATAGTTTGAAAGATGAATAGCTCACACACATATCTGATCTTCTTTGAATTGATTCTGTGTGGTTTCTTCAAAGCAAATTTAAAGCTGAGAAAATATTAAGGCGACCTAATTGTACAAGCCAGAAGTAATTTTGATCAGCAATGTCTCAGCAAAGTCAGAGATGTTAAATAAAGTACTTTGAGCCTCTTTAGTCTATTTTGAAAGAGTGAATTGAGTCACCCTGATAGAAGCAGAGTATTTTCAACACTGTTGAAACAATTGATTGAACACCTCTGTGTTTTGAATGTGGGTGGAGTTATCCTCAATCTGTATTTAACTTTAGTGCATTAAGATGATTTCTCATTCATACTCATCAAGAAAAAGAATGTAGCTGTCAGTCAGAAATCCCCAGAACAACAGGGAGAAAGCTGATCAAAACCAGATATTTCCCTTGAAACCAAACAAGGAACAATGGTAGCACACTCAGAATGGCTCTGAAAGCATGATGCTTCTGAGGCATACATCAAAAATCCAAATTCTGTTCCTAATAAACAGCACTTCATGCCATGTGAATTCTAAGTTTTATTAAGTAGCGACTTAATACAAATAAAACTGATCTGTGGAGAGTCACATAAACATCCTACTACAATTAACCATCACCATTTTCCATTATAAATATTTGTAGGAATATCCATTCTTACCACACTGGCTGGAGGCCAGCTACCAAAGCTATACAAATGCATTCAAGGCAAGGAAATCCTAAGATATTAGCCCTTGGTAGTGCCTGTTCCCACAGAACTTGATGACATCAAGACTTTGGCTTCTAGCAATGAGGATGTTACATAACATTCACTAAGATCCTTCATTTTACTTAGAAAAGGCTGCTTCCTGCACCTTTCCTAGCAGTATAGCACAGGGTTAGTACATCAAGACAGTTTAGACTTTACAAATGCTCTATAATCTAAATTTTTGTTACAGGCAAACTCTAGGTGTTGTTTAGGGGAAGAAAAAAAATAAAAGAGCACCCATTCTTTCCAGACTGTTTTGCTCACATATTCTCCATCCTTCAGCCTTTCTCTGTTTTGTCAAGTTGTAGAAAGACATTCTGTACTCTTTCCTGTGTTCACTTTGCTGAGCAGACAGAGTTCTGTGTCCTGTGGTCCCCTGACCAACCTGATTCTGCAAGGATGTCCAGGCTCTAGCAGCTGTACCATATCAAAGTTCAGGAAATCATTTCCTGTGTGATTGATTTAAAACAAATTTACGCAGCACAGACTTGTCCATTACTGGCAGCTTCTCCTTTCTCTTGGCCACCACTGCTGCCAGTTCCCTCCCAGATATTTTGCCAAGATTGATTTTACTCTCTTATTTCTGTTCAAGACAATGCAATTTTGTTTTCAGCTTTCTTCTCTTGTATTTTCCTCCTTAAGCATGTACCAGTGCTGTCACAATCCTATTTCCCACGCCACTGAATGCCTTCTTTAATTTCATCAGGGGCTTTTTCCCCCCCTCTTTTCTATATGTTTGAAGCATCCTCTCCACCTGCACTCTTCTCTGTCTCTTCACGTCCTATTTCCCTTCACGGTTAGTAGAATGTTTTATCTGTTACAAAGCACCACAAACACTCAAGCTGCCATATAAATTACACAATGTGCCAATGAAAATAAAGAAAATACTGCAGGCTGAATAGTCACTGCTCAGCTGCCAGAGCTTTCCTTGTTCTTTTAGAGCTGCTGCAAATGCTGACTCCCATTTATGCCCACTTGATTGACCTGCTGGCACTGCCAAAATGTTCTAATGTGCTTTAGACATAAATCTGAGTCAGGCCATAGTTCTGCAGTGCAATGCTCTCTCTGAACAGAGTCCTATTCAATGGGCTTGGAGCACGTGGGATGGGTGAGAGGGTTATCCACCAAAAGAGTGGGGCTGCACCTCTGTGTTGCAGTTGCAGTTGCATGGATGGGATGGCTGTGTCTGGCCTGGGCCAGGATCTGCTCCCCTGTATCTTCTCAGAAACTCTGCTCCTCATCTTGGCAAAGGCAAAATTGTATTTCAGGCACTGTACAGCAGCTTATGTCAGCACCAACCACAGGTCCTTAAACAGATGGATTTTTTTGTTTTATAACTTAATATCACTACCATAGAGAATCACCCCTTGTCCCTGCTCCCCCCCCCCGCCCCCCCACCCCCCCAACCCTTAATATTTCATCAAGCAAAAGATCTCCTGCATCCATCCTTCCAGAGTCCAGCTGCAATGCCTTCTCACACTGTAGCAACAAAACATACTTGGGCAGGATGAAAGACTTCAGTGGATAGAGCTACTAACACCTCAAAACATGACCAACAGGATCCCAACTAAACAGCACATGGCTCAGACTGATAAAACCATGCTTGTGATTTATATTCTCTTTGAAATGTATCCAAAAATCTCTCAAAAGTAAGCATGCTATACAAAAATAGTACACATTTTACTATGCAAAAATGGTATGCTCTACTTCCTATTTTAATGCTATTGGAAATAATCCCAGCTCAACAACTCACCTCACAGGGTATACATAGTGGGAAGAAGTCTTTGCCATGAGATTCCTTGTGAAGCCAGCTTTTTTGGCTGCAGAAAAGGATTACACATTTGAATGTGAAATAAGGGTCTCCACAGCTGAGATGTCCAGTGCTCTGCCCCTAACAGTCCCAGGGAGTCCAGGAATGGAATATGTTTCTGAACCTTGTTCTTGGTGTGCCCTTCTCATTTGGTATGCAATGCTATGCCTTAACCTTTCCTAATTAAAGTTCCTTTCCCAGACCTGTTTTCTTTCTATGCAGCCACTTAATATCTACCTGAATCTGAGTCCTGTTTACTTAGTTCTACAATAAAATGTGTCCACTGTATCTTAAAGTGTGTGTTATCATAACACAAAGGGAGAATTGCCATGGTTTTACCCTGGGTGCAAAATTATTTCACAAGGAAAAGTTTTTTCTTTCTTTTTTCTTTCTTGTTGTTTCTTTTCTTTTTCTGCTGCACAAAACTATATTTTGATTCCTTTCACTGAGCATTATGAGCATGCAGATTTACAAGATATACATAGAGTATTTTTTAGCTCTTGAAAGACCTCTTAAAGTCTCCATGGCTGTTAAGAGCTAGAGGCCATATAGTCCATCATTCTGAAAACTTATCTCTTTCACACCTGTTGTCTTGTCCATTTCAGAACATTCTGTGAATCCTACAAATAGCCAGAAATAAATGTTTAGGCCACCTATCTGTTGGTGCAGCAAAGCTTGCTGCCAATATTTGTTTGTAATTTAATCCTGCATTTTACTATCATACGCACATCATTACTTTTGATCCATAAAAATTATTCTAAAGAATTCTTAGAGCAACCTGCATAAACTCCAGAATATATCCAGCCATTCTTGTGAAGCTGTAATTACTGAGATAGCACTGCAGTGGTTACTTTTGCTCTGGGACAGGCACAGCCCTTGCAGCTTTACCAGAACTGGCTGGATATGGGCTGTTGCTTGAACCCTAAGCTGCTAGTTACCACTGCTCAGCTGAAACAGTGAGCATGAACATTTCTTCCCCTTTCAATCTGAAGTCAAAGAGATTAGTTAACCCACAACAGGGAGGGAGTGTGAATTAACCTGACTGCCTTGCCCCCAGATGGATTAGGCTCACTTACAAGATCAGCTGTAGAGACTAGGCAGTGTATGAAAATGGTCTCTCCCCTTCTGGTCTCTGCCTTTTAGCTATTAGATGACTCTTCTTAGCTTGTATCTTCATGTGATTTGCATAGACCCCATCTGTTGTCTAGACAGCACCCAGGTACTCAGAGCTGCCCAGCAGAGTGGTCTCTCTCCTGGCCCTTGGCTTCAAAAAAGTCTCAGGAATTGGAAAGGTTGAGTGTCAAAGGAGTGTCAAAGCCATACATGGCTGAGGAATTAGAAATCTGGGTTGGTTGTAAGCTGTGCTTAAGAAGATGTAAAAACTTTATAGGCAGTATTGTCACAAATTCACACTGAGCTTTTCATAACCTTATAAAATCTCTGCAAGATATGACTTTACCATAAGACTGTAAAAAGTGCCTAGATTCTGCATTCATCAAACAGTAAGCTAAGAATTCCATAGGGTTCAAGGTGGCTTCCCAGTACTAGACTTTCAGTGTTCAAAATTAATAGCACCTCAACACTACATTGCATGCAAACATAGCAGTGCTGGGAAAGGACTATCATTCTCACTCATATTTCAGTCAAGGGAGACACTGATATCTATGTGCCTGTCTACTGCACACAGTGGAACACACTACAGAGATTTTCAAAATATCTTTAGGCATAATAACTGCAAAGAGAGACCTGTAGTCACTTCAACACCTTAGGTCAAGGGCAGAAATTACCTTGTGTCCAGAACTGCTTTTGATAACTGCATCGGGTTTTTTTTTCTCAGCTCTGAACTGCTTGCACAGTGTCCACTGCACTGGGTAGACTACAAGCATCTCTTGTAGTCATGAACCGCTGCTGAGTGTGGACGTTTTAGTGAAGATTCATGTGCCCCTTCCTTTCAAGAGTGTGCTCCCATCGCAGGCACATCATCACCAAAGATGACAAATTCCATGAGATGGTAGATGTGCTGTAGCAGTCACCACTGTAACAAGCCTGACCCCCATGATAATTCCCTGGTGATATCACTCTTTGGCTTACTGCTTTTCTGCTGGGTGACATAGATTCTGACATAGATTTGTGCTGAACTGACCCAAATTCATGAGTTCTGAATTTCCATCTGCCATTGCTGAAATGGAGGGCTCTGATGGAGTCAAAAGCAGGATGTCTACTGCTCTTATCAAGATTTGCTTAGCTGCTGCTCTTAGCAAAGTTTGGTTATCTGATGGAACTACAGAAAGGGTTGATCACAGTTATTTAAGAGCTATACTGTCTTGCAAAGAGGTTAGATGCCCCTCTGGATTATCCCAGCTGGATTCTGAAAGCCACTCCACACCCCACTGATGTCAGCATCATTAAATTCATCCTAGTATTCAGTCCAGTGGGAATGCAGCAAGTTACATGGTGATGTTGTCAGTGAAGTAGACATTAATAATGCAGGGATTTTAGCTGAAATCACTGCATCTTAACTTCCACAACATGGTTAATACCCTGTTTTTCTAAGACTTTAATTTTTACTAAAGCTCAGCCCACAAAGAATAAGTAATCTAGGAAAGATAAACCTGTGAATCTTCTTCTGTGCTTCAGAAAGTGTATGGACCCTCCATCAATCTGTTACTGAGGAACAGTTAGCAGGACTACAGCCCTGCTGCTGTTCAGGTAGAAGAGCCTGGCAACATCAGGTGTTAAGGAAAGGGTTGTTTCTCTCTCTTCAAGGAAAAATCCTTGCCTGATTGCTCATGAGTAGGTATCATCTGTCCTTTCCCCCACTCTAATGCCATAGCTTCATGCTGTGTCAAATAGAGCACTGCTCAGCTGCCTCTTCACAGCAAGAACATCAATATCATTAAAAGGTCTGCAATGGCTTTTAAAACTCAACACCAGACTGACAAACTGTACCCTGGATTAAAAACATGCACACACTTCAACATATGTCAACAGGTGGAAGATTTTACTGTTTCCAGACCTTCCTCATGATGGAGAGCAATCATTATGATTACGTGTCAGAGATACAGCAGCAAGAAGAGACACTATATTTGTGAGTCACTCACAGCAGCAGAGTTAGCAGAGGAATAGCCAGGATAACAGGATTAGCAAGGCAAGACAGATACATGCCTTGGGAGTTCACACGCGTGTTGTGTGCTCATTAGATGTCAAAATAGATAATTAAGGATTACATTGTATTAAGAAGATCAAGTAGGACTTAGGGCACATTCATGTCAGCTGCACTGGCAAATTGATCACAGCACCTACAAAGTACTTTCCTCTCTCCCCTACAACAGGCAATTTTGCTGTAGTTTACTTAACTGAAAAGCCACAATGTCAAAGAAAGCAGCTGAGGCAAAAGAATTTTTCTTGGTACATTTCTAGATGTCACAGAATTATTCAAGACTATTGGAGTGTATTAATACAGGAACACATTAGGACTGTGCTACACATTTCTTACCTTCCATTTCCTAAAAGCTGCAATGATAAAACTTTCCTTTCTTTTATTCCTCTGTCCTGGAAAAGTTCTTTTTCTTATTAATAATTGTATGCCCAAATGGGGAGGGAATCAATGTGACTGAGGGGTCAGGAATCCCTCATGGCAACAGCAGACTGGAATCACTAACCATGCAAAGCAAATTCCTGAGAGAGGGAGAAGAATATGCATCACAGTGCCTACTTTTTTGACATATACACCAAATAGCAGCTATGACAGGCCACTCAAAAACCTTTGTTCTCTGTTACATTTTTGCTTTTCTTTCAGTATGGCTCTGAATTGCACAGACTGCATGTGGGAACTGTACAACAGTTTCCCTCAGGTTTTTCTCCAGTTCTGTTTTACAAGTCTCTTTTTTGTTAATGGTGCTCTTGCATCACTTTTGCTGTATCTTCCTCTTGCAATTAGAAGCAAAGTGATATGACTAAGTCTATCTCCATAATTATATTAATATCACACAACAAAATTATTGCTGTATTGTGGTCAAACCAAGTATCTGTAAATAGTTTGCATCTCCCTAATTTCAGTGTCGTTTCTATCTGTTACATATCCTACTGCTGTTGTTCAGCTGTAGTTCAGTGGTCATACAATGGAAGCAGCAATGGTCAGAGACCTTGCCTTTGGGGAGAATGAAAAGGGAGTTTGAATAATATCAAATTAAACCAGCATACAGTAACACTGCACCAAATCTCAGAGCTCAATTCTTGGTGCTTTCTCCTAATAGTTTTAAAAATACATGACAGAGTTATTTGGTACATAAAATGTATGTTCTCAGCTAACACCCATAGAGCTTTCATGTCATGCATTTCTTATGTGCTCAGTCTTCAAGTGAGAAGCGTGTGTCCGCACCAGCTGGGAGTATATAACTGTTGGTGCCTCTAGCTCAAAGCAATCTCATTAACTTTTCATCTCATCAGGAACTGCTATGCACCCGCATATCTTCTCTAACATGAGCAATTCCAGCAGTTCTGTTTCTAATGAGAAATGTAAGAAGAAAAGACAAGCTTTTTTCCTCCTAAAGCAGGAGGTGAGCAAATACATCCTCTCAAGAGCCTGTGGGGACATACAAGAAGGTTGTTCCTCCTCTGTGGACCACCTTATGCCCAACACAGTGTGGAATCTGTGAAATTAATTCAGTGCTTGTGCTATCTCACACTCACACAGACTAACTGGGAATCAAAGTATTCCAATTAAAACATTGAAATTAAGAGGAGAGTTATTCCTGGGTTTGCACGCTGCCCTGCACCCTCAGTGGGAGAAACTGCTGGCCTGTACTGTCATGCCAAACAGTGCCTGGTGGCAGGAGGGGTTTTGCTGGCTGCCAGAAGCAGAGGGTGCATGGGGAGGTACCTTTCACTGTACACCATCACCACCACTGCCTTGTGCAGAGAAGGAGGAGGAAGAGGAAGACAACAACAATGACAAGAAGCAGGAGAAAGACAAAGAGAAGAAGGGGAGAAAGAATGGGAGGGGGAAAGAGGGAGAGCCTTTGCACACAACCTTTCTAAAATGTCATTGAGTAGGTTTCAACTGAATAGCACAAAAATAATCTAATTTCACTCCCACTCTATGAGTGCAGCATATATTATTCTCTCTCTTCATCTATTTCCCCTGAAAGCTTTCTGCACCCAATTACATTAATGAACACTGAACCGATGATGACGCAGATCAGATCAATATGGATGTATGTAGAATTAGGTCATTCTGATGGAGAGCAGGCCCAGATGCTCCAAAAGCACTCTGACAGATGAGAGGTAGCAAGGTGAGCCCTTGTCCCTCACTTTCACTTACAAGAATTATTTTGAAGAGACAAACTTTTTCTGAGCCCAACCTTAAAACATGAGCAACCTGGTGCCAGTTCTTGGCCTCTCTCTGTAATTGTTAAGACCTCTAGTATCTAGGTAGAGGATTCTCCTTACAAGCAAGGAAGAGGGGCAGCTTGGGGAGTGGAAATTTCTGTTCGTAACACTGTGTGGGGAAGTAGCAAGTCTTCGAGACTGGGAGAAAAGCAAGAGTGAAGCTAAAGGGATCTGTCCCTGGACAGATTCACTGTTGCATCCTGTGTCCTGACCTCAGTGGGGTGGATGCAAGGGAGTGTCAAAGGGTCAGCTATTGTAGAGAAAGATGCTTTAAACAGAGCCATCTTAGAGCAGAGCCATTGGGAGCAAGCAGGGGTTGAAAAGCAGGTCTGAGGCGAACCTTGTTGCTTCACGATATTTCTATGTTAGTATCTCAGGCTCCCAGCAGCCCAAGCTTTGATATTAAAGGCTATTAGCTTTATTTCTGAGCAAGCTGCAAAAGGCACGTTACTGGACTTTACCTTTGAGAGACACTAAAAGCTTGAGGAGGATATTTTGTGCGGAGTGTATAATATACGTCATTAATAATAAAAAAGATATAAAGTCTAACACCGTTACCCAGCAACACTTCAAATGTGTCAGGCATTATGGCATGTAAAGCTACTGTTAAGCTGGTACAGCCACCTCCTCATACCTTGCAGCAGCAGTAACTGAGAAGAAGCAGGTAGTTCCTTGGAGCCCTACAGAGCCATATAAGCTAAGGGACCTGGGAGTCAGTGGCAGTACCTCTATTACCCTGAGCACAATCCCAGCACAAGCTGCACAACCTATGAATGAAGGGCACACAAAAAGGATAACCCTGGGAACTACAGGCCTGTCAGGCTCACTTCAGTGCCATGTAAAGTAATGAAGAAGATTATTCTAAGAGGTATTGAAAAACACCTGAAAGACAACACAGTCTTTGGTCACAGCCAGCACAGCTTCATGAGAGGAAATTCCTGCTTATCAAACCTGAATTGCTTTTATGACAAGGTAACCCACCTTGCTGATCAGGGGAAGCCAGTTCATGTGATCTTTTTGGATTTCAGTAAATCTTTCAATACTATATCTTACAGTAGCCACCTGGATAAAATCTCCAGCCCATGGCTGGATAAGCACATCCTGTGATGGGAGAGCAGCTGGCTCATGGGTCAGGCACAAGGGGTTACAGTGACTGGGGTGTCATCAGAGTGGTGACCTGTCACTAGAGGGGCTCCACAGGGCTCCATCCTTGACTCTGTGCTCTACAACATCTTCATAAATGCCTTGGGTGCAGGACTAGGAGAGATACAAAGTTCACAGATGATCCAAAACTGGGAGGAGCTGTGGACTCCTTCCAGGCCAGGAGGCCCTGCAGAGAGGGCTGGGCAATCATCAACCTAGGAAGTTCAGCAGTGAGGGAAAGTGCTGGGCTCTGCACCTGGGATGGAGCAACCCTGGATGTACAGACAGACTGGGGAATGAGAGGCTGGAGAGCAGTGCCATGGAAAAGGCCCTGGAGGTCCTGGCTGATGGCAAGTTGAACATGAGCCAGCAGTGTCCTGGCAGCCAGGAGGGCCACCCGTGTCCTGGGGACATCAGGGACAGCATCGCCAGGCGGGCAAGGGAGGGGATTGTCCTGCTCTGCTCTGCACTGGGGCAGCCTCACCTCGAGTGCTGGGGGCAGTTCTGGGTGCCACAGTGTAAGAAGGACAGAACTAGAGAGTGTCCAGGGGAGGGCATGAAGATGGTGAAGGGCCTTGAGGGGAAGCTGTTTGAGGAGTGGCTGAGGTCACTTGGTCTGTTCAGCCTGGAGGAGATTGAGGGGAGACCTCACTGCAGTCTGCAACTTCTTTGTGAGGGGAAGACGAGGGGACAGACACTGATCTCTTCTCTCTAGTGAGCAGTGACAGGACCCAAGGAAATGGCCTGAATTTGTGTCAGGGAGGTTTAGGTTGGATATTAGGAAAATGTTCTTCACCCAGAGGGGCACTGCAAGAGGGTCCCCAGGGAAGTGGTCACAGCACCAGCCTGACAGAGTTCAAGAAGTGTTTGGACAATTCTCTCAGGCACATGGTATGATTCTTGGGGATGGTCCTGTGTAGGGCCAGGCCTTGGATTTGATAATCCTTGTGGGTCCCTTCTAATTCAACATGTTCTGTGTTTCTGTGAGTGCTTGGAAACTCTACCCCATCTAAACTCTCAGCAATGCAGACCAAATGGGAAGACGATATCATCAACAAGGGCCACCAGATCACCTATTCAGGTCATGAACTGTGTTCTTACAAAACAAAGCAAATTTAATCTTGCTTTCACTGATGGAATATTAATTATCATACTATTTCACTTCCCTTATGGTCTGATATTTAAACAAACCTAGACAAAGTTTTCCTGAAATGAAGAATGAGAATGTGAACTGCACAGTGGTGTTGAATGAGTACATGCTCCCAGCAGAGGCATGCATGATGGCATGACGGCATTACAAACAGCAAAACATTCCTGCCTGTCTGGAGTGAGCAACACAGCTTACAAAGTATTAAGTGGTCAGTATAAGACTGACATTTAGTTCTAAAAATGCCTGTGCTAAGGAAGAATGAGGGGGCTGGGATTTTTCATTTTTAAATAGATCTTTTCCTCGTTTGTAGGTTGGTCTCATTTTGCAGCAGCTATATTCTGCACCAACATGTGGTAGACCAAAGATTAAATCTCAAATTCCCAGACACTGGGTTAGAAGAGGCCAAGAATGTCACAGAAGTGACAAGATTAGTGTCAGAAGATGAGGATTTGGTTGCCATACTTTCAGCACCTCTTGTTTCGTGAACGTTCTAAGAACGTTGACATTAGTAAAAGCAGCTAATTCTCACCTCTCTTTTCCGTAGCAATCAACTCCCAGGGTAAGGCTCAGCTAAAAAGAGCCATGTCATTTCTTTTCAAGTGGCTGTGGCTTACACCCTCCTGCTTGCAACATTAATGCCATCATTTGCTTTTTATGAAGTGGTCAGGACTTCATCAGAATGCCAGACTTTGAAGCAGGAAACTATCAAAATAAATGCAACAGTTATCAGACAGAGTTCAAATATATGCCAGGTAGTCATTCAAGTGCTTTATGAAATGTATGCATTGTTTTATAATCACTTGTAACATATGTGTCTGAACTTGTTCTGACAGCACAGAAAATAACTATGAGCATTTTTAAGGCCAAAATTTTGCCTGAAGTTAGCAAATATAAAGTAGTTGTATAAAAATATAAGATCAAAAGATACAGCTACACTACAGTGTGAAGGGCATTTCAGGGATATCATCATCTCATATACCCTCTCCAGACATTCAATCAGAATCGCAGCCTGAGGTATGGGCAAAGACTGCTCTCAAAGTAGTATCTAAGCTCATCTGATGCCTTAGTACATTGCAACTGCTGTTTTAGGTGCTTGCACAAAATTCCTGTTGCCTGCGAGAAAACAAAATGTGCAGGACATACTTGAATGTGGGGACCACACCGGTCTTCTGGATGTTCCTGACATCACCCCATAACTGCAGGGAAGGCACAGACCTCCAGACAGCTTGGGGTATTTTTTAAGCTATCATTAAAACAATAGTCTATTTCTCGATATCAGTCTTGCCCTTTAATCCACATATTTCAACCTTAGCTCAAAAATTCTATGCTTCAGCTTTTTTGCTGTTTGTATGGAATCAGAAAACTCCAAACTCACCCATTTTTATCTTCCAGTCCAGGGTGGAATGTTATCTCTAGGTCAGTTCGGGGGTTTCTGATTACGTGTTTTGTGCTCAGAAGTAAAGGTCTGAGATATGTACTGACTAAGAGATTACTTCAAACCACTTTGGCAGAAAACCAAGTTCAGATCTGGAAAAGGAATGTAAGATCCTTTCCAAATATGTTTTTCCTGGATTGACATACTCTAGAATGTCTGGAGAACCAAAAGTCAGCTTTAGATCTCATGGGAAACGCCAGAGGAATGAGCCCTGTGCATCTTAGTCTTTGCCAAGATTATGTACCTTTAACTTTTACAACTCATATATAATAGCAGAAAATGCCACCTAATTTTACTCACATCTCTGGGAATTCACATTTCATTCAAAAGAAATGCTTTACCCCAATAAGTGATCAACAGTACCTTGGAAATCCAAACTTAACGGAAGTAAAAATAAACTCCATCCACTCCTCAGGCCTGTGAACCTTTTCCAAGTCATTATATAAACCAAGTACTGATGCATCACACTTTTCTTCTTATACTGACCAGTGGTCTCTCTCATCTGCAGCTGCCACTCCAGTTCACACTATTTATCCTACTGCTCAGATATCACTTCTGTGCTCATTAGCACGCTGTGCTGGTGGGTTCCTGCAAGGGTCTTGCTACTGCAATTATTTCAGGCTACTGTCAGTATCAGATTTGCAGAGTCTGTCTTATATCACCATTTGGGATGCTCTGATCTTTACTGAAGACTGCAGAAAGCAGAAGTGCAGCTTACAGACAGTGCTCTGATGGTCACTGTAACAAGCCATGGCATAGCAATGGCTAGATGTGAACCTCTGTTTCACAGTAGGGTTGACAGTAAAAGTTAAATTTGCTAGCTGCTTCTGCTGCTACCTTAAGGCCTAACCTGAACACCAGTGAAGGAAATGTAAAAGTTCTCATTGATGTTAGCATTCCTACAAATTAAAGAACCACTTGCCATAACCTGTCCCTGTACTCATATTGTCTGCACATGGGCTGTCATAAAAGTGACCATCACACTGCAGCACCTCACATTCTATGTTTATGTTTCACATGTGAATTGTCTGTGAACAAACTAAAACTTCCCCAATTCATTCTCTCTTCAGCATTCTTCTTTGGTTCTGTTCTTGTTGTGTTAGCCTATAGATATTTGTTGTTCGCATATTTATGTGAGAGTTGCCATAAAAATCTTAGGCTCCTTTGGTTTAACTAGTAGGTCATGATCATTTATGGAATAATGCCATCTAACTTACTTAGGGTATAAGATCATCTTTTACTTTTTAAATTAATCGCTAGTATAAATTATGAGTTTTGAATATCAAGAAAATATAAAAATAACGAATGTAGGAATATCGAGGAAATGCAAAAATGACAATGCATTTATTTTGTATCACGTGTGATTTACTGTTCTAAAGACATTTACATTTTCCCACTCCAAGATCACAATTAACTTTTGAACAGAAGGAGAAGCAGATGTATTAGAAGTATCCCAGGGTTTACTAAAAGAAAGGAAAAAAAAGATGCAGCTCTACATGGTTTAACAAGGTTGATATGGACACATCTAGTAAAGTTTAATAGCTTTAACTAAAAAATAAATATCATAGCTCCTTTTGTCTTCTGTGCTGACTTGTCATTTTGCATAGTTTTCCTGAATTTGCACCAAGTTTTGCATTTCAGCATGTTCCCACTCTGTATTAAAAAAGTGGAAAAGCAATATGGGAGGATATCGGATGCAGAGTTGGATAAAGGATTTTTGGCCAAAATGTTTTTCCTGAATAATAGTGATTCAATTTCGTCCTTTTTTTTTTATTTTTGGAAGCTGCTTAAGGAAAAGACGTCTCAAAACTGGAAAAATGTCAGCATTTCAGTTCTGAGATTTTATTTTTAGTTCTCAGCATTTGGAAATCACTTCAGTTTTATGAAAGAATGAACAAGGAAACAAGTAATCCCTCCCAAAACATAAAGCTTGTTGTCAATCAAAACTTACTATTTTTCCTACTTTTCATTTGGCTGTACACTTCATTCCAGGTTGATGCAAAATGAATTCTTGTAGATCTGCCAGTGAGCCCTGCAAATCAATTAATTCCCCAGATCTAGATACAGAATCGTAGTTAGGAGCATTTCTTTGGCAAAAACACCAGTTGCAGTTTTTGTGTGAGCATCAAACTCCTAGGTAATTTTCAGATAGATTAATGCTATTCTTCCAAACACTCTCTCAATCTGTTTGTGTTTAACATGCATCAGGAATTTTCTTTCACACTGAAAATGTACATTAATTGAACTTGTGGTCATGAAATTGTGCAAGAATGATGTTGATACAAGGCCAGAAATGTCATATAAGGCTTTGAATCTACAGCAATGCAAATCTGAAGGTCTTAGTTGCTAAAAAGGAATGTCAGAATCATCTATTTTACTATTTCAAACCCTGGAACCAGCTCCTCACACCATGAAGGGTGAGTCAAAGAATTTGCAAATAAAATTTGTTTCGATCAACATTGGTTGAAACAAAAATCACAATTGGGTGTCTGACACAAGATATGTACAAACATCTTTGTTACATAAAACTCTTCTTTTCCTCCAAGATGGCAGCAGGAGGTATGAATGTTGTCCTCCTCAAAAAATAAGGACAAATCCTTGCACAATGCCAATGGCATATTGTAGGTCTATGTAAAGCCCTTTTGCTTTTCCAGGGCAGCGTGAGGAGTTCAAGAACAGCAAAAGGGTAAACACCCCCAATCTGTACTGGTCACAAGGTCAGCACCTGTGAGAGGCAAGTCACTTTGTGAAGGTGAGAAATCAAAACCATTTGTGAGAGTTAAGAAGAGCCTGGACAATTTCCAAAGTCACATTTTCATGAAAAACTGTTGTCAATGCTCCGAGCATTGCTCACTTTGTGGCAGCACAGAAGACAGCAAAGGCTGCTGCAATATTAAGGGTGAAAGGAAAAGAAGTTCAGATGGAGGTTCTGGTATTCAGTGCAATGACGGCAAAAATCCAGTCCTACTGCATTCATACTCAAATAATTTTGCCTTTGGATTTTTTGGTCCAATTTCTCCAAGGTCCACGTCTCTAGTGAAAAGAAAACAAACAAAAAAACCCCCAAATCAAGCAAAAAAAACCCCAAACCCAAAACAAACAACCCCCTCGAAATCCCCCCCAAAAAACCCGACCAAAAAACACCAACAAAAAACAAAACACAAAACCAACCAAACAAAAATATCCCCACACCAAACTACAAAACAACATAAAGGAGGTAATTCAAAGACAGGCACAGGTAAATGAGTGGTAAAAAAGATTATGTAAATCATAATCTTAAATCATAAACGATTTGGATTGGAAAGGACCTTAAAGACCATGTACTTCCAACCCACCTGCCATGGGCAGAGACACCATCCACTAGACCTGGTTGCTCAGAGCCCTGTCTAACCTGGCCTTGAACACTTCAAAATATGGGGCATTCTAATTTCTCTGGACAACCTGTTCCAGTGTCTCACATACCACCTCCCAGTGAAAAATTTCTTCCTAATAAGCATTCTAAACCAACCCACTTTCAGTTTGAAGCTATTCTCCATTGTCCTACCTCTACATGGTCTTGTAAAAAGATCCTCTCCAGCTTTCTTGTAAGCCCCCCTTAGGTACTACAAGACATGCAAGATGAGATGAGAACAAGAGGATGCAAATCAGTCAAATAAATGACAGCAAAGTGCCTCAAGGGATTATAGGCTGGAGCAGCCCATGTTTTGCAGGGGGTGAAGCACATGCTGGCCCAATTCAGTGCAGTTCTGTGGCCGGGTGAGCTGGAACTGTAATCTCAAAGTTCTCCTTGCTCTTACACCATTTAAACAGCAGGGTTACCAGCAGTTTCTGCACAGCAGGCAGGGAAGGGATCTGCACAGCAGCCAGGGAAGGGATCTACACTCTGCACAGTCCTAAGCAGCCTAACACAAACTCTCATGTGCCAGCCACACAGACCCTACACCACAATATTTAACCAGGGTAATTTTTCTGTTAAAGGACTTTGAGCAACTGAGCGATGATTCTTCTTTTCCCTCTCCTCATTTCTTTTGCTGTTTGGTTTTCTCCTTTGTGAATTAATGCTAGATTTATTGCCTTGGGTGAGTTTTTCAAAGCACACACAGTTGGCCTAATCCTGTTGCTGTTGAAGCCACTGGGAGTTTTGCCAATGCTTTTAACAAGAACAGAGTTAGGCCAGTGCTGTCAGCTTTGAAGCCCCCGCTTTGAGTGTACTCATGTGAAGGTGGGGAACAGGGCGCAGATAAAATGAGAACCAGTCTAAACCTGGATCCAGCAAGGAAAAATAATGCAAACAAAACCTTTCCTGTGTTTCAGAGAAATCTCTTCATCCATTTCTTGCATCAGTCCCAAAAAGAGTCAAACTGATTTTGTAACCAGCACCTGAACTGTGGGAATGTTCCACTCTGTACAGTTACAGCTTGTTTTAAGCTGATTTAATTTACTTTTTGAGGGTAGCTCTATTTCACTGGAAAAGTGTGCAGAATACACCTTTTTCTCTTCAAGTGCACATATTAATAGTCTGCTAGAAATCCATATTTAGTCAGGAATTTTAAAACCAGAAAGGATCATCATATAGTTACACTGTCAGCACAAAACAGTTCATAAAGGTACAGTCAACAATTTCAATATTCACCCACAGCTTCTGTTTGAGTTATAGCAACTTATAGAATATTTAAGTGTGTGTGTTTTCAGAGCTATAAATAGGGAAATAAAGTCTACCTGGACTGGGTGTGCCACAAAGAGAGAAAGCATTACCCAGACTGAAACAGGAGAATGATTGTGAAAGACAAACTAAAATGAAACAGGATTTTTTTTGTTCTTGTTTTATTTCTGAACTACAGTAAAGTATTCTTGTTGCCCTTAAATATATATATATATTTCTATTTTTTTTTCGAAGTATTGATTTGATCTGTTAAGATAGCTAGATTGGACAAAGATTATACTCATGAACACAAAGTGCTTTCATAAGTTAAACTTCTTCATCTCCATCCAAGAGTAATACTAAGAACAGTATTTCTCCAGATAGTTTATTACATTGTCTTGATTTTGGCTGTGCCAAGAGAGATGATAAACAGGCTTCGACTTGATTGAAACACTCTTGCCAGTGTTAACATTTCTAGCAAGAAAGCAACGACAGTTTTTACAAATTGAAAAAAAAAACAAAAGCCCTAAAAATTAGTGTTTTTTCATAAGCTACCAAATACAGTTGATTATAAGATATCCTTTTAAAAAGCCCTCAAGAATATTTGGTAAGGGAAAAAATAGCAAAAAATGCAGAAGTCTGGATAAGGAACCTCTGAATCCTAGTCCTATGATCAGATGCTCTGTGTCCTTCTCAATGTCCAAGTCTCATGACAGTTTGGTTATCTTCCTAAAGCCTTTGCTGCTAAACTCAAATGACTGCTTAAGAAATACATTTTTTAGGTCAACAGAATAAAAAACCTGTGGCCTTCCTGGCAGTGGAGTATATCTTCAAAATAATCTCTCCAGGCTTACCATTGAACAAACAGTTAAAAAATCTTTTTTGTCTTTCTTTTTTTTTCTTTTAATCTTCCCCAAATCCCAGCAAGCGTGTAAATAGGACTGGAGTGTAATTTACACATACTTAGGCAAATCAAAGTTCATGCTCAGTTTCTTGTAATCAGGGGCGAGTTTTCATGTTGTAGGAACTATTAAACAGAAGTAAACAATCTCTACCTCAGAAAATCCCTGAGGACAAAGTATTAGGGCATAAGAAATATCATTCCCTGATTGCTTTGCATGTACTTGTATTCCTGCTCCTATATTCTTAGTCAAAGAAGTTGTGCAAATATTTCTGGTGGACAAGGTGCTTTGCAGACCTTCATCTACTCAAATGGTGCAGCTAAACACAAGAGGCCCAGTGAACAAGAGGAAAGAAGACCTGGGACTTTGTTAGGTCATGTAAAGAATGTGCTATGCCAGAGTGGATTTTTAGAGGCTGAAACTGAGGGTAATGGCTGCATGCCGCTGAGCGCAGAAAGGAGGTATGGAAGGTTATGAGGGGATGCAAAGCCTGACAGGATTGCTTTGGAGGATTGTGTACTGCAGAGGGAGTGAACTCTGGTGCACCACCTACACAGTGGTCTGGTGGGAATGTTCCCTGAAGATACCTGTCCCTAGAACCAAGGGTAGCTTGGACAAGGCCAATCAAGTAGAGCAAAGAGGAGAATCAGTAGTCAATGTGTCTCAACTATCTGGAATCCAATGCTCTTGTTTGCTGCCTGGCCCCTGTTTATGTAATAATGTAAATTAAGCCAATGTGGCTATTGTGAGTTTTGGGAAGAGCATTTAATTAGCAATTACATCATACTCCAGCATTGTACAGAAATACTTAGTGTCATGCAAAATTTGAAACAAAAAAAAAGTTTCTAAAAATCTTTTTTAGAATCACTCTTACAGTATTTGATTGTATTACTGTCAAGACCACTCTCAGCTCTAGCTTGCAGATATCTTCTCTAACATCATTCAAGAGCCTTGAAGGGTGTCTCTTTGGAACATGTTTCCTAGTCTATTTTAAACCACATTTTCACTTCTGCTTTAAATTTAGTATTTGACTGTGTTTCTTTAAAGGTTTTTTTATGTGCTCTTCCTGTAAGGGCTTTGAATGTGCCTCTGAAAACCACTAAACAACAAAGTTGTTGTTGTTGCCATTGCTGCTTGATCTTTCTGGGAGGCCAGTCCCACACAAACCTCCTTCTCTCTCCAGAATGCTGCATATTGTAAATACAACAACAACTTTCAGTTTAGTCAGAGGAGAAAAATGCAGTAGCTTTCTCTTCTTTCAGATCATGAATTAATTTTTTGTTTTGTGTACACCAGTTTCAATAGCTGCACAGTCATTTACGTTAACCAAAAGACTTCAGCTTTAACAAAAAACATGCGGGATGTGGTGAGATGACTTTTAAAATTTGCCATTCTGGCATTGAACAGAGCATTATATTTAGATGCATTCCCAGCTTTTCATTCCTTTTTACATTTTTCAAGCTCTGCATGTGCTGTAATCACAGATATTTAGTTGAGAAATTGTATTAAAAGTGTATTTCCATCATGTAGCAGGAAGATGCATGTTTTCTGTCTGCGTCAGTGAACTCTGACACTTCACACAGTAATGAGTCTAGTTCTATTCATGTGACTGAAAAGAAACTCAGGCAAAGACAAACTAAAGGAAGAAGAAAGAACAATATTATTCGTATTGTATCTGGTCTCCAAATCTAAATAGAAAATTATCCTTCCATTCCACAGGAGTTTTTGAGATATTGCTGAAATGAAAGGAAGAATTGAAGGGTAGGAAAATGTAAAAAATTAACTGCTAAAAATTAATCCAAACCTATAAAAAGAAAAGGGCAGGCAATTCCAATTGTATCTCATCTCCCAGTCCAATTTTACTGCTTGTTTCTGCTCAACTAATTATTGCCAGCTGTCTTAACATACGCTTAGAAGGTAGCAATGTCTTAGCACAAAAGATATCTAACAGAGCTCTTAGTGATGCTGTTTCATTTTTTAGGTCCAAATCAACTAGCAATCAATTAAGCATGTTTTCAGTATGTTATCTCTACATGCCAGAAAGGGCTGCAAATCAGAACTCCCCCCATGTACTTCTCTGACTAGTGCAAGTGAAAGTATTTTACACCAAGAAAAGCCGGAGTTCTGATGAGGGCAGAGGAAGATCTCCTTGGATTTTGTGTTTGTGGAGGCAGTGGAATGGATGGATGGATGGATGGATGGATGGATGGATGGATGGATGGATGGATGGATGGAAGGAATGAAGACAGGAAGGTACACAAACTACAGTTCATGTAGTTTCTGTAATGTGTTACTGTTTGAGGATGTACATCAGGATGACCTGATGTCTTCCCGTTCTCCAGTCAGGTGGAGAACTTTCTTACAAATTGTGGTCAGGAACAGTTCCTATGCAAAACACTTCACAGAAATATAATTGGAAATATTTAAGAAATAGGATTTTCAAATAATTCAGATTTTCAAAGAACCTCTTTCCAGCACATACAATCAGATCCTGAAGACATGGGCTGTCTCTGGCAGAATCCAGCAGGTGCCAGGAAAGCTGGACAGCCCTTGCTGCCACAGAGCTTCCTTGCAACTAGGAATTTCAGGGCCTAGAGCCTCTTAACTCAGAATCAAAATGTGTAAATCCAGGGTTTCTAGTGTCAGCAGCTATATGCCAGCTCAAATGTTTGGACTGCAGATATGTCCAGCACTACCTAAGTCTGAACAAATCTGTCATGTAGGCTACCCCAATTATCACTGGAAGATCTCATTAGTCTTTCAAATTAAAAAGTATCAAAATCACTTTTAAAACAAGAAAGAAAAAAGGAGTCAGATCACCTGAACTAAATCACACTTTCTGCATCCCCAAAAAAGGCTTTTCGTGAAAAAACTTCCAGTATAAATTCTTCTTGACTGAGGGACAGTCTTCCCATGTGTAGTAAAGTTTCTGTGCATGTTGTCATTCTTTCATGCTTTTTTGTGGATAGATTCCTAAACCTGTGAGATCTGTCAGCTATTGTTCCTGTGATTTTAGTAATTTTTTAAAGTCTGAGTGTTGAATATCTGATCATCACTGATTAAATCCCGGTAACACTGAGATCTGATTTTTCTTGGAATCAGAATAAAGGAGAAAAAGTGTATTGACTGTTACAGAGGATACACAAAGAAGTGCTGTACATTGTGAGAAACAGAATTAAAATCTTGAAGAGCAAATGGAATAGAGGTGTAAATCTCTGCCTTTCAGTACAGCCAGGCAATGCTAACAAAGCCCTACAGGAAAGACTTTTCCTTTCACACAAAATATTATTATCCCCAGTCAAGGAGAAAAATGAAATCTTGGGGAGGAGGAAGAAAAAAAGGAATTGAAAGTTTCAAGTAAAAAGAAATTCCAAATCAGAGTGGGAAATTTTTGGCATTTTTTTTTTTGATAATTCAGAATTTCCCACAAGAAACGGTTTTCACTGAAAAAAAATCCAAATCAGCTCCCATTTCCCTGTTTGGTCTTCATAGCAAGATACTCCGGAAATGACCTCCAGCATGACCCCCAGGCTTCTCCAAATGCATGCACAGTAATCTGTACCAGTTTAAGGTGATTCGCTCCTTTTCTCTATTTGAAAAGTTTCTTTAATTTAACAGCTGTGACCCATGGCTATGCTTGGGTTTCTGCCAGCATAAGCTGCTGTTATATATAACTATTCTTCCTCCTTGCTTTAGAAAATGAACCTATTCCTTCACAGTTTGTGTTTTACAATGTAAAGCAAACTAGACTCTTACAGTGTCTTGCAACATATAATCTCTTCTTTCCCCTCCATTCCTCTACCATTATAGTCCAAACTAACCTTTCTGAAATACAACATCCAAGTTTTAAATTAATTGTACAAAAGATGTTTCATCATAGAATTATAGAAAGGTGTGGGCTGGAAGGGACAAAGACTTCCTAGTTCCAATCCCCTGCCCTCGGCAGGAACACCTTCTATTAGACCAGCTTGCTCAGAGCCCCATCCAACCTGGTGTTTTACACTTCCAGGGACAGGGCATTCACAACTTCTCTTGACAACATGTTCCAGTGCCTTGCCATTCTCACAATGAAAAAATTCTTCCTAATATCCAATCTAAACCTGCCTCTATTCAGTTTAAAGCCATTAACCCTTATCCTCTCACTACACTCCCTTTTTAAAAGTCCTTCTTCAGCTTTCTTGTAGGCCTCCTTTAGAAAGGTTGCTGAAAGATGTCTCCAAAATATTCTTTTTTCCAGTCTGAACAAGCCCAATTTCCTCAGCTTGTCTTCACTGGAGAGGTGTCCATCCTTCTGATTATCTTCGTGCCCTCCTCTGGACCTGCTTCAATGAGCCCATTCTCTTTGTATGTTGAGGGCCTGTTGCATTAAGGTTAAGCAATCTGACCAGGAAATAAATCTCCTTGCATTCCACCTGGTCCTCAGAGATCAAAGAGGCTGGGTGTGGCTAGGCTTAATCTCTGGTTATAACCCCTTTGGCACTAGAAGTCTCATCATATTCAATAAGAACTTGTGGTATCAGGGATTCACAAATGGTGTGATCAACCAATCCAGCACCTGGGGTCTAGTCACTTCAGTGAGAACTTTGCTGTCACAGACTCACAAATATTGTGGTTTATTGGAGCAACAGACATACAGATTCAGAATTGTCATTGCTGAATGCACTAGCTGCAATAGATCTCTAATAACAGTAATACTGTGTTAACCAGCATAATAGTAACAAGCATCCTACTCAGAAGCTTAGCAAGAAAGTGTTTCTCCTTGGGAGGAGGGAGAGGAAGGTAGCCACTCAGCTGTCTGTAAGGTGTTTTGGGGTTTTTCTCCCAACAGGTGAAATTCCTACCTTTCTCATATACACCCCAATCTTAACCCCTCCTTCTCTGCTACATATAGCATGATCTAAGCAGACAGTTTGAGTAATATGGTAGCATGTACTTCATTATACTTACTAGTATCTGCAGGATGAGTGTTTTAATATGCAAATTACCCTCAATCAGTACAAGAGAAAATGGCCTCAAGCTGCACCATGGAGTTCAGGTTGGACATCAGGAAGAATTTCTTTACTGAATAGGTTGTCAAGCACTGGAAGAAACTGTCCATGGAAGTACTGGATTCACCATCCCTGGAAGTACTCAAGAAACAGCTGGACATGGCACTTAGTGCTATGGCTTAGTTGGCATGGTGGTGATCAGTCAAAGGTGGGTCTGGATGATCTTGGAGGTCTTTTCCAGCCTTAGTCATTCTATAGACTCTCATTCTAAAAGTTACATTTTTGGGTACGGTGCCCTTCAAAGTTCTAATCACATGACTTTTTTGCATTCTGCATAGTTCATCAGAGCCATTTCCCACCCTATCTCCACAGGACCTTCTCCTTCAGCCAACTGATCCTTTCTTGATGTGTGTTATGCAGCTCTCCATCTGCAAAAATAACGTAGCACGTATGCAGTGCAGGCCATAGGTAGCAAGACTTGGCCCCTGCTGGATCTTTGGCCGTCATCCCACAGGGCCCCAGACCTGGGTGCAGTGCTGCTGGTGGGGTCCCACAAGTGACAAGCAGAGAGATCTGACAGTAACAGCATTTCATTTCTGATGGAGGTACTTCTAATACACACCAGTAGTGTGTTTGCTTTTATTTCTGACTGCGTCACATTGCAAGACCATAGCTCTTTTTTTATACAACTTCATACTAAGCTTTTATTTCTCACAAGTCATTTTCAATGGATCTTTTTGTTATGAGTCACTACAAGGTCAAATTCTTCATAATCCAAGTACAAAATAATTATTTTTCTTCTAAAAATGTGGAGTAGTTTTATCACAGCGTTTCTGATGGCATGAGGTGCTAAGAAATTTTAGCTTGGACTGATTTACTGTGTTCTGAAAAGTACTCTGTGGCTTTTCCACACAAAGAAAATCCTGAACAGTTGTGCCAAAAAAAAGTCTATTGCAGATCACATAATTTGTATTACTAGCTGCATATCATTCCTTTGGATCTTTTTACATCTGAGTCAGCACCAAAAATATGAAGGACATTCTTTAAAATAACTAATTTAAACTAATAATGAATTAAAGGAATTTCAGAAGGATCTCATGAAATTTAACTCTCTAAATGCAAAAACCTTACAGTAAATTCACAAGACTTTGGTTTCTCCTTACCATCGATCCTTCATCCTTATTCTGTTCCTTCTGACATGAGACTTGCTAAAAACATCATGGAATTGCCTTGGGTGTAAGTTTTGCAAAATTCTTGATGGTAATGCAGAGAAAATTTGGGTGTATTAGTTCTTCCACACCAAGGAACACAACCTCTACAACTGCATTTTTAAAATGACAGCACTGAGACTTCACTTTGCCAAAGGAGAATGACTGCAGCATTTGTCTAGGTTTCAGAATTTCCCACAGTTAAACAATCTTACTTTAATCAAAAATCCCATTCCAAGGATAATGGTAGTACCTGACATTAGGCATATAAGGGTAGGGCAAATATAGATGCATTTTGTAAACAGAAAATGAAATCTATGTATTGAAACTTTTAAAACTTTTTGCAATTCCCTTTGAACTGGAAACTGTTCTTACTTGAAGTATTATTACCTTCTGTTGAAGAAATGGTGCGTATCCCTATATATCTACTTAACAAAATCCATCTGTACTCCTCACCCTCTGTTTCTCCATCAAATATGTAACAAAAATAATGAACCTTAGGCAGTAAAATGGAAACAGTTCCAGAAACATGCTTATGTGCAAGTGATGTGGGCATTTAAATCTTACTACTGGATGACTGATGATGATTTTTTCACTTCTAAACAGCTTTAGAGTTTCTTCTCATGGAACAGCATCATGTGTTTGCACTGGTGAGGTCATACCTTGAGTACTGTGGCCAGCTCTGGGCCCTCACTGCAAGGACATTGAGGTGGTGGAACTGTTGAAGGGTCTGAAGAACAAATCTTATGAGAAGGGTCCAGAACATTATGAAGGAGCCTGGACAAAAGGAGGCTCAGTAGAGACCTTATCACTCTTCAGCTGCCTGAATGGAAATTGTAGCTGGGGTGTTCAGTATATTCTCCCAGGCAACCAATGACAGGACAAGAGGACATCACCTCAAGCTGTACCAGGGGAGGTTCAGGCTGGACATCAGTAAGAATTTCTTCATGGAAAGGGCTGTTAAGCATTGGAATGGGCTGCCATCCAAATGGTGGAGTCACCATCCCTGGAGGTGATCAAGAAAGAACTGACTTGACGTGGCACTTAGAGCCATGGTCTAGTTAAGAGGGTGGTATCTTTAAAGGTGGGATTTGATAATATCAGAGATCTTTTGCAGCCTAAATGATTCTGTAGTTCTGTGATTCTGTTGCCAACCCTGAGTGATCAAAAAAGAAGAAAAAGGAAAAGTAGGCGGAAAAAAAACCTGATCACAAAAAGCTGAAGGTGCTGGTAAAAACGATGAGATTTAAATAAAAAATGTATGTTGAGGGCTGCTTATTTACCTAAAGATGTTTGAATTTGCAGTGTTCCTCTCCCATATTTTGTTCAATAGGCCAGTTTGTAGAGAGGTATTTATTTATGTATGCATTTTTTATGAGATTATGATGTAGTCATTAGCTCCTTAAGAGATATGTTAAACTGTGAGAACTGTCAAAATGGTGCCTAATTATCATTGACTTGAGAATATTTTATTCTATATTGAGGAACTTCTGACATTTAGAGTACATTTCTGAAAGTACAGTAACAATTGCCTCTGAAAGTTGTAGTGCCAGATTTAGAAAGACATACGCAAAAATACACACTAAGTAGAACACTGACACTGCTGTGGAATGTGATGTGGAACTAGAAATTATGTACTTAGTGGCTTAATATGATGCCATGCATCTCCTCCTAATAGAAGTAAGGTTGTCATGCATATGGGCAGCTGACTGGGCTTTAGAAAGGTTACCTCAGCTACTGACACAGAATAATTATTTATGGAGATTAAAAAGCATGGCATTGAAGAAGACAGAGTTTATAAAACAAGCAGAATGGTTCAACAAAATCCAAAGAGTCATATTATGATAGAGTCATAGTTTAGCTTTCTACATCTCCGTGGTTTGGTAATTCCAAAATATATTTCAAGTCATTCACAAGCACACAAATAAACGAGAACAACTGCCTTCCTGGAAAATTATTGTTAATTCTGAAGTATAATTTATAAAATTAATGTTAAGTAAATTATATTCACACTCTGCTTCATAGAACAGGGCCACCTCAGATTTAAAAATCAGTTTTGTAGCAAGAACTAACTAGAAATATCAGCACAGTCTACTCAGAGAAAAGCTACTGATTAGCACTGAGTCCAGGATATTTACATTATACTGGATACTGGCACTTTGCCAACACGAAACTATGTCAGTTGCAACACATAAGTTTCATGTGTTGTATATAGTCAGTTGGACAGGTGGTTATATTCATCTCACATGAAAAATACTTAGAAGTGAAGACAATTCACTGCGTACGTTTCCCTGAATTCTGCCTGAGGGACAGAACAAGGAGTGCCGCACCAGCAAGCCTTTTTCAGCCCTCATCCTCAAACTCATTGACACTAATCAAGGAAGAGCAGCAACAAGACAGATGATGAAAGATGTTCCCAGGCTCCTTCAAACTGATTTGGTTTAGAAACCACTTTAAAGGATGTGATCAGGAGCACAGCTCTTGGTTTTACATCTGTGGAGCTGCATCTGTGAGGTCTTTCCTCCTCATCTTCTCCTCTCTGTCCTGGGCTGCCTGGTGAATGTTGAACTTGGCTGCATGGTTTTCACACATATCTCTTTTACAGAAAAGGCACAATTACACCTTTTCTTTTTCCCTAGGTACCATCATAAGGATATTCTACCTGGCATTAAATACAGCACTCAAAGCACGGAGCCAGCCACTTACAGCAAATAATTCAGAACTTGTAATACCAGAATTTCAAAGGGAATTCCCACCCATTACAACTAATGAATGGGAACCACACTCTTTTGATAACTCAGTGGACTATATGTGGTTTTACTCCATAACCTTTCAATGATATGTAGACTTGTGTTCACAATCTGTCTTCGTCATTTTGAATAAAAATCCAAGTATGCATCTTCAGGACATGAAAGACAGACTAAATCTCCTGTTGCAGCTTCACTCTGCAGGGTCTGTTTTGCACACACTCTTTGGATTTTCATAGTCTCTGAAAGACCTGGATGCTTAAGGGTTGCAACTATTTCAAATTCAGCTGGAGCCTGATATAGCTCTTCAGTTGAATGCTAAGCATTTTTGTCGGTCTGTGGGAAGGGTTGGTCTGAGAAAATCAACAGAGATGGAAAAGAATAAACCAAGATTCATTTATAGAGTTCTATTTTAATGAAAGGTTGCAGGGATTCTATATTTCATCTTGTTTAGACTAGTTAATTTCTAGGATATGGAGATCAAAAAGTAAGGCCCTGGAGCATAGGATCACGCTCCACCTTCAGCTGCTGACAGTTTTGCCTGAGCAAGAACAGCATGGCATGCTGCACAGTAACAGCAGATATGTCTGTGAGAGCTGGTCAGATTTCTGCATACATAGACACTAACCAGAGCTGTACACTCAGAGTGTTTAATTGTCACTTGGCTGCATGGTAACAGCTGATACCTCTCAGCCCTTCCCCTCTTCTTTTTGGAAATTTCCCTCGAGTGCGCAGAGTCTAATGCAATGGCCAAATACAGCTCAGCTGTGTCTAACTCTGGTGTGGGTTAGTGACAATAATATTCAGGATATAAATATCCTAATTCTGGCTTAACCTTGGGCCACCAGACTGCATGACAAGTATGCAGAGGACCAAATATGTGCTTGGAGGACTGTACCTTATAGCTTCCACAGTTGACAGGCATTCCCATTCAGAAGGCCCCTAGGGATTCACACATAACTATCACACCACCCTCTGAAATATTGCTGGCAAGGGCTCATTCAATTTGAAGACCCCTGATCTTTCTCAGGACAGTTGCACATCTGTCTTTTTTTTTTTTTTCCCCACCAGTACTTGCCCTTTTACTGCATGGTAGTTTAAGCTGTCAGTATTGACTGTCCTTTAAAAGCCACCTATAATTTGCAGCAGAACACAAGAGCTTTGCACAGGATTAATGACTTGAAGACTGTAAATGAATCTCTTTAATAATTAGCTGGAAAGTAACCCTGATATCATTGCTTGTTTCCAGAATAAAAGAGAAATCATACTTTGTTTTTTAGTGAGCAAGGTGGATAGAACTGGTGAGGAAATTAATTGACTCCACAAATATCTACAGTTTCATCTGAGAAGAAATACCAGAAGTACATAGATACTTAGGAAGAATGGAGTGTCATAACAGGAATTAGAAAACGGACCAATTCTTTTGCATCACTCATTTTAGGCACTCTAATAGCTATCTCACTCTCACTACAATTGCAGCTGAAAAGCTGTAGCAAGGAGGAATATTCTGCAAATGCTGGAAAGCAGGAACTGTTTTAGCTCTAGAGAAAGCAGCAGATGAGATGCACTGCATGAATATGGCCATGTACGCAAACCAAACATTACAAATCAAACTAAATATAAATAGTGCTTAAGAAATGGCACATACAGGGACTCTTCACAAGTACTTCTCTAATTCTGGAAACCTCATAAGGACTTGCACAGAAAACACACACTGAATGATTATTAGGAAAAACTCATCTGTCAATGGATTTATTTGCAAACATCAGGTTTCATTGTCTATCTTACAAGTCTACACATTACTTCATCCTCATAATATCCTTATAAGGTTGTATGGTACTGGCCAAGGTTAAATAGCAATTACTTCATTTCAATCTACAAACTGAAGTCAATCAACATGCCTTGATATCACTCCTCCAAATTCTTGATAGGACTGAATAATAAAGAAGAGGTAAATCAAGCCTAACTACTTTAGCTCCAGCCAGTCTGTCTCCACTCAAAGCATCCATTCAGCTGGGAAGTACATCAAAATTTATAGCACAGACATTTACCGTGGAAGGCTTTAACACTATGAGGAATCCTATACTCGTGTCTTGAAAGCCAATGATATGACACAGACCCTAAATTTGCACTGTCCTACAGTAGTGCTCAGTAGCTGACTTCAACAGCAAGCAAAAGTGGTTTTTAGGTTGTGAATGTTGTTTTGTCTGTGTACATTGATACTGGATTTGTTTTCCTTGAAGATGAAAACAACAAAACATTAAAAATGGTATCAGCTCCCGCCTTTTTTTTTCCTCTCTCCAACTGAGAGTACAGAATCCCAGAATATTGATTAAGTTCTCCATCAAAAAGTCGGGCAATGCATTCCTGTTTCCAATATCATAACTTAGTGACACAGAGCAGAAAAATTCTTGCAGAGAGAATACAGAGGAAATCTATTTTCCTAGACAGTAAGAGTTCATTAAAATAATTGAGATTGCAAACATTCATATTGCTGGCAACTTCATGCTTTAATTCTCGATATTACAAGTGATAATATGAAAGAGATGAGCATGTGAATTACTCTCTTAATGTGAAACAATAATCATATAGTTTGGACAAACTCTCACAGCTTCTTAGAAAGACACATCAGTGTATCAGAGACAGCAGAAATATACCTCTGTTTCCTCTTTCAACCATAAGTCTAATTACATTGCATTTTCCTTTTGAGAAATATGCATGGTTAAAGCAATGGATAGGACATCTATGTTCCACTGTGGTTTCCTTTATGTTTGGACAAGTGGAAATCAGGTGAATTAGTCCCACACTACTTTTTTCAGATTGGGTACAGATGTAGAAGGCAATTGCACAGTTGTTGGAGTGTGTCCCCTTTGCAACATTTGTATTGCTAACAATCTGTATGACAAAGCCTGAGTAAGAGGGGTATCTATCCAAACTCTCTATGCTCAATGAACATACAAACAGGTAAACAACTTTACGTTAATGTAGCAGGAATCTTCATGCATTCATGAGAAATCAGCTGTCCTCATTGTTATACTACAACATCAGCACATAGCATATGTAGTATGGATTGTATGGTTCCACCACACAGAAATACAATAGTTTTCAAAGGCTTCTGCTATCCTAGTCAAAATAGGATATTATGACTTACTATGCAACAACTTTCAGTGAGACAGTTCTAGTTGTATTTATGTTAACTTAGCATTTCACCTGCTTTTCTTCTCTATTTACAGATTCTCTATATAGAAATTCTTCTTGTTTTGTCAGGGGTTTTTTTATAAGTAATTTGGTGGTAATATTTATCCCTTTTCTCTTCCTATCCAGAGCAGTTAAGCAGTTCAAAATCTAAGTTTACTTCAGCAAAGTTAGGAAAGAAAGTTGTGCTTAGAACTTAAAAAACGTACCAGCTGGTAACAGACAGAACGTTTCAGCTTAAGAAACCATACTTTCAAATGCAACTTCTCTTTCTGGCCTATATTTACTCTGAATAATTCACATTTTCCCCACTCTGGTGCCTTTGTCTTCTCTTGTGTTTGCTAATTGCTGGCCAATGGCTATGCATTCACTTTTCAGGAGGGCTTTTAATCTGACATGACTAATGCATATTAAGGAAAAAAACAAGTGAAAAGCTGAAACACAACACCATAAGGCAAGCTATGTGAAACCAAGCATGGCCTGAGCTGCTAACTCTGACAAGTTGATCTTCGGATACAACTCCATTTCTTTGCTGCATCAAGTGAATGGGGGACTGTTTTTCATTCTGTTTTAAAGCTGCTAGAGCAGAGAAAAGCAAGAATTTCTTCTCTATTAGGTATTACAAAATTGGAAGAGAATGATACCGCATGTTGTCCCAAAATGTCTTCTGAAGTTTGAACACTTCTTTGAAAAGGGAAAATTCATACCAGATTTCATTTTTAAATGGAATTTCATTTCAGATATTTCAAATCAAACTCCCAACAAGAACAGAAGTAACCACAGCTCTTAAGTGCTACTCTACCAGACTTAGCAAAGCTGAAAAGCCTCCTGGACTGCTGATTTCTAGGGCAACACGCAGGATAGGAGCTTCCAGGGGTGCCAACCCATTAAATCTTAGGTCACAAACCTGGGGATGCATTACAGGCATATATCAAGCATATAGCTGAGCAAACTGGCAAACCTCTGATAGAAGTTTGTCTGGCAGCCAATCTTGGCAGCTCTCCTTGCAGGAAGTGTTCTTGGTCTGACCCCAGATTCCCAGGTTAGTATTTTCCTGTGAGCTGATTTAATGCTATTTAGTTCACATCTTTTAACAGAAAAAGAAAATCCATTTGGACATTTCTGAGCAGTTCTAATAAAATTTGTTACATTATATCAGGCATTATTCCCACTATTTTCTCAGATTCCCCTGGTTTTGTTTTGGGTGGATTCATTGTCATTGTAGACAACCTTGTTACCTGTCACATCCTTTAGTCCACAGCTTGAGTTCTGAGTCACGTCCTTCATATCACAGCCACTTGCTTGATCTTATCCAGTCAATGGTCTTTCTCCTCACTAATCTTCCAAACTAACTCTGCTGCTTCTTGAATGTACTAACCTCCCTTCCGGTTGCAAAGAAATTTTTGTATTTTCTAAGAAAGGAAGATACACGTACAGTGAATTTGGTTTGTTAGAGCAGCCAGTTTTACACATACATTGCTCAAGTAATGCTAAAAAATATTAAGAGATGCCTAATTAATTTAGATGTAGCTGAAGCTGCCTACCGTGCACTGTGCTATGTAGGACCATGCTCTGAACTGGCTAGCATTAATAAAAGGCTGAGATCCCCTCAGGATTCTGATAAACTGTTTCTGGTTTTCCACAGGTTGTCAGTGACAATGCTGTGTCTTGTTTTTCCACACTAATGCAGGTTTTCTAGAAATCCTCACCTTATATCAGCACTCTTATCGCATTTGAGTTAAATTTTCCATCACACCTCAACACATGTGAAATAGTAAACATGGATTGCTCTCAGATTTGCAGTTTTTTCATATGATGCATATTTTGAGCTGAAAGTTTGACCTTATTCTTATTCAAACTTCTTCCTACTCTGAAATACATTGAAGGCCTTTTGTGCATACCTATTGTTTGTCACAGATGACTTCTGAAATGCTGTAAATTTGCTCAAGCATATGCTTCATATGCACCACATATATCACTTCTGTTTTCTGAAAATATTGACCTGAGGTTTTTTCAAGACTGTCTGTTAATTCTAGAGATTGTATTTTGAAGAAATGTGTCAGCCTTCACTCTCTGTGAAGGAAGCTGGCTTGCCATAGGTATTCATGACACGTATACAGAGCTCAAACACCTGCAACTCAGACACTTAGGGTTTTTTGATAATCCCTTAGTGAATCTGATTCCATAGGGTAAAACTGAGCTACATTGAATCCAACTTCCATATGCTGTCTGACAATACTGCTTCAAGAGAAACTCTTCTCACATGTCTTAGATCAACACAGAGAAGCAGCTTCACAGGAATCTGTAAGATCAGAAGAATAATTTGGTGCCACCTTGAGAGCTGTCAAGCACAAAGGATGACCAAAATAGATACAGGTCTGTTCCAGTACATTATGGCTACCATATGTGACTTAGGAAGTATATCATAATATCTCATGACAATGTCTACCGAAGCACAAGCAACAGGAACCTTTCCCACCAATATATTATTACAACTCATTAACTGATTTCTCAGCTGCAATTGCAACTGTTGCATGTTCTCACTCTGTGAATAACCAAACTCTTGCCTATAAAAATACAGATATTAATTAGAAGTGAATCTATAGTTCATTTACTGTTAGTGCTGGTTTTAATGCTGTTATCTAATAATAGGTTTTCAAATACAGGACAGGGATGATGAGTTAACTACATGTGGCAAGGTCTATTGCCAGGTCACAACCAGGGTGAAAGGTTTTGGGGCTACAGGCAGAAGAGACAAAGGTCAGCCAGCAAAGGGCATGGTCACACGCAGCTCATTAGCCTCCTAGGAAGCAGCCTGCAGCAGCAGCAGCAAAGGAGAAAAATGGGAAGGGAGTTCCTAGTGAAATTCAAAGGGTAAAGGTTTGATCTTAAATTGCAAAGAAGGGTTTCTACAGATTTTTTTTTTATCGTTTCATACTATTCCTAAATTAAAAATAGGTTTAAACAGTATTCCCATCCTGCTGTGGCTTTCTAAGAACTTGTTGGCAAAAACCACAGAGAACTATTCTTCCATATGGATAGGAAAATACATGGGATGTTACAGTTTTAAGATCAATACTCTGAAATTCTAGTCTTCCCAAAGTGGATATTTACAGTTACGATTAAAAAGAGAGGGAAGGTGTTGTATAGCAATCATATCTTCAAGACTTGTTTGTTACAGAGGAGATTCTGCGGCTCTTCGAAGAAGCAGACATTATTTTCACCAAAGACCAAAGGTGTTAGTGGATTGCAACTGGATTTGTCTTGTAGGCTGAGTTTTGGGGGTGATTTCTTCAGAGGAGAATGGATTCAGACATTTCTAAGAAGAGCAGACAAAGGAACTTGCAGAGATTGTAATTCCCTGAGAGAATCAGATTAATTAGCAGCAACTTGCTTTTAGTTAGTGTGTAGCACAGATCTGCAGCAAGTCACATCATGCTATCATTGTAAGCAGGAGTCTGATTAACGCTGTAGCATGATGGTTGTAATATATCCAGCATCTTGGCAGCCTGCTTGAGCTAACTCTGGGCATGGCTGGAGGATAGGCATATCACGCTTGTCGTTCAACCATGCCATGCCACCAAGTACATTATGAAGGAACACTTTGATAAATGCCAGAGTCTGGCATCTACCAGAGGCACAGCATGAAGCTCTTACATGCTGTAAGAGCTGGAAGATAAAAGAAAAGGAGCTGTCCTCATAAAAGTCTGTGTCTTGTCTTGGCATGAGATTAAAACTGGTAGACAGAGGTGTGTATTGAAAATTGTTCCCAGCCATGTTGGTACAGACACAGTTGTAGCAATTATCTGCAACTATACCTGTAAAATAGATTATAATTTTGTTGGGAATATGATTTTATTGCAATTCTGCCTGGAATTAGCGCACAAGCTTACGAAAGACAAAACACCTCACCTATATAGTCTGTACCCAGTTCACAAATACAGGTCCTTCTTACTCACTCCCTTTGAAACTCAGGCTGTTTTTCTGGCTTTAAATTACCTGTTGCTTAGCAAAGACTTGAGCAAAAACTTCAGTGGCCATCTCAAGTTGTTTGTACACGCTTCTGTAGGCACATGAAACAAGATCAGAACCTATTTACAAACCAAATTGGGGGACATATATGAAAGATAAAAAGTAGAACCAAAAGATTTTGTTATTTTGCTCAGAGACAAGGAAAGACCATGAATTATCTAGGGCCTGGTTTAGATTCCTCAGGCTGTAGTAGAAAAAATACAGTTTTCTGTCTGCAAACTGTGATCCTGGACAGTAGTACAGAGGGATTCACACAGTTTATGTGAAACCAAAAATGATAGACAAATTTTAGTCAGATAAGAAAACCTGATGTCTGTGCTTGACTTCAAAGGCATTAAGGGCTTCTTATTTAAAGATCAGATTGTTCAGGAAACTAATTGCTTACCCTTTAATGACAAACTGAGAGAGACATATTCAATCCTACAGGAATCTTCCACGAACAAAAACAGCTGAAGTAAAGGATAAAGGAGTAACTGTGGTTGGTATGGAAGAAGAGCAAAGGTGAGCAGGGGAAGAAGGAAGCAGCATGAAATAAAGAAAACAGGATGGAGACGTGGTGATCCTCCCACATTTGGAGGAAGAAAATCACCTTGCCTGGTGGCACAGGAAAAAAGGAGCAGCATCTGCAGTGCCTGTCAGCCTTAACTGCCATATTTGTGATTAAAGCACCTGATCAGCACACCATTTGATTGCAGCTGGATTGGGAAAGCAGCTGCCGTTACTGCTGAGATAAGCAGCAGTATTTGTGTGGCAGCATGTGGCTGAGTATTGGCGAGGTGTGTGCTGAGGCCAGGGGGCAACTGCTAGCTGTTGATAGGAAACCCGCAAAATGAGAAGTGCTGCTGCAGATACCATCACAGCTGGCACTCAGGGAGTTTCCTTCTGTGCTAAGCAGCAGTGCAGTGTGAGCCTGGATCACAGCAGAACACCAAAACATCTTGGGGAGTATAGCTTTATGTTCTGAGTAGGATGCTGCCAAATAGAAAACAGAATTTTAGAGGGAATGATTCAATACAGAATTGCCTTAGCTTTGGTGGATACATCTGAGGCTAGTTCCAGCAGCAGTTCTGGCTCTGTAGAGGTTTTCATTTTACACATCCAAGCCCCTTATAAGGAACTTCTTGTAATTTGTATTCTTTAATTACATGAAGACTGATTCCTGGGTTTCTAAATCCCATTTCAAACTGTCTGCTTAACTACACTGCATGCAATTACCACTATCACCTCAACAGCAGTAGGGAAAACTCCAGGTCAGGCAAGGTACTACATTAACACGCCACTGAACTGAGCATGGAAGAAAGCTGCTAGTTCAGGACAGAAGCACTGACAGTGCAATGGCAAACAGCTTTACACTCGGTTTTGCAAGTGCCACTGGGTACACTGCCAGCTTGGAAACCCTTACCCTACAGGAGATATCTGCTCAGTTACATGGAGCTCTCACTTGGAGGACAGGAGGAGCTCACATTCAGGACTAGGTTAACATTTGTCCACATACAGGATGTTAAGGGGTAATGATATACATGCTACCAGTGCTTACCACAAGTGTCTGCTGATGGTGGAGAAATAATAATATGACTTTCCCATTCAGGTTTGGTGGGGTTTTTTTTGAGGAGGTGGGGGTAAGGAGAAGGGAGCAGGACAGAGTAGTTTATGGTACAGATGAAAGTTCATGGCTCAGGCATGGTTTTTACTTCCTGAATTGCATTCTGCGTTGGTTGCTGAAATCAACAATATAGAAGAGATTGGAGAACTTGGGTCATTCTTCAAATGAAGGGACTTTATTGTACTTGCAATTTTGCTGGCACCATCCCTCCATTTTGTCAGATAAGTCCCTTACTGTGGACTGTATAAAAAAGGAAAGCATTAGAAAAAAAATATGGCTCTTCATGCATTAACAGGAGGTGACTGAGGGGGAGAGAAATTTTTAGGAATGTTAATAATTTATATGTGACATGAAGTGAGGAAGAACACTTTGTATTTCATCCATTTCTGTCTGAACAAGCCTCAAGTTGTCATCCTGCTCCCTGCTAAAATAAATGCTAAGCATTACTAATGACCAATGAACTTCATTCCACTGCTCAGAGTATTTGTGAAACCCAGTTTTTGAATGCATTGAGAAGTGAAGCTGTATTTCTTTCACAGCAAAAATTCCAAAGGTTTTCACCAAAAGAAGACCCAAAATCCTACTGTTACTGCAATGAAAACAAAGCTAAGGAATTTAAGCAGCTGATGAAAGAGATTATAATGCTATGACTCGCTGATGTGATGCACTATTCATGCTGTTTCTGCAATTCTGCATTAAAAATGACACAGCAGACAAGGAATGGTAAAAAGCTGACAGTACTGAGTTGCTAAAAGTTTACTAACCTTTTCAACAGAAATAAAAATGAGTGAAATATTTGGAAGAAGGAATAGAAAAATCAGTGTTGGTGTAGAAGTATGATAAGCAAATTGTATTCTGATGCTGGCCTTATTTTATCATTGAAGATGGATTTAAAATGTCATAGCATGAAAAAAAAACCCCAAAGAATTTGGAAGTTTCAGGTATAATTTCTTATAGCTACCTTTCAAAAATTTCTTGTTGTTGGGTAAGTTATAGTAGTCAAAATACCTCTTTAATAAGAGATAGTGAGAAAAGCAGGTGAAAATAACATGAATAGAAAACTTTAAACTAGGTCATCTCCTGGTGAATGTATCTTTGGGCTTTGAAAACTTAAGACCTCCTTCTTTTATAGGCAATGAACATCTTTGGCTGAGGGTTCTACTGAAAGATCAGAAAGTGTTTCAAAGAACTTTTAATTAGTATATTAAAAAAATTAAAAATAATTCAGCTCATGCCACTTACAGTAACAGCTCAAAACACCCCAGAATGCACAGAGACTAAAGTCTGCACTAGGGTAAATATGATACTTACAAAGAAACAAGCTGAGGGCTCTGTACCTGGACTTCACATAGCTTAATTAGCATTGCCTCTGTCCTGGAACATAGTAATTGTGGATTTGCCTTGTGTCAACAGAGTAATTCGTAAGTCATGCTGCAAGATGGATTCAGTTACGTCCATGCAGTTTTAAAAGGTGTCCCTTCATTTTGATCAGGAGAAAGATGACGTGCAAATACTGAAGTCAGGTGTACTAATGGTGAGGTGTAAGAACCTACTTCATATAGGCTCTGTGCCTTATCTACATCTGCAAAGTTTGCTGCAACTCCCAGTTTAGATAACTTAGACCCAGGTGCCCAGAGCTGGGAGTACTTCACACCCTTAGAGGTGATGAGAACTTATATAAGTGTCTGCAATCCATGGTTTTTGTCAAGATGCATAGCCAGATATGCCACTTAGGTCCCGCACTTAGCCATGTAGGTCCTGCAGATTCAATCCCCAAGTTTTTCATGGTGACTAAATTTGATGTGGCTGTTCTTTCATTATCTATGGATATGCAGGAAGATCAAGCTAATTTTGGACATTACCTCAGAACTGACTAAGCCAGGGACTCAAGCCATTCATTGTTACCCATTCATTTGAGAAAGTTAAATACAATACAAAGTGTGCTAGATGGTGTCCTTTTGTATGCTCTCCAAGAGCTATGGGATATGTGCCAATGACTTCAGTGGGTGGGGAGCGTACCCTGAATCCCCATTTTACAATTCCGATTTCTTCAGTTGAATTTATGAACTTTACCTAGAAATGAGAACTCAGGTTCTCATTGACAACTCTTTTTTTTCATATAATGGAGATTATATATTTTCTACCCACCATTCAGCTTAATTTGCAAAGGGAGGATAAATGTATCACACTTTGCAGATAATGAGAGTTGTCTTGCCTTTTACAAACAGGATTCCAGCCACTTGAAGCATCCATAACTACAAAGAGGTATTTGCTGTAGAACAGTTTAACTGCTCTGGGAGCAATTAGTTCTGATATCTGGTGCCATACAGGAAAACTACACTGATACAAAAATCATTGCATTTGGGAGGCCAAGGTGCCAACAAGAGCAACAGTCTTAGTATTGCTAAAGGAACATCTTGCCTTCTGCATCAATTTGCTCTTCTGTTAGTGACACCGGTAAGAGCTCAAAAGTCTAGAGAGATTGACTTTCGAAAGTTATTTTAGCTCAAGTAGAAATCAATTTATTAAATGAAATGAAAGAACTTCTTTTGGAACTTGCTGTTAAGTGATGCAAAGGTTTCCAAGTAGTCTGATCAAGAAAAAATGATCAGGTGATAGGAGGTGACATTTGTACCTTCAGGCTTTTAGGTACATAAGACAAAAATGATTCCTAGTATAGTGGCATAAGATGTGAATCTTACTCACTGACTTATGTTGTGTCAAAACATGCTAATTCAACTAAAACAAGATACTTTATTTGAATTTCATTGTGCTTCTGCAGTTTTCTACTTTTGTACTAAGCATTTAGTATTTACTATTTTTTATTTATGAAAAAAATGTCTAAAATATAATAAAGTATTGTGACAACACCAAAATTAACACAGTGATAGAAACAATCCTCTGGGGCTTAAGTCTTCATTCCACAAGAAATTTAAAGTGTTTTATCTTATTTCATTCTACAGTCTGATTCCCACCTCTCTTGATGAGCTGTACTTCTGGCTTCTGGCCATCATTTTTTCACTGGGGATATTTCCAAACCCATTTCGAGTCAGCATTTAAAAAGCCATCATCTAGTTGGTTGCTTTAGTACATCTTGTTTTGTCATATGTTTCTGTAGTGAATAAAACTCCATAAACTTACAGCTACCCTGTTGCAGAAAGGAACAGGCAAAAGTCCATTTTGGTTTGAATTGTAAATCTACATTAATTTTATTTTTTAGTGACAGTAAATCACAGGCATTTTTCAAACAAACATTTTAAATAAGTAGTAAGTAGCTTTTCATAAGTAGTATTTATAGCATCTATTGAAACTATTGAAGTCACATTCTTCCATCTGACAAGCTCAACATTCAATGTGTTCTGAAAACTGAACATATTTTGTAGCAGCCTTCTCCTACAGACTGAAAATGGAAACTCCTGATGATGGGATCAAAGCCAAATAAAAAAAAATCTAAATGGAGAAGTATCTACTTAACAAGCAGTAGTAAATCTTAGGCAAAAATACAGGCAGCAGAGGAATGAGATGTACAGTGCTCTGCAGTGGGAGCTGAGATCTCTTGTCCTTCCATTGTGTCTGTAAAACATCCTTACCTTAGAAGACGTGGTAAGGTGTGTTGAGAAATCCAGATTAGAGTCAACATCTACTCCTTATAAAGATTCAGCTCTCTATGCACAAATTCTTAGTGAACACTCATTCATGGGATTTACATTCTCCTCTATGCCCTGAATCCTGCCTGGCCTGCAACCTTACACAGTGGGGCACATGTACAGTTCATCAGTCTCCCAGGTCCAGAGGCTTCATTCTGCCTTACCTATTACCCTGCAACAGGATCACAAATATCTGATACAATAGAAACTATAATCATATTTAGAAAATCAAATTGAGTATACCGATCATTTGACATTTCTGACTTAGCACAGGCAAAGTGCAACCAAACAAAAAACCTAGCCTTGGAGCAAATTTGGCACCAAAAAAAGAGGCTCTCTCTTCATACAACATTAGTGCATTGAAAACATCTGTTTATCACTCAGTGATTATTGTATCTGCAATTTGACCTTTTTTTTTTTTTTTTTTCCCGAAGCCATAAACTGGCTTATAAGACTGAAGTAGTTGTGGCATAGCAATTAGAAGATGAGGTATACAGCACTCCCTAAATGACAGTTTTTGTTCCTTGGTTGAAAGACCTGCATACATTTAAATGTACATGCTTTACTGGGATTAGTTAAGTGATTTTTTTTAATTCTCTTTTACTGAAATACACTCAAAACTGGACATAAGGCAGGGAAAGTTACATATCACTCCCTGCCTGAAAGTTGTAAAATTCTTTGGAGAAGTTGAAATATACTGTAGGAATTTTCTTGCTTACATGGTTGTAGAAGCATCTGCTAATGGTATTACAAATGATGTTTGTTAAAATGCAGAGCAATGCAAGCTGTGAACAGAGAAAGTGTTTTACAGATGTATGCCAGTGTTTAAAGTCAACAAGAGATTATAAGAAAGGGTATATATCTGTGTATGCCTACAGTTAATGTTCACAAATACCCTTCTAAGTGTTTCAGATGAGAGTACTTCAATTTATTTATAAACCTCATGTACACTGGAATTTTATTAGTCTGCATTCCACTCCCAGGAACAAGTTCCAAAGAGCTCCAGGAGTACAGAAAAACATGAAGGAGACTGCTGTTTTGGACTGACTATAGAGGCTATGAAGTCATGCCACTGAATGCATGCTGTAACCTTCTGAAAGAGGATATGGTGTCAAGTACAGGAGAGAACTGTTCACTTGGCAGTTAGAGGCACAATGCAGAAAAACATATATGAGAGAAAGAACCAAGCAGTTGCTAAAACTGAATAAGAGAGAAACAAGTCACAAAAGTCAGGTAGCAAAAGTGAGTGCCAAAAGCACGAAGTGGCATCTGTGGCCACTTGAAGTATGGAATGAGCCCAAGCCCAGTTAAACATTCTGACTGTTGCCTCTCTCACCCACATGCAGAAATCCACCTAACAATTCAAGGACAAAACATGTCATTTTTCTTGTACCTTCTAGACCTATTGGAAATACATTTTAAAAAAAATCAACAATCTTCCTTCTGCCACATTTCCATTCTTGAGTTTTTCTCTGAGACTATTGTGAAATTTCTGTACCTGCATTTATTTCTCAGTATACAGTCAAAAGACTACAAAGGTAGAATTCCTCATCCAACAAAGAAAAAATAACTATGACTCTTTTTGCTTAGCTCAAATCCTCAGGCCAAAGCATTATTTTCTTTATCATATTTGAAGAGCAGTGATGTTTAAAAGAACAATCTATACAACCATACCTACCATTCTTCTGGAGCTATTTATCTCAAAATATTATTCTTCCTTATCTAACTAGAGATGTTTCATTCTGAAAGTCTCCTTAAGCCATTAATATCCAACTGTGAGTCAAAGAGCTTGAGCTCAAGAAACCTGGATGATTAACTATTGATCAAGGATACCTGCCATTTTAAGAACTCTCTGTAAGAAATCTGGCACTCAGTGGAAAGGCTATTGAGATGCAATGGACACTTCAGTGGCCCAATAAGCACTATATGGAGCAACAGCATCAGAAAGAAGAGGAGTAAACTTTGCTGTCTGCCTGCAGAATGCTGTCTGGTTTTTGTTTATCACATATATTAAGCATCCAGAAATTTTGGTAGGATTTATGGTAACTTCCCTTGGCGTTTGGTGTCTTCAAAGTGAATTCACATTAGTTTGTTGTCCATTCTGAATAGCTGTCTGTACTTGGATACAGTTCCATCTTTTGTAGATACTTGACAGGAGGATGCCTATAATTCATAAGTAAAAAGAAGCTAAATAAATGAACTGAATCGCCTATCTTGGAAATGTTATGCCCAGCACAGAATTCAGATCTGCTGCGCAGTTCCATGTTATTAGTAAAAACTGGTCTTGAATTTACTTAGCTGCAAACGTATCAAATATCAATTCATCAGACACCTATTACTGGCAAGGGAGTACAAATCCTGAACTAGGATTTGACTAGGATTTGCACAGAGGAAAGAAGAAAGTGCATCTCCACATCAACGAATTAACTTGTTGGCAATAGAATAACATTGATCTAAGACACAAAGACCATTTTCTTTCCTCCCTTTTACTTTCTGATTAATGAATTTCTGGCAGAAAATTAGATAGTACTTTAATTTTAATTAATTGTATTTTTGCTTTTTCATTAAAGAAAACTGTAGGATCGCAGGGAAGCTGTCTCCAACAATATAATCAATGAAAAGGAAATAGGAAAGAGATATCTCAAGAGATTATGTAGTCCAGTATTTTGCTTCAAAATAGGAGAAACATGATTTCATTGTTCATGACAGATATTTGTCTTACATGTTCAATAAAATGCATGGTGGGACTTAAGGGAGAATAGCAGAAAAAAATGCTCTTCTCATATGCTGTCTAAGAACTGAATTACACGATGGACCCCACCACAAATTCCTGTCTTTGGAGATAACTACGTAATAAAACACGAATCTCATGTCTTAACACTAATAGTCCTGTCATGCTTCTTTGGCCCATTCCTTTCCCATTCCAAATTATTATTTACTGAAGATGTGACCCAGTTTCTCCATTTCTTTGCACTTTTCTTAGATAAGTTTATGTCATACTCACCCTACAGAAGGCTACAGAAATTGACAGACAGAAAAAACAATTAAGTTCAAAGGGGAAGAAGTCACAGGGTCTTTTTTTCTGAATCTATTTGTGGAGAGAAGAGGAGGGAAATATTAATTTTATGTAGCTATTGCTACACTCAGCTTGACATCTTGCTTTGTTGTTGGTGTGTAGGAAAACTTCACTCACTGTCCACTATTTTGGGTCTTCTGGTCCTTCTCCCTGGAGTCAGAAGATGTAGATTTCCTCCAGTGCCTTCTGCACCTTACATTGTTTAAGTGTTGTAAGTTCATCATTGTGCAAAAAAAAAAAGCACCATGACTTCTGAAAGCCTTTTGAAGACTTCTTGAGTTAGCTGTGCCCATGCAAAGGCCTAAAACCAGTTAAAAACTGTGTTGCTTTCAGTCAGAAAGCTAATATTCATCTGAGCCGTGCTCCCTACAGAATCCAAACAGAAGTTGCACTGGATTCTTCTTCTTCACGGGCGATTATATAAGTCCTTGATTTTCTTTCATACAAGCCCACAAACAGGTTTATGGCTTGCTATCCAAAATGCAGCACTGTGACAGTCAAAAGGCTCACCACATACAAAAAGGTTTACCTCTAATAATACAACCAAGCATGTCATGATAAGGCGCCTTGTCATGTGACCAGACCAACAGAGAACGTGCTAAGCTGTCTGTTTTTCAGAAATACAATACTTTCCATGAACTTTATTTCACCCATGCTCACATTATTGACGTCAAATAGCTGACAAATGAGCTAATAAGGCACACTTAACTGAGTTCCTTAAAAAATACCAAGAATACTGAAGCAAATCTAACAAGAAATATCTACAAAAGCTTAAAACTAAATGTTCTGCCTCCTTTTCCTTCAGAAAGAGGGCATGGAAAGAATTGCATTTAAACAAGGAAAAGTTTTGTGGTGTTTTCCTTTGAAATACAAATACTATTTAAATTCTTCAGACAAAAGGTAATTTATTGCATGTTGCACATTTAAAATGATACTGTTTGGAGGACTGCTCCTACTCTCAGTAAGAGTGAAACCTCACTACTCCTCTAGTATTCAGTGAAGCAGTAATAAAAATTTCAATGTGATATATGATGCATGTCCAGCTATCACACTGGTGATAGCACATCTATACATAGCTTACTATTAGCAGTTTAACACTATTCCAAATTACTGTGAGTCTCAATGAAACTGTTTATTTTCAGTCTATGACTAAATAACTGGTATAGAAGCCAACGGAATCAGCTTAGATTTGATGAGACCCTGGCCCAAAATTTCCTAGTCTTAATTATTCTGGTAAAAAATCTATTGTCACAAATAAATAGACTGAAAAAAAACCCTTTCACACGGCTAAATTTAACCAGAAGCATAAATAATGTGCCTTAGCTCATCAGCCAAAGATGCATCACTAATGACATGACAGATTAAAGACAAGTATATCACAAAATGTTTCTAAATAATCCAGTCTCCTAATATTGACCTAGCATATTTTCTTTCTGCCCACTTTTGTGCAGAGGTAAGTGTGTAATTATTGACAGCCCAACCCAATATTAATTTTTAAAACTGTCTTCTTTCTGCAGTGCACAGCCTCACAAAATGGTATCAGACCTTTGGAAAATAGAATAAGTAAGAGCATATCCAGAGAATGAAAAAATTCTTTTCACAATATTGTGTAGGAGTAACTGCTTACCTCAGCAACAGTATGTTGCTGGGAGTAGACAAACCAAGGGGCCACCTTTCTAAAGGGATTTTTAGCTTGCCTTTCTTTGAATAAATGTGATTCACACTGTATCTGTCCATCTGTAGGATAATGCCCAAAGATGATCTGTGCTTGATGTGCAAATGCTAGGTCTATCATTTGCATGCAGAAGTGATATGCAGGGACCCATTTGCACTTACATATGTAGAAGATGACATTTGAAAAACTGGCTTCTAGAATCATTCCTTCTGTGAATGTTATGCAGCCATCTGTACAAAAGTAACAATCAAATACTTTGCCATCAGCAGAGTATTGGCCTTTCCGATATGACTGGTTGAGAGGGGGTTTTTTTGCACAAACTTCATTTCAACAGAAAACTGTTTTTTCAACTAATTTTTAAACACACTGTTGATTTCCTGCTGAATCCTTTCTACTGTCAACATTGCCAAATCTGATTGATCTGATATATGCTAATGTTCATGTCCTGTGACTTCAGTTTTATCCATAGTACTATGATCACGGATTCTTGTAATATGTCCCAGTAGCTCAGTAAGAGAAATGAGGGTCTGTAGCATATGACAGGACTTACTATGTCCATAGCATTTGGGGAAAAAACCCCACCATTCTTCTTTTTCTTACTTCACTTCAGAAAGCATAAAAAATTCAACAAGAAAAATATTTTCTCTCTAGTCCATCCAGTGAATCTGAAAATCCAAACTTGCCACATAATGGCACATCATACTTCCAGGTGGGAACTGTCCCAGGGCAAAGGTCCTATTCAGAGAAAGTTTTTGTGACAAATTGTCAAAAAGATTTCTTTGTGTTAAGATCAATGTTAAGTCAGCTGCTCAAACCAGGTGCAAACTGGTGAGCACTGTTTACAATGCAGCCTGTTGCCGCTTGATCAATGGAATGGATGGACAAAGTACACAATGAGGGAGGCATGAAGGGCAAGACCTCAGATGATGAGAAGCACACATGGAATCCATGGGTCATGCACTATACAAAACACTCAGTGTGTTAAATCTATCAGGGGCTACACTGTTGAGATGCTGCCATATGCCCAGCTACAGACATTAAAATACACATGCAGCATGTTACGTTACAGCTGACTCAAATAACCTAAAAACAGGTGATAGCCAATGGGAGAACCCATAAAAGAGTCATGGAAACTGCTGAAACTCCAAAATCTGCTGAAATAGCATACATGCCAGGACATGTGTTCTGCCTACACACACTGTGCCAGAGAAGTTAAATAAAAAAGTGGAAATTACTTGTATTTCTTATATTACTCTGTGTAAATACTCATTCCATGTTATCCTTCCTCACTGTTTTATATGAGACCAAGATCATGTGTGCACATGAATATACAGACCAGAGACATGAATAAGATATTCTCAATGAAGTCTTTCAATCTTTTGCTGGGAAAAAGAAAAAGCTTTTAAATTTTCCCTATATATTTAGAAACAATTTTGCTCTCAGCTGAAAATACTGATATCTATTGAACCAACTGGAATTTTACCCATGAATCAGAAAAAAAACCTCAACACAACACCGACCCATTCAACCTAAGGAAATGTTCCTGCAGACCGACACCTTTCAGAGAGAAATGTTGCATTAGATTTTACTTGTAAAACCTTTTTGGAGAGCCAATGTTCTCTTGGGAGAACAGTGTCTATTCTCCCTTTAAGAGAAGGTATTTGAAATTTGCCAGTTTTTCTCCCTTCTTTCCTTCACACCTTGCCTGGTTCTTTACAAAGAACAGTGAAACAATCTTGTCCCATTTTGGCAATGCTTTATTCACCCATCGTGCTTTTATAGCATTCGATACACTCTTTCTGATCTGGTGAATTAATTGCGTTTGATGCAAGACAGTAACAAATCAGGATCAAGAAGCCAGTGGACCTAGAATTTTCTTCTGTAGATACTTGAAAAAATGTGTTTTGGTATATTTGGTCATCAACTAGCAGTACTAGAGACTATTTAGCAGTGCTTTTGTTTTGCTACCAGAAACCTTTCTAAGTCAGATTTTAGTGATAAAGGACACCAGATAGGTGACAGCTTCTGTGAAGTATATGTTAAAAATCATTCCCCACTCTTCAGGTTGGCATCCATTTCCATAGAAACAGAGGTGGAAATAGACCATTAGCATCAATGGGTCAAATTAAACTACTAGTGTTCAAATTTTATCACTGGAAAATAAAAGGTTGAATTAGCGAAAAAGAGAGTTTTAAAATTACAGCTAAAAAAAATCTCTTAATGTATTCTGCTCTTGTCACACTCGGTCTTTGTGGAATGCAGTCACAAATCATTCAGACACAGCAGGGAAGCAGAGGAGGAGCAGAACTCCGGATCACATGCAACAGCTGGAAGCAAAAAGCAAAACCAAACACAGATGAAACTTTGGAATTCTAAAACTGTCAGAATTAAAATACTAATTTAAGATTGCATTTTTTTAAAAAATGACTTTTTAATACTTTCTTTAAAAAAAAAAACAAACAAATTCTCAAGTCCTTCTAACAACTGCAAAGAGACTCTTCAGGAATTCCCTTTTCTTGGAGAGAAGCAGCTATCTAGGTCACAGGGATATTTAGTTACTAATCATATATTCTGTGATATCCTGTTTTACCAGTGCAGACAACCCCCAAAGACATGAAATAAGGAAGTCCAAAGTATCTTTTGCTATGTAATTGCAAAATGCTGAGCTGTAAGAACACTAGACTTAAGGTCTTTCGGGATTAGTGCTTAACAGCATAGTAGAGATACTGAACCTGCATTTCTTTTATTGTGGTGAAGCTCCTTTTCCATTAATAACATTGGTCCTGCTTTCTAAGCATGAGAAGCTTCCTTTGTGGGAAATCAGGGCAATCAAAACCAGTTTTTCAGTGGCTGTTTTCAAGCCTAAGTGTGCATGTGCTGTGCTTTACTCGCACATCACATGAACCACAATATGTACTTTTTTGCTCTTTTGTCTTTATATGCAGTTGAAAATCTGTCTACCTCTATCTAGAGTTCATATCCACTGCACAAGGCTTTAAAGGCGTCATCCAGGAGTCTGTGCTGCAAAATCATCCTTCTATTTGAAGAGAGAGCAGCAGCATTTCTTCACAGCAGTGTGGATGCCTAGGGTTCAGTAGCTTCTCCTCTCTTTGGATGAGTTTCACTCCCCTCGCAGATGGTTAAAGGATGAAAATTACATGCTTAGTATTTTTTTTCAGGAATTCTCCCTGATTTCTACAGTGCATTGATATAAAGGTCAAATTCCATCAGCTTCTGCCAGAGAATTCTCTGAATTTTGTTCTTTTCTTTCCAGAACACTCAATTAAGCAGTACACTTGCCTTAAAAACATTTCATCTTTTGGGGGTTTTGTTAATTTATTTTTTTCCAAAAGAAATATTACCTTTGTAAGCCTTTTGTTGATTTCTTTATTTAGCTCCATTATTTCAGCATTTAGTCTTCAGCAATGGGTTGACTCCTTTCTTTCATTCTCCAAAGCTCTCAGGAGCGAAAAAGAACATCATGTTCCTGTGGACTGCCCAGGACACATGCTGCACAGCTGTGCCAAATTTGCAGCTGACCAATTGGCCTATGCTGCAAGAAGAGTCATTTTCAAAATTTACAATCGTTTATTTTAATGTGTGCCAGACAGGCCGATTCACTGTGAGAATTCTTTGATTTTATTGGCACTTAGAGACTTATCCAGTTCCCAGTGAAGTCAATGGGTGTCCTTCCAGTCCTTATAGCAAGACTTGGATGAATGCCTAAGCAGGCAGAACTGTTTCCTGTCACCTATTTGACTCACGGAGGCATACAAAAGATCACCAGCCCCCATTCTGTACCATCTTATAATGGCATTTATCCTGGAATTTGAAGGAATTGCATGATCTTTAAAGGCAGCTAGCAAATTAAAGGGGACAACCGATTTAAACTAATTCCCCAGTGATAAGCATGTCTTGGAACGAATAAAAATGGCATTATTTTATTTGGGTTTTTTTCCAAAAATAGCGTCCCTTTTGGAGTCCCAAGCCCTGCTCCAGTGAATATGGTGGCTTGCCTGGATAAAGGAAGTGCACAAACAAGGAAATGTTAGGCATCTAATCTAAAATACAATTATGTGATTTCACTAGCAGAGTTTTTAAAAGAGTAGAAGCAGGCATAACTCAACCATAAAATGTTTTGATTAGCATATTATGTCTGAAACTATTTCAGACTGAATATTTCAGTTTACAGTGCATATAAACAGACTTATGAAAACTAGAATTTACAGAGATGAAATCATAATCTGGAAGACTTCAAGCCCAGATGACATTTGAGTCTGAAGCAAATAATAGCATCTCCTCTGCAGTGTAAAATCAACAGGGCAGCAGCAATGTTCATATACTTACTTGTATGCTAGTTTACAAGCATAGAAAGCATGTATACTATACAGGGCTTTTTTGCACCAGTCTAGAAAGTAATTGGAATAAGACTCCTTAAAACAAAGAGAGAAAAAGTTGCCTACTGAAAGCACAAAGGTATATGACTTGTCAGAAGTGCATCTAAATTAATGCAACACATCAAGAATAGTGTTTAGTGGGGATATCTACAGGAATTTAAATGCTACCCTGAATAGAAGAGTGGGAGAACCACTTAAAATGTTATTACCCAAGGCACTTGAGAAAAGCTATATGCAACAATTTTGGTATGAAGAGCATCAACTAGAGATATAATGGGGCATTTCCATTCCCACTTTCACTACAATCTAACATAATTGAAAGTGCATTGTTTGAAAAAGTACAAAACATTTTTCTACATTTCTCCAGAAGAAGTGAAATTCTATTAAATCAGTAAAGGGAAACACTAAATTTAAAGCCAAACAATTATAGAAGTTGTGTTAGACTGCAAGAAGAGGAAGAACAGACTTTACCCCAAAAAAACAAGCAAAGAAAGAATAACAATCAATGCAACCGCAAATGTTAAAATTTGATCGTTTTCTTACAAAAATAGTTTTAATTTCCAGTCATATTGTTTTCCAAAGAGAAAACAAAATCAGTCACAGAGAGCTGACAAGATCATGTGTGACAGATTGACCCTGGCTGGATGTCAGGTGCCACTCTATCACTCCTCTCCACAACTGAAAAGGGGAGAGAAAATATAATAAAAGGCTCATGACATAAGAACTGGGAGAGATCACAAACAGCTTACTGTCATAGGCAAGACAGGCTCAACTCGGGGAAATCAACTGAATTTATTACTAATCAAAATCACAGCAGAATAATGAGAAGTAAAATAAATCCTAAAAACACCCTGCCCCCACCCCTTCCTGCTTCCTGGGATCTACTTCCTCCCTGGGATCTACCTCCTCCCCTCCAGTGGTGCAGGGACATGGTTATGATCAGTTCATCACAGGCTGTGTCTGATGCTTCTCAGGGAGAGGAGTCCTTCCCCTGCTCCTACATGGGGAGAACAGGAGACAGCTCTCCACGAACCTCTCCAGTGTGAGCCATTCCCATGGGCTGTGGGTCCTCATGAGGGTGCAGTCCTTCAAGAACTGCCTGCTGCAGTGTTTGTGCCCCACAGAGTCACAGCTCCTACCAGCAAACTTGCTGCTGCATGGGCTCCTCTATCCACAGGTCCTGCCAGGAGCCTGTTCCAGCACAGGCTCCCCACAGGGTCACAGCCCTCTTCTGGGCATTCACCTGCTCTGGCCTGGGTCTCCTCCAGGGGCTGCAGGTGGATCTCTGCATCCCATGGACCTCCATGGGCTCAGGGGCACAGCTGCCTCACCATGGTCTGCACCACGGGCTGCAGGGGAACCTCAGCTCTGGTTCCTGGAGCACCTCCTGCCCCTTCTTCACCAACCTTGGTGTCTGCAGGGCTGTTCCTCTCAAATAATTTCACTCTGCTCTTCTCTGAGCCCAATTATATCTGCACGATAACTTCTTTTGCTTCTTAAGTATGATATCACAGAGGCATTGCAACCTCCTCTGATTGGCTTGGCCTTGGCCAGCAGTGGGTCCATCACACTCCTCTTTATTCCTGCTCCTGCCACTCCTCCAACAAAAGAAGACAGTTGTAATGAGGACAACCAAGAAATTACTTTTCATGAGTCAATATATCCAGGGACCTACAGTCTGGATTGTGTCACTATACGAGGGGTGTAAAGATACAAAAAGAATGGAAATCTGCCTCAGCTACTGGAGTTAGTGCAGTGGCTAGCTAAGATAGCACTCATCACTTAATCATACTACAACATCATTAAGAAGGTTTGAGTGGATGGAAGTTTTGCAATACTAGGTGCTATGTAAACACAAAGAAAGATATCCCCTTCTTGAGGCAGGAATTGTAAGGTAAAATGAGTGCCTTGAGGATGTGGTAATCAGTGAGGTGAAAGAGAATAACAGAGAGACAGCAGCTAGAGTACACACCAAAGAAAGATGCTGAGAAACAGGTCTTAAGTCACTGTTTCTGCCTAAGACAATAATGGCCACTTTTCTTAGACTGTCCATGGCCTTAGCAGTACATTCAGTAATTTAAGTTCTTGTCTGAGCAAAAGACTGGCTTGTACAGGAGAAGATAATGAAAATAACAGTGTGAAAGTGATGTAGGTAATTATAGGTGAGAATGCATGTGTATAAGGGGCAAGTCATATCATCTTTCTTGGGTTTTGCTGGGAAGATTTCTTTACTATTCCCCACATTTCTTTACTGACCACTATATCATCAATAGTAGTACCAAAAGACTTTGAGGGACAGTGCTTTAAATCCATTAACCTCTGTATGCTGTGATAGGTAGTAGATCCAGTATAAGTTATTTTGAATTATTTCTTGGAAGTACACATGTGGAAGAGTGTTTCTGGGCTTCACACCTGACAAACAGAGCTGAGACTGCTGGAGCTGACCAGGGCTTTATTCTTTATTCTGCCTACCAGCTACACTGACTGAAAAGGAGGCTGCATAAAAATATACTGAAGGTGTTGCAACAGGCAGTGCTGGTGGTGAGGGCAAAACACTGATTTGCCCCTGCAATCACCAGGTCTGATTTTCAACCACACTGGTGAACTTCATATGCAAGCATGAACCTAAGAGTAGGACACAGGAAAATGGCCCCGGAATACAAGAAGACTCTTCTCTTCTGAAATCCTAATTAAAGTAGCAATGACTCTTATATTGGCCATTAAACTACCTCTTTGAAAATGTTTATTAAAAATGAGCCAAGTTGCTCTTTTAGCTTGTTTGTAACAATGGACTTTTGTGTCCTATAAGAGAAGCAATTAATGTTCAATTAATAAATGAATAGTTTAGGTCTGAAATAATACTCTGTTTCATATGGGCTAACAATTTGCTTAGAAAGTTCTTGATAAGGATCTTAGATACAGAAGAGGAAATTGTTACTAGATCCTTGTTCAATTATTTTTACTTTCAACGCTGCCTCAATAATATTCACACACTGCCCACTGAAGAATTCCAACTCTCTTTCTCAGAGATAAGCATACCAACAGCCAAGATGTTCTCATAAAAGATTAAAATTCCTTCCCATATTGACAACAAATTAGTAATTCATTTTCACATTCTTGCACACTGGAATCAGAAAATTATAAATTATTAACTATTGTTACACTCCATTTACAAGAGCAACTATTTTAGTTAATTGCTTATTTGAGCACAGCTTATAAACAAATGAGAAAATGCACTGTAAATTTTAGCACTCAAGTATATAAAGTGGATTCTACCAGGAACAATGTTAGCACGTATTGGGGAGATTTGGGGAATAATTCTTCATAGGAATAACTCTTAATACAAAAAAATATTTGCTGAAGACTTCATTTTCCTACATATAGTACAAAAATGGATCAAAGTGTTTAGGATACTATTTCTGTTGTATGTAGTGATTATAACTAAGCCTGTATTTTCTTACCTCCTATAGAGGAGAGTTCTTTTATTTGTAGATACAGAAATATGCTTACATGCATTTGTGATTGTTTAAGAAGTCTGTGTAGTAATTTAATAATAAAATCCAATTAAATCTTGCCTATTGACTAGATGAATAATTATGCCAAGAATATTTAACACTTTAATTCATAACATTCCAGAAAGGGAATCCTTTAAACAGACCTGTTTGCATTGTTTTACTATCAATAAACTCAAATACATAAATAAACTAATGGCTTAGATAGATATCTGCTGGTTCACCTCAGGTGAGAATCTACAAGTAGGTTTCAACAGGACTCAACACAAGGACATGGGACTATGAGGTTTGATTCCTTTGTGGGACAAGATATTACAATAGTTTTCTAAGGAGTAAAATAACTTTTCACACAGGTAAACTAGATCCTGAAATTACAAGGAATATTCAGTGGAATGTATTCCATCCAGAATTATCATGCAAGGTAGTGGACATATGTAAACAAAGAATCAGCCAGCAATTTTCCGGCATGACAGAGGGCTGCACTTGCCTCTTAAGAGTTTAGGTCTCTAAATTAAAAATTGTATTGAAGCCCTAAAGTAAAAAATGTTATTTTTTCTTTCTTATACATGGAACAAGGTCCTAATGGACTGAATTAGTGACCCATCACAGTATCCCACCAAGATCTTGTTCACCTCTTCTGCAGATGAGAAGGCTCTAGCATATAAGCTGTATCCAGGTGAGTTGGACACAATGGAGTGCAAGCACAGAAATTTAAGCTTTCTACTCAGATTACAGAAAAAATAAAGGCTGGTGAGACATCAGGACTGTTGAATTGGTAAAGCTGTATACCTGCTAACTGAGGCCTAAGTTCTGTGAGCATATATGGGAAGAAGGAATTTGCACACTTACTCTACTGCTTTAGACCAGGTGCAGGATAAAGTTAGTATGCAAAGTGTGAACTCACTGGCCAAAGACCAGGCTCTGCAGAATCCTAGCAGGTTTCTCAGCATTGCACTACTCTTCTCCATTGGATCTGTATATTTCTTGATGCATTATGGGACAGAAGTAACTGCCCCTAGTAGGAATCTTACTGCAGGGAAAGCACTGAGACAGGCTTTTCATATGGAAGTCCCCAGCTTGATCCTAAACCTGACAGTCCAGTCCTAGCAACAGCCCTGAGGGATACTATGCTTCCCTGCCCTGCCACACAGCAACACTGAATCAAGGTCAAGGTGTGCAAGTCAACAGATATTTTCATGGAGAATGAAGCTACAAAGAGAAGCAGCACCGCAACAGTACTGAGCACAGAGGGAGGCACTGTTTGACTGAAGCCCTTTACCTGCATCTCATCATACAGCTCTCCAGAGTGGGCCTCTTTTTGCAAAGCCTGTTCAAAGATAAGCATAGCTGGGGCTTGGATCCCACTCATACATCTAACCACAGGATATAAACCAAAAAAAATTGAGAACTATGGACCAGATATATTTCTGTGGAGACACCCCTGCAGCAAAACTATTATAGAGGTATCTTTCATCTTATTTGGAAATTGTGAAACACAAGTTTTTTCTTTTTCTGTAAGCACACTGGCCTCATCACCAGCACAAGCTGACTTAATGAAATATCCTTTGACAGAGACAACCAGGGCAACAAACTGAATACCCTGCTGTCTTCATGGAAGAAGGGTGAACTCTTTGAGAAATATTGAGGCTTCAGAACTAATGCTCCCATTGAAAGGGAATTCTATCTCAGTCTACCTCCAAAAATTGCTTCATTCCCATTTTAGCTTTTACATTAATGTATGGGACTCTGATATATAGATGAGACATCTATCCAACCTGTGCCAGTTTCTACTACAAGTAGTGGAAGCAAGTTAATGTTGCATTGTATGAAAGCAGAAAATTGAAATGCTCTTTTAAAAATTCAGAACACATGATACTGTCCAGCTTGAAATAAAGGAGGACTCCCAGCTGGCAGAAAAGGCTACCTGTAGATTATAAGCTCCTTGACTTGTCTTTTGAATAAGGTTTTTTTCAGCTCCCTACTCCATCACTGAAATGCTATTGCAGCATTCTTTCCAACATTTTGTAAACCATTAGCAACAACACACGTGCACGCAGAGAGGAAAAAACACATAGGGGAAACATCCAGTGATTTAAAACTGACATATTTGATGATGAATTCAACCGGCCCCATATTCCCTCAGCTGTCCTGAGTTTAACACTGTAGAGCAGTACATGAAACACCATGCATGCTGTTCACTCAGGCCTCCCTCTGTCTCTCTCTACTCAAAGAAGAAATGCTCTCCAAGGACAACTGCTTACCACCTTTTTCAGAGATGAATGTACCACACTTTCCCCCTGTACTTCAATTTTCCTGTAACCTGTATGACAGTTTTGCTCTCCACCTTCCTCCATTTTGTTTCCATTTTGAGAGATAGTTGTGGCTACACTTAGGCACATAATTTGAGCACAGGACACCACATGCTCACCCAGATAGAAGTTTCTCTGTCTGACATTTCAGTTGTGACATCTGTGCAGAGTGAGTACTGTGAGAAGAAAACCTTGCAGAGATACTGCCCCTCCCTGGACCACCATTTTCTACTTCCTGGCCTTCCAGAAAAAATGTAGACTGTAGTCCTCAGGTGTTGCGGCTCAGTTTGAGACAGGAGATTTTCTTCTCACAGTCCAGGCTCTTGTCAGTAATTCTGTACAAGAATACATACAAGAATAGCCACAGTTTCAGAACATGTCACACTGTTTTAATAGCACTTCCTCTCATCAGCTTCCAAGAAAATGTTTTGCTGTAGCAGCAGTTCTTCTGTCCTGCGTTTAACCATGATATTGCCTACGGTGCACCTCACCATATCGCTCTGTTCCCACAGCCTATACATTTTAAATCATTTTTCCTAAGCTCAAGCCATCACCATTTTCTTCTTCTTTTAAGACTTTCTCTCTAGAAGGACTCAGAAATGTCAGGTTTTTTTCTGTGTCACATTTTATGTTGGATACTGTCTCAATCCACTTCTGTACTGAGTTCAGCTACTTCTTACATCTTCAAGGCTATCACAAGATCCCTATGAGACCTGACTTACGATATGACACAGCTGATGAACTACGAGTTCCCAAAATTGCTTTACTTTAGAAAGCTATGTTTAAGAAAGCAGGCCAGAGAGTAGTCCTGCCTCTTAAGATGCTGGTGACACTACCATAAGCCCCAGTTGCATCACAGCAGAAAGTTGCATGAATAAATTGCCCTTTGTAACATAGTTTCTGTTTCAGGCAGCTGGCACACTCAAACAAGGATGGTGAGAGCAACAACATAACTCACTTTCATCATGATTTGTGGGGCATTATGGTATCTTTGCACCAGACACTGATTTTTGTTTGCCATCTAAACCTATCCTTGTTCAAAACCTACCAACAAATCAAACAAATCCACCCCCAACCCTGTAACAAATACTGCTGGAGACTACATGGATGTATTCAAAGTTCATTTTCCTGTCTGGTGAAGGTTATGGAGAGGTGCTCCTTTTCCAAAATGCATTCTGTTTCCAAAGCCATAGAGACGTGAAATACTTATTCTCATATGAAACATGCAACAATGTACAAATTGGTGGTAACGGGTAGACACTACCATCCTTATCTTTGAATTTCCATTCTTTTTCTTAGACCCAAAACCTTACTTTAAAATTGTGGTTTGCTCTCCCCCCCCTCCCCAAAAGCTCCCCCCACTTTTCTTTGTGGCTTAACAGATAAAGTCAGAATAGGAGGAGGTTGCACCACTTTTGCTGCATGTAAAAACATTAAATAATTCTGTTATTCTGAGGCTTGCTGATAGTATGAAAATGACAACTGAACACCAAGGATAGCATTTTCTTTTTCTGCTAGTAACTGAGGGCTTCTCTGGTTGGGTTTTTCAGTTTAGTAAATTCCCAATGCAATTGTCTTGATGTGACCTTTCAAAAAGAAATATTATTTTCCCTGGTTTTTTTTCAAAGAAAGTACAATTTAAACACCTATTCAGTTTATATTGAAATATATTAACTCACATGCATTTGTCAAATCCTATTTTTATCTCATTAAAAAGGTTTCCTAGTAGTACATACCAAATAAATATTCTTCTAGAAATGTTACACATAATATATTCACTCTACTACATTCCAAGTCAAAATGAAAGAAATTAAAATTTCATAGAATCACTGACTCACAGAATAATTTAAGTTGGAAAGGACCACTGGGGATTATTCAGTCTATTCTTTGTAATTTGCTCCAAGCATGGCTAGCTTCAAATTTAGATCATGTAAACAGAAAAAGGTTCCAAACACTAATTGTTCTTATAATTGCTAATTTTACAGTGACATTCATTTAATAGCTTTGTAGCATTTTTACAGTAAGACATCTTTTTTTAGTACAGCAACTGCGTTGTTGCCGTAAAATGACACAAACCCCCTACTCAGATGATGGGCACAAATAATGATCAGTTGTATGTGCATATGTGTTGGTTGGCTTTGCATGTGCACTGAGGAGACCCATGATGAATCATCCTGTCCTACAGCTGAAAGGTGGGACTGAAAATCTTCTGCTTGCTATTTCTTTGGAAGAGGAGTAGATAGGAATAATAAAGGCAATTTTCTGCCATGCATTTTCTCACAAAAAAGTGGAAGGCAAATGTTCATAGCCTTCTCAACTAATTGAGATTTAAGGAAGCCTGACTTTCTAAGGCACAGCTCACAGCTTCTGTATTATCATTTTGAGCTTGCCTGAATGGCAGCAGTTCTGTTGTGTGATACTATTTCCAATAAAAAGGTTGAAATTTTGGGGCTGCACCCTTAGTTAACAGTAGAATGCACTGATACATCTAATTAATCACATTTCAAATTTCACTCAAAATCTGAAAAAATGATAGCTCTGACCCATCAGTTTAAACAACAATAAATAATTTATTTATTGCTGCAACAAAACAAACAACCAAACCAAACAAACATGACAAACAAACAAACAACAAACAAAAAACCCCAAACAAACAAAAAAACCACCTACTTTCCTAGTCCAGGCAGCAAGAGGATACTAAATACAGTTTTCTTCTGGCCCTGAACTCCTACTAGCTTCACAGGATGAGCCCTAATTTTGTATTTGCCTCCTAGTACTGTAATTGTTGGATATGTCACTTTAGATGCATTTTATGTAGGAGCAACAGCACATGTTCCTGCCTGGCAGAATCTGGATTATTCATGCCCATATTGCAGTGAGTTTCACAGGCTCTACAAAAACACATCTAAATTGGCAAGCTTTCTGACACTTGGTCTTGCATCTTATCCACTTTGCAAGAGAAGGGATTGTACCACCTATCAAATATCCATACTGAGACGTACTGTGACGAGTGACTCCTCTGAATAATTGATCTAAGAGTCCGGGATATCTCAGAAAACCGTAACAATATGTGACATCTTCCACCTTGATGTTATTGGAAGAAACTACACAACACTTACTCTGTAAAAACTGATACAAAATGGCTAAATGGTTTCAACCTAAGTTAAGCTTCATCCATTTCTGAGTTCATTTCTGCAGAATGAAAATTTCCCTGTGATCAGTGTGAATACCACAAACTACAAACAGCATCTTTAGGGAAACAGTCTTAATAGAAAATGCTGCTACAAATGGCCCTGGATATTTACATACATTATTACACATGGAGGTCTTATTGCTGCTAGCAATCTTACTCAAACAGAGCTGAAATGTCAGTATAGATGCCGGTGCAAAATAATACAGTGCTTGAGAAAACTCCTAAAATTTCTGTTCACTCTGCATCACTTGTCTACACAGAAGACATGAGTTTTACATGGCTGTCAAACCTGACTTTTCTATCATTTAGCATACGAGCACTGAAAGAGCAGAGGAGGAATTACTCATAGATTTCATAAAAAGCAGAATCCTTGTTTATGTAATTTTATATGGCTGAAAGATAAACACAGATGTTGCAATTGCAGATATTATATTTATAACATTATTTTATCAATTATACTGTGCTTCAGACATGGAAAAACATTGTATATTTATATTCCTTAATTCATATGAGTTTTAAAAAGTTCCTGGACAAAATGTATATTTTCATAGATTTAGTCAAAATTATGAGACTAAAAAAAAAATTAAATAAAAAGTCAACTTTCAGATAACTAAAAGTAGTTTGGGTTTTTTTAAAATAAAATATTTTGAAGACTTTTCATGATGCAAAGTATTTTCTAGATGTAATTAGCACACAAAAGTCTTATTTTCCACTACTTTTGCGTTCTAAAAATGTGATCCAAAGCAGACTGGAGAAACTCCTTGCTAAAAGATCATATTGCAGAAGCAAGGCCCTATGTTTTTTTAACACTGCAGTCATCTGGCATTCAGATATCAGGTGGAAGCAGGGGAGTGAATTTTGGGCCACTTAGATTCTCATGGGAAAATTTATTTGGGAAAAAGTATGACTTCTCTAGGTTTGTGCCTCCTTCTGATAATTTCTATATATGTCCACTTACAGAACCACAGAAGGCCTCCAGTGGGCACCTATTCCATCTTTTTGGCTGAGTCATGACAACCAGTGTCTCTGCCAGGCAGATGTTTGACTACCTTCCTAAAAACATGTAATGATGGAGATTCTACCACCTCCTCAGGTGCCTTGTATCTTGAAAAATAGAAAACAGCCTTGGATGTCAACCGTGACATGAATATAAACTGGAAATGTCTGTGAAGGCAGATTTGTCCAATTAGCTGAGATATCAACATTTATTGTTCATGTCAGAGTTTTGGTCAGATAGAAACTATTCCATCCTTCCCATAGAACTGAAATAAATTCAAACCAAATCACGTTGTGATGCCCAGCATGACTGGCATGCTGCTAATCAGCTTCCTTCCAGTTTTAAAATGAAAGTTGTCAGATTTACTTCTCTGATTCGTAATGAGATAGCAGGTTTTGCTTCTTTCTTTCCTGAATTTCTCTGTCTTATTTTTAGCTCATTCTTTTCCTTTACATGGTAGAAAGCTTTTAAGCAGTGAAGGAACTTGCTTTTCATGCTACTGTTTTGACTTCTGAAACACACTTAAAGCTACATTTCTGAGCAGCAATGTTTCTTTGTCCTGGCTATGACAGGAAAACATCACCATTCACAGTCTTTGATGCTTGTCCTTCTTGTTGTATTTATTTTGCATCTAATTCATGTCTACAATAACTATGGATAGTTTTTCCTGTTGTTTTCCTGACTCCTCATTCCTTTGGGAATTTTACATGAATCATTTAGCAATGTGTGCTAGTAGAACAGTATAACTACAGTGTATGAAATAATTTTCATCTTTGGGAGTAAAATGGATGTATGCATTGATTCTCTTCCAAATTCTTCCCTCAAATCAGCTGGCTGAAAACCCCGCTGCTGCAGGATGTTGTAATACTGTGTCACAAATCACAGGACTCTCTTCATAACTTAGTAAATGATGTACGCCATTAGCATTCATCACACCTAAGGTATATTGCAAGAAAAATCCTCTGCACAGTCTCTTCCACCTTTGTCTATGCGATCCCAGGAGAACAGATTCAGCACTGATAAAATCATAGAATTATTTAGATTGGAAAAGATCTTTCAGATCATTGAGTCCAACCATGAACTTAACACTGACCATTAATCTAGGCATCTTACTTCACAAATTGATTTGCCTTGGCATCCTATAAGAAACAGAAGGAAATGCTCCTGCTTAAAATGTGCCAGTAAAGAAAAAATACGGAGTTCATCAGTTGCAGTGGAAGAGATTCTATACTGTGGAAACCCTCCTTTCCCCACAAATCCTCTGATGAGCACATTTTTTCCTTCAGTTTCCATACTTTTAAATTTCCTTTCTAAGAGCTAGCTGAACTTTTTTCCTAGAGGAAAGGGAACTTGCAGGGTAGATCCTCTCCGATGCTGCATGACCTTTTATCACAGAAAGCTTACACAGATATAAGATGCAAAGGCTCAAATCACCCAACTGCTACTATGACCGATAAAACTACCTGCTCACTTTTTTTAGTGCATTCTCTTAAGTAGTTTCTAAGAGAAATGCTCAAAAGGTCTCCTGACAGATGGAGACTACAGTTGTCTTAGCAAAAACATGCGTGTATGGCTTGTACCTTGATAATCCTGCCCTCTTACCCATATTTTACCCTTCTGATTCCTGCTTTTCACTTACTGTTGCCTTGAAAATCCCTTCTGTTTACATGCTGCCTCAATAACTTAACCTTTCAATTTGTCAAGAATATCCTTCTCAAAAAACCTAGAACTAAACTAACACATCTACATGCATTAAAGCCCACTGTAAACCTAATATGCTAAAGCTTTATGCTGTCCTTAAGACCCACTGAAAAGTACCTGATAGAAGAAGGAACATGGTTTTCAACTTGTACATTCTCCTATTTGTATCCTGGGGTACTGCTTTGCAACATTCCTAGAGCAAACCTTGTTGTATAATTTTCACCTACAAGATTACACATAGGAAATTATTCCTGCAGACATTGGAATACTGCTGGGATTGATGGGGAAAAAGGTGTGAAAGATTGGAATGATCTTGAGACTGAAGCCACAAGAGGCATGACAGCAAAGCTAGCAAGGGGAACATCAAAGTCACGTGCTGCTATTGCCTACTTTCCCTCTTTTGGGCCCCTTTCTTTCCTTGATTGACAGAGAAAGCAGCAGGTGAGATGCTTAAGGTGAAATCAAAAGTCATGTGAAGGGAAGAAAACTTGTAAAGAAAACAGAGACCCAGATGCCCAGCTACTGCAGAGAGGAAGCAAGGAGGTCCTGGAACTTCCCCTGGAGACTTTTCCTTCCACTGATAGATACCATTCCAGCAGGGAGGGAACACAGACGTTGACTCTAGCCCTGCAATTCACCTGTGGGACAAGTCTAGTCTCACCAGCTGGGAAACACTACTTGAGAAGTTTTTAGTTCCCCCAAATACCCATTGTAAGACCAGTGCCCAGGACTGGCATTCCAACCAGTCAGTCTGCCTAATCCCCTTCAAAATCCATGCTGTTTTTGCCTTCAGCAATAGCAAATGCCAGAGACAGCAGTCTGGACAGAAGAAATGGAACATTCTTTCCTAATTCTGCTTCTGCCTGCATTTTCAATCCCACAAAAAAACCCCAAAAACAAACAACCCTGTATGAGACAAGAGCTGCCATTTCCCTCAAAAAACTTCACTGTTCACTATTTAAATTATACCAATGCTTTTGCTTGTGGACAAACAGCAGTCTCTATTCCAAAAGGAGTGTCAATTTTGAAAGTCATTCTGTATCTTTAGGTTGCCAGACAGACTTCTGAAGGCATTTTTACCATCTTCCAGGGTCTGGGTCCTGGACCTTCAAGGATGCAGCCTTGCAGTGGTCTTTCACACCCCTGTGGGGTAAGATCCACACTGTCACCCTATAGGCCTTGGGAGCTGTCATCTTCTCTCATTTGCAGTCCTGAAGCAGACTGGATCTTAATGAATCAATGCAAAAATAATTAATGGGTACCAGAAAACAGACTTCTACTGATTCTTGGAAGCTTGAAAAATTAGGAACATAATATGGATACAAGCAAAATCCTCTGCAAAGAATAACAGGCCAGTGAAGGGCATCTTTTAAAGGAATTGATGCGAATAATTGATTCCCACATTTACCCCATACTCAGTACAATAAAAGTTCTGGATTTAGAGCATTTTTCCAGATAAATACCTCCAAAAGTCTGATTCCAAAACCTCTATTGCACCTGACAGAAGCCTGTAGTAAAACTGGTTCACTTTTCCTTTCTGTTGTTCCTGATCACACCATAAGCTAATCCACTGTTTCAGAATGTCAAATTAAAACAAGACAGACTTTCCCTCCTGCCCAGACAATACATACTCTTCTTCAGATTATTCAAATTCAGACTGTCTTACTTTACTAGACATACAGTTTCTTAGAAGGCATTTCAAGGCCTGATTGTTGTATTCTGTCTGCAGCAAACACTTTGGATGTTCTGTGTTACCTCTCTTTTGGCTGCTTTTAAGCAGGTCAACCCCCGTACTTGTGTTCACACCATACGCCTCCATGAACTTTTACCTTGCTTCTTGCACAGCTTCCCTTGCATTCCTTCCCTGCCACCCTGGATGTGTTTTATCTTTGCTTAGACCACTTTGTCTTCTATCACAGGGGTAGTCGTGGTAACACATACTTAGTATCTAAACAGAGATCTGTCCCAACGCAGTAGATACAGTTGCAGCTTAGCTGACTTGCTGCAAGCTCGTGGTGTTGTGCCACACCCTCGTGTTGTCAGATCCATTGCTGGTGTGCTCCTTGCAGCAGGGAATAAGCAATTTTATTCTGCCCTGCACGGAGCCTTTCAATCTTGGGCACTGGCAATCAACGGTATCAGCCGGCGGCCTCTGTTGCTGCAGACAGCTGCCACCGGCATACAGGCTGGGGCTGAGTGTGGCCGCGGCTCCCGGTGCACGGCACGGGCTGGCAGGGCCATGCGGAGGAGCGTGGCGCTGCCCGCCGCTGCCAGGCGGCCCCGGGCGAGCAGTCCCGCAGCGGGAGCCCCAGGCAGTCCGTCGGGGCAGGACAGCTCAGGCACGGCCCTGCTCCGCACACAGCCGGGCACCCACGGCCCACGGTGGCTTGGTTTTGTTCTGGACTTCACCAACTTCACACTTCACCAACGTGACACGCCACATTAATACGGGAGGAGAGGGCCAGGAAAGAAAAGAGAGGAGAAAAATCCCCAACGAGGAACTAAGCAGAAGCACGTGCTCCTCTCGCTGCCGCCTCCCGGCCTGGACTGGCCCCTCCGGGCTGAGGAGGCGCCCGGGGCTCGCAGGCATCGCTGGGCGCCGCGCCCGAGGACGGAGATCCAAAGGCCCCTGGCCGCGGGGGGGAGCTGCGGGGAGCCCGGCGGTGCCCGGGGCGCGGACCGGGCCGTGCCGAGCCCACGGCGGAGCGGGGGGCGGGCGGTGCCGCCGTCAGTCAGCGGGCGGGGCGGGGCGGTGCCGGAGCGGGTTGGCGGAGGCGCCGGGGGCGGGGCGGGGGCAGAGCCGGCGGCGGGCACGGCTCCGCCGGGGCACTGAGGCGGCGAGCGCGGTCGGGGCAGCGGGGACGGGTGTACGACGGAGAGCGGGGCGTCGCGGTGGCAGCTGCTGCCCGGCAGCGGGAGGGAGGTGGTGACGGCCCCGCCGCTCCTGCTGCTCCTACTGCTCCTGCTGCAGTTGCTGCTCCCGCTGCTGCTTGCTGAGGTAAAGCGAGTCCCGCTGCATCCGCTGCAGCTGGCGCTGCCCCTCGGGCGGCCGCCGGGGCAGGGGAGCGGGCCGGGATGGGGCGGTGCGGGGCCGTGCGGCCGCCCGGATCCCGGGCAGCGGCCGCCCCTGCGGGGTGACAGTCCGAGCGGCAGCGCCGCCCCGTGCAACTTTTTCCCCCGTGCGGGGCGGGCTGCGGCGCCGCCAAGCCCTCCGGCGCGGCAGGCCGGGGCGGGCCGTCCGCTGCGGCCGAGGCCGAGCCCCGGGGACTGTGCAGCCTCTCCCCGCTCGGCCCGGCGCTTCCTGGACGGCCAGGGCGAGCGGCGCGCCGCGGCCACCGCGGGGCTGCCCGGGAGACCCGGTCCCCGGAGCCGTGGGGAGCCGGGCTGGTGCCCGCGCCGGGATAAAGCCCCCAGGGCGGCGGAAGAGGTGACCGTAGGGATCGTGGGGCGGGAGCGGGCGGCGCGGCGTCCTGCGCTCCTGTGCCCGGGGCTCCGCCACCGTCCCCGCGCCGCCGGGGAGCGCCGGCTCGGCGCAGCCCTGCCCCGGCGCTGGAGGGGCTGCAGCCCCCCGAGCACCTGGCCCTGGAGAGCGGCTGCTCTGCGGCGGGGACTGCACGTCGATGCAGGGCTTCGGGGTGGTTAACCTGCCGGCCGCTTCAGCGGGACGGAAGTTCAGGCTGTACTGCTTTCCTAAGTTTTAAAATTATCATTATTAATTTAGTTATTCTACCGAAGTGGTCTTGATGCTTACCTGCCTTCGTCCATAGTTTGCAGCCTTTATAAGGTCCTTGAGATGTTTCAGAATGGGGTATGCTGTACAGCGCTCACACTACTTCTTCAGTGTGTATTTGAACTCGTTCAAAGTCTTGTGATAGAATCTCCACAAATTCAAAATAATTATTTCAGATTGGAAGCGGTATAAAGGTATTGCTTCGTGATACATCACGGACCTCACTTTCTTGCAGAATATAGTGTTCTAATGTATTCTAATGTGGTACGTAACTTGGTCATCTCCACTTGGAAAGAATACTTCAGAGAAAGCTGCAGTTTTAGTCACAGGTGTGTAGACACCTAGTGGGGAGAAGAGTCGGTCTCCAAGCAAATTTCCCCGCTTACTCCTCAATTCTCATTATTTCAGTGTCTCCCTCAGTATGTTAGTCAGCTCTTCTATCTACCAAGCTCATCCTGCAGTGGGAGGAAAGCTTGTGTTAGGCACTATTTTTCTAGGGATTTTTGAAATTAGTGTTAGAGAAATTGCAGTACAAGGAGATATGGTTATTAAATTTGTTAACATAAAGGTGAAGAAAATCTTTGCATCTTGTATTAGGGATGCTGTTCCAGTAACCAGCACACCCCTGTGGTGTCACTGTGCATGCATATGCAGTGTAGAAGTTTGTATTCTCCGGCACTGAAGGAATGATAGCTTGTGTGGGAGGAAACACTTGGGTACCAGTGGAGTGGGAGCCAGATGTCATTTTTAACAGGGGAAGCAGGGGGAGGGTGAAGGGGAAGATTCCATGTCCCCTTCCTTTTCCACCTAAGTTTGTAGGAATGTCTTGAGTTTTTCTGTGGAGTTTTAAATTTTGTCACTACTGAAATGCCCAGTGTAAACCATTCTGCTGAGAGAATGGAATTCTGCCTGAGCTCAGGAATCTTTTAGTGGGATCAAGCTCTCAGACAGTAAATAAAAAACAAATGAACATTGATTCTCTTACAATACTTCTTCCTCCTTTTCCATTTGACCAGCCAAATGCAAATACAGTAATACATCATCTTGAATATTCCCTGAAGTGTTTGGTTTGTTTGTTTTAATCTATTTAAGATAGTGTCCAAGTTATTTAGTTTAGGACAGTGAGCTTAAGTCATTTTGAGTCAAAATGCTTGAGTGTAGAGACCATATAACTTCAGTTGGAGTAAAGGGACTGTTTTAATACTGGATCTTAGCAGAGCATTCTAAGAAGGCTTTTTGGATACATTATGGTGTTACTGAGGAGGTGTGGAAAACTGGTGTTTGTCCCTGTGTTAGGTCTGTCTGCAAGGTTCTTGAGTGTGGAGTCTTAGTTCTTCCCTGAACGTGACACATAGGAACAGAAAGAGGCATAAGTCCAAGAAGTTTAGAATGGCTGACTTACAGGAGTGTCTCCAGGTACATGAACGAGATAGGAACTCAGATGCTGGGGACTCTGTACTGAGGGTGGTGCTGATAAGTGAGCATGAACAGATAACTGCAACTCGGAGCCCCATGAAAACTGGATCTAAGGAAACTTTGCAACCATAACTTCACTGAGTTTTTCTAATCTGATGCACGTTTTGAGTTTTTAAAATACGCTTTAAAACTGTCATAAGAAGTTCTTATGTTACTACATTTCCAGTTCTGTATTTTCAAAAGATGCATAAGAGACACAAGTACTAATTTTAAATATATAGCCATAAAGTTTCTATGTTACATTTGATAATAAAAGATCAGAGGAGTAGGTCAAGTCAGTTGAATTATGCAGTGTTTAGAAGATTTCGTTGACTACCAAAATGCCCATAGGCAGTGGGAGTTAAATAAGTAGTTGTAGCAGAGCACTTGTTGAACCTTTCTTGAAAAGAAAATAAATATTTCAGAGTATTTAAAGTAGTCAAAGTGGTAATTTTCTAGTAGGCTTTGCTGTGTGCATAGTTGGTTTTGATTGGAAACATTTGTATTAATCCCAATACTTGGATAAAACTGTGTAAATCCATTTTTTCTCTTGCTACATGAAACAGGAGAAATCCATGCTTTTGTAAAGGCTTCTCTGCTGTTTAGTTGATACATTGATACTTGTACTCTTTCCCCAGTTTTTATTGGTACACTTTTCTCTGGCAGAAGAGGCAAAATGAAGTATCAGTGAAACTATTCATGTGAATTGCCAAGTCTGTGATACTTGGTAGCATCACGTAGGCAGCATCATTTGGTTTTTCAGAAGTGGCTGCAGAAATTTCTAATTAAAACTTCGGTGGGAGCTGCGTGCCTAATACACGTGGATAGATTTGCAAGTTGTTAAAATAAATACATGCGTGCAAGCTTTTTGAAATAGGAAGTCTAATTCAGGCTCAGATAATTCTTTCCTCCAACAAAAAAACTGGTTGCAAGAGATGATAAGGAAGTTCTTCAAGAACTTAAGATTTTCTTCTGTGTTCTGTCACGAGAGATGTTGTGCAACATGCTGCAGGGACGTGATGGACTGAAGAGGAGCCACATACAAATTAGGGATCAGGTTAATTCACTGGCACAGAAAGTTCATATGCGTTCTTATGAACACTTCTTAGCTTGTCACTTAGTCATATTTCAAAGGACTTGATGACTGAGACATTAGAAAAAGTGGTGTGGAAAAGAGCTGTCAGTTGTTCCCTGTTCCAGCCCTGTCTACTGGTGTCTCTTTACAGTGTAAAAAGGGAGTGTTTCACAAAAAAAAAAAAGAGCTTTCCATACATTGAGTACATAGTACACAGTCAATATTTACCTGCTGGTAGTATACAGCTCTCTTAGGTCTTTTATTCAGATGTAGTTTAGGAGTTTCAGTGCAGCTTTGAGTAGCTAGAACTTTCTGGTTTCCAGTATAGCATTTCAAATTATGATTTGGCTTGTCTTTTTAAGAAAATGAGTAACAGTTGAAATAACGTTTAGAAAGCTTTCACTGTTCTATATGTCTTCAAGCAACTGTTCTCTAAATAGATTTGGGTTTTAGTCATATTTTTTCTTTTTTTTTTTAAATGGTTGGGCAACCTTGAGCCAAAAGTTCAGGCCTGTGTTCTCTTGCCTTTAATGTAATTTAAGCATACACCCTGATACTTTACTCCTGCTAGGGCTGCTTAGGTGGTCTGGGTGTGCCTGTTTCAGTTGCTGATTGTTTTTCTAGTATTATACCATAAATGCATCAATAAACATCTGGAAGATGGGGGAGCAGTAAAGCCCCTCTTTTAAAAAGAAGAAGGCGAAATCTGGTAGTCATCAAGTAAAAGCTCTTTTGAGTCTTTGGTTCTTCAACAGATTATGAGAAGACATGTTCCTCCAAAAGGTTTTTGAAATACAGGCTTTAGGATGGCAGTTGTTGCCCATCCTCACCCTTGTCATAAACAGGCGGAGACTGAATATCCCAGTGGTCAATGCTAATTACACTAAGCTCCTCCTCTGTCTTGACAGACCTTTTGTGGAGAAGGGGTGTGGCTGTCTGGCTTCAGGGAGATAACATATAAAATCTTGCTGCCAAGTTAGATACTGCACTAGAGGGATAGCTCCAGGGCTTAGCCCTCTCACTCTGAGACTTTTCAGTAGCTGTAAGTCACAGAGAAGGAAGCATGCCTCATACTGCAGGGGTACAAATTTGGTTAAAGTAATTTGACATATATCCTTTATGAAAATGCAAACATTAGCTGGAGGTATTTTTTGTGCCCTTGATTGATTTTATTGTTACATAGGATTCTTATATGGGACACAGTCTTTGCCAGGGTTGCAGAAAGCTTAAGTCATAGGTAGAATACCAAGTTCACAATCAAGAGAGTGTGAAATGATTTAATCAGATTTCTCTTCTCTTTCCAGGAAAAGCATGTGTGCAGAGTTTGGTGGCAGAGTATTTGAGGTACGTGCGCAGTCTGTGGCAAATACATCTGAAGAAAGTGTGACTGGCTAAAGAGTCGAGTGAACTTGTGTATGGAGACACAGAAGTGCCGGCAAGCCCAGAAAAAGAACTAATTGGAAGAATATTGCTCGACACAGAAGTGGAACGCTTAACTTCTGCAACAGACAGTGACTAAGAATAAAATTGGTAAAAACATCAGCAGTGGAAAGGCAGACCGGTGTTTTTTCATTCTCTGTTGGATTTTATTACTTTAGAGACGTTTTTGTCATCCCATTTACTACATCTTGAATTTCTCTGTGTATAGAAGTATAACTGGACAATTACATTTTGATACTGTTTAATAACACTTTTGAATGTTAAATCATTTGCCAAGATGAGTGCTGAGGGATATCAATACAGAGCTTTATATGACTACAAAAAAGAGCGAGAAGAAGACATTGACTTGCACTTAGGAGATATTTTAACTGTGAATAAAGGTACCTTACTAGCACTTGGATTCAGTGAAGGGGAAGAAGCAAAGCCAGAGGAAATTGGTTGGTTGAATGGCTTTAATGAAACCACAGGGGAGAGGGGGGATTTCCCAGGAACTTATGTAGAGTACATTGGAAGAAAAAAAATATCTCCCCCCACTCCAAAGCCTCGTCCTCCTCGGCCTCTTCCGGTGGCACCAAGTCCTGCAAAAGCTGAATCAGAGAGTGAGCAACAAGGTCAGTATTCAGAAGGTGTATGGTTTCAAGTAATTTTGTTTAACAGTCTTGTCTGAGTGTACATTTGTGTATATAGCACCTGCTGGTCAGCTTTCTTGGTGTACAGCTCATTTCAGTCAATTAAGAATTATTTCTACATTGTAGTTTTTAGCTCACACACTTTGTAGTTTCATGTGGTTTGTCTCAGGCACAGGGACCAGTGACTTACTGTGAGGTACATCTCACGGTTGGAAAGTATGTTTATAATTCTCCACTGTAAAAACTTAAGTGGAAAATGAGCTGGTTAACATTTCTTTTAGGTTTCTAAGAAACTGATGGAAGTGTTTCCTTTTCTGGTTCATCAAACTCACTATTGAGAAAGTTGTCAGTGAGTCCAATACTATGCATTCTAAATAAAAGTATGTTCTTACCACAAATCTCTTGCTAGCAGCAAAAAATATATTCTGATCATGGGAGGCTACCTGTGGCATTAAAGGTAAGAACAAATATTTAAAAATTAACAATTAAATTATAGTAAAGAGAAATTCAGGTTTATCATTTCTGGGGAATGTCATGCAGTAGAAAAAAATAGCCTTATATAAAAAAAGGTTAAACAAAGGAAATATCTTCCTAAGTTGCTTTTTTACCTATATTTTCAACAGTATGTTAGGCAGAACTCAGAATTTTATCAGAACCCTTCTGTTAAGAGAAGAAATAAGTCTTCTCTTTTGTAATTGGAAAAGCTTTGGGGTAAAATGCCAAAAGAAACAAAAAACCCTTCTTCCAAGTGACTTTGTCTCCTTTATCTACTGACATTCAGATAGTTGTGTTTTACAGGTCAATAAACCAAGTGTATTTTAGAATAGACTTTACAGCCTATTGGCTTATATTTCTTCAACTCCTAATACTTCATAAATTCTCTGGGTTTCTAACTGTAGGAAATAAGAGTTGTAGTATGTGATCATGATTTTCACAGTGACACCACAGTAATAGATGGTATCCTCACACTGCCTACACAGAAATGTTTGCAGCATCACTTGCAAATTTGTGGTATCAGTTTATCAACTTTCATCCCTCTGTGTATATTATAAGTTTATATTCAGCTGTGGTGATAACCAGCAAAGATAACAGCAGAAATATAGAAAAATGTATTTGGCAACGAAGTTAACCTGCCAGAAGCATTTCTAGTTTGGTGGGGACTTAGGAGTAAATCTGCACTGGTTTATATAGTGATGTTCTGAAGCGCTGTAGCAAGTGTTGCTTGCAAGTCTGCAGTGCCTAGATGTAAATCATTGTTAGAATGAAGTTCAGGGCATTTTAAGTTATACTGTCCCTATCTCTGAAGTCCTTAAACTCTTAAGTGCTAGTCATTAGAGCCTCATGTTTTCTCTTTCGTTAGCATGGTTCTGAAAATGGGGTATTTCCTTTGAAAAGAAAAACTATTATATCTTTGATCATTTCTTGTATTGGATATTAATGTGTGCTGCTCAGGTAACACTGACTCTTTTCTTAACACACCTGTGGAGATAGTTGTCACCATCCTATATAACTGCAGAATAAACACGGCTTTTTGGATAGACACCTCAATGCTGACAGGTCATTTTGAGCAGCAGAGAATGGAAAGAAAATCCCATTCTTTACATGTGCATGCTGTGGTAAAGCAACCAGCATACCGGCTTTGATGTTTATTGGTTTGAAAAGTAGCACTGTGTAACTTCCTTGGTTTCTGTACTCATGCTTGCTCCATGCTTCTGTTCACAGCTCCATGCTGTGAGCTGGCCACAGCACTGTGCTGGAAGTCCTGGTTTTAACCTTGCTGTTTCCATGCCTGCCCCAGGACTGTTTTTGTAGCAGACATTTATGGGAGTTTTGGCTGCTGGGAGTTACTTTGAGAAATTCTGCTGCAGATTTAGGGGGCTCTGCTTATATGTAACCTCCTATGTAAGGTTTATTACCTTTAGACAAAGTACTATTTACGTGCAATGTGTTTATTTTTAATACCATGGGACTGTGGGAATTGGAAACAAGAAAATGTTCTGATCTAACTGGGAATCTTCATCTCAAAGTCTGCACACATAATCCTGCTGTGTTTTAAAATGTTTAAGAATCAGCTTGCAGTCCAACCTTGTTTTCTTCTGATAAAAAAAAAAAAAAAACCAAGGAATTCCCATAGCTGCTTTTGAAATAAAGATTTTAAGCTTCATACAAGATGCTAGACACCTCCATAATGCCCTATGACCTAATGACCAGGGATTAGACCCTCCTGAATAAAAATTTGAACTTCAGGCTTAATTACTGGTAAAATAAAGTATGCTTTCCTTAAAGAAATTAGGAAAAATAGTTACAGGTAGTCTCTTTACAGGTATTTTTTTAAGAGATCTAAGGCAGAGAGTGCTTTGAATCTTAGAAACAAATTTGGAAGTTTTGTACTGAAAGAGTATTATAAAAATCAAAATGAAGGTGAAATTTTTAAGTTAGCAGAATGCTACAAAAATTAGGGTAAAAACCAGAGGTGAGGGCAGAAATACAGTTCAGATAAAGAACTATGTAGCACTATCTGTTTGACTTTAAGTGGCTTCTCTATTTTTGTATGTGTTATTTGGGGCAGGGAGTAGCACAGTTAACATTGTCCAGCAGCCAATGTAATGGGCAGTAGGCCAAAAGATTCTTCCCAGGATGATACTTCTCTCTACACCCTTAGAGTGTAGTTAAAATAAATTAATGTATAGTGTGAAACCTGCCTGGCCAAATGCAGTCAAGTTTACATTTTCCCTCCTTGATGAATTGAAAGTACTGTGGATTAAAATGACAAACTAATGGAGAACTGTAACTTAAGGCTTCTTAAACATACCTCAGTTATTTGTAATCTGTATAATTTTTTTGATTCTATGAAGAGTCAATTCTATATGTAACCCTGTTGCATATATGTTAAATAAGAGTATCAGAAACTTGAGATTTCAAAGAATATATATGCATAATTGAAGAAGTTCCTTTAATTTTGCCATATACCTAGTTTTATTTTTTGAGGAAAGCACTTTTTAATATATTCAATACTGTTTAATACTTAATTATTCACTCTGAATGTTTTTTTTGCCTGGCTTTATTAAGCCTGATCACTTGCTCATCAATGTCCAGATTGTTTCGTATTAGATCTAATTTGCAATATTTAAGCACAATGCTGCCAGTATTCACAATGGCGTATTAGTCATACACAAATAATGAGACATCTGAACAGACTTTGCAGTCAATGAGGCTGGTGACATGGGCACAGCTGCTCATCAGGCCCGTGTCTTAGGCAGTCAGTCTTAGTGAAACAGGGAGCTTCCTAAATGTTAAAAGCCAATCTGAAAACAAAAATCCTCTTGCTGGTGGTCTCAAATTCCATTAAAACACTTAAATCTTCTCCCATATTTTTATTTTATTCATGACTTATGTAAGTTTCTAGAATCATTGGTTAAGACGAGAATTGGCGTTCCTTGGCTGTCTTCCCTTTATCTTTATCAATAAAGAACTAGATTTAGTCTGATATTGTGGGGATTTTTTTTAATTGTATCTGAAAGGATATGAAAATAAAGGAGAAACAAAAGCCCCAAGAAGTCTCTAGCACCTTCCAGTTTCAGGCCTGATGAATGTCAGAGCTATGGCAAGACAGATGTAATTCCTCTCACTGCTGTGAGGTTCCAAGTGGCCCAACCTGCCAGATCATTTTTCCCATCAGGCAAGGGTGCCTGGCTGCTGCTGGGAGGATTGAGGTACTTGCAATAGTGGAGACATAGCATAGGGTCACCTTTATTCCCCTCATTAGACATATGAAGTTTATGTGAAGCAGTAAAGATTTTACATGACTAGGAATTTTTCTCTTGAAATGATTTTTTTCTTTTTTTAATTGAAGCTACATCAGGCTGGTTCCTCTTGTTTACCCCAGTTTTCCTCAACTCTTTGCAAATGAAAAGTACATAAGCTGTGTGAAGTCCAGATGTGTTTTTGCCAACATTAGTTCGGCTCATCTGATACGGTTGCATGCATTTAGAGTTGATTCATACAGAATCATTTCCCTACCTGGTTTGTGAAGACTGATCTTAAGCAGACTTTGGAGCATAAAGCTTTGATTGATGGACTGAAATACTTTCAGATTTAACTTGGAATGTTAAATTCTCACTTTGAAATGAAGATCAGATTGCAGAAGGGCAGACCAGAACTTTATATTAATAATTTGTCTGTTTTGATGTTTTGGCGTTTCCTGCAACTTCCTGTGTAACTTAAAAGGGTTGTTTATGTTGACACTTTGTACTATTTCAGCTGATTTTGAGCCTAAAAATAATCTGAAGCTCCTCCTTCTTCTGGTGAAGCTATAAAACAGATCTGGTTTTTTTACAGAAAAAGCCCAATTTTTTTTCACTCTTCTCTTAGAACAGATACAGATCAGCAAGTTACACAAAAATAATGACACGGAACATTTGGAAACTCTTTCCTTTCACCAACCAGGTTATGCAATATCTGACAGAGATCCAAACTGACAGAGGGCATAAAACCGTTTGTGTATGGTTTAACTGAATGTGTTGTAGGATTTGTGTCTTTAATTTTGCTATAAAGCCAGTGTAGCAATCAATTTGTGAAAATTATTTACGTCTGTGTATTGAGGGACATAAGAGTGAGTGAAATGCAGCAAACGTGGAGCCTCCATTGGGAAGAAAACAGTCATCTTGCCTGACTTAGGCAAATGGAAAAAGGAAATTATGGGATGAAGTGATGACTTGCTATCTCATGACAAATACAAATGGTAAATATATTTACCATTCAAGCCAGAGCCCTTGAATTCTTTCTTTTTAGAATCAGTTTGAATATAAGCCTTTGCCCTGCTGCAGTTGTCAGAACTGCCTTGCAGTCATGAATTTTCACATCACTTGAGTTTGACTTGCACTGAGAAATGGGGCAAGTTCCTGCCATAAAGCCTTGCTGACTACTTGTGATCACATTTCTAGACAAATTTCTAGCTGCCAGATAAGTGCATGCATCTGAAAACGAGTGCTTGCCACCTGCTTTATCACTGATGATTGCAAAGATTTTTGCAAGTTGTAGTGAAGTGAGACAGAGCCTTTCTTTCGAAGTGATAATATCAGGGTTGATAGTAACTAAAAAAACCTTTGTTAGCACCACAGGAAGCACAGGGATAGGCTTTGCAAGTACGAGTACAAACTGCACGTGGATTGAGGGCCTGAGCAAGTTCATGGTTGATGAGTGGCCCCACCTGCTGGTGCAGGAGGAAGGAAGCAAGAGGGAGGAAGGACCTTTTAACCCAGCATCTTCCATGTTGTGTTTTAGTCCTCACAGGATAAAAATTAAAGTGAGAGAGAGAGAGCTTTTTAAAATAGTACTTTAATTGAACAATAGATACTGCTGTGAAAAATACATCACTTGGGGCACATGGAACCCCCTTTTAATCCTCAAAGGTGACTTAGACTCAAAAGGTTTGTGTGTCTGAAATGAATCTTTTTTCCCCAACTGTATCAATCTAATTAATCTAATAAAAATAATACCTTCTATTACACATTTTGCATTAAGAAGCTGAAAGAATAAGACACTCCTGTTTTGATGCTGTAAAAATATTTGTCTGTTTTGTGTCATACTGATTTTAATATGCCTTTCTATGATTACAACAGTGGCACTATGTTGAGTGACTTTGCTTACCTTTCCTTAGCCTTCTGTTGCACTGATTTAGTCTGCTAATACCTTGTGCTGACATGAAAGCTGGGGCAGATGTAAAGCTTGGCAAAGGTGAATTAGCCTGCACCTCTCATTAGAATAATATTGGCCCGGTCCTGTAGCTGTGATCCAGGAACATCTGAAAAAAACTGGTTACAAATAGTTCTTACTTAGGCTTGCATGTGATAACATCAGTTTGTGAGTTTCAGCAGTACATGGTACTAAGTGTTTGCCAAGAATGGATCATTCAGCACCCTGAGCAAATAACCATGCCCACTTAAATAGTTGTGTGATGCCATGTATGCATCCAGATTTTCTTGTGTGAAAGAACACAGGTCTGTAACTGCAGCTGGCTGTACACTGTTGCACATCTGCGTCTTACGCCAAAGCTTCTCTCCATGATGAACATCCATGAAATCAATCTGAAAGCTAGAATACAAAGAACTTCTTTATTTTCATAGCTAAGAATGACAAAGGGAATTACACGATATTAAAGACATGCCTGTTTTAACTGGAGAAGGGTGTTAAGTCCTGAGAATACTTCGGTGAGAATCTAAGTAGTTGGGAAAACTTAGAGAGGATTTTGGCTTAAAAAAAAAAAGTAGTAACTGTGGTTAATAGTTGCTCAGTTTTGTTCATGCTTTTGGCAAAATACATGTCTAAAATGCAATTCTCTTTTGGGATGGTTTCATTAAGAGAAAGCACTTGTGTAGATTTTTTGTTGGGGTTTTGGTTTTTGTTTGTTTTTTTTTCCACTGTGTTGTAGAAATGCCTGCATCCTTGGACATTGCCTGAAATCTTTCATGAAGTGTTAGCAGGTGTAACCTTTTGTACTAACTTGACTGCTTTTTGTTCAATCTTTTATAAATGCTGTATGCAGCAGTCCACAAGAATAGCACGCAAATTTTGTTTTTTATTTTCATATGTTGACTCACTTTATAAAATAGTTTGCATGTAAGACGGCATTTAAAAATTGTATTTAAGCTGATGGCTTTTCAGGTAATAAGATCCTCAAGGCAGATTTTCAAAAACATACTACTGCCCTGAGCCAGGGAAAGTGTAATTGTATATGGTTCCTACAATTTAAAAGTATATTTTGAGACTATCTTGTACTTCAAAACTACTATGTAAACAATGACATGAATGATGAAAAAGGCAATTTTCTCATATAATCCACTAGATCTATTTGTATAGGCTCCTCGTCATTTGCTATGTTAGAACATTATCCAGAGCTCAGTATCTCAGATAATTTCTTCCCTGGTGATTGTAGACTTTGAGGGCTAGAAGTGAGATCTGCCTTTGGTAGGTCTGAACATGCCAGTTTTCATCTGTGTTAGCAAATCACTTGGTGGCATTTGGGATGGGAAGATGCTCCTGCAGAAGGGAGACCTCTTGCAGGAATGTCAGTGTGAGTCCATTCTGGTTCCAGAACATCTTGAGCAGCTATTGTGTCTTTTCAGTAAAATAGATAAGGTTGATTTTTCGCTAGGATTTTTACCTTTTTTTTTTCTTTTTAGTGTCTATATTCTGGAAAATCAAAGTTAACTCTGCTTTCCTTGAACATTTTGATGCTTCCTTGTAAAACACATGCACTCTTAAAGTTGTAAAGAAAGCAAAACTATTCCACTCAAGCACATTAGATTGGTATAATTCAAGTGTTCTCTACCTTGCTCTTTCTCCCCTCTGGGGTTGCTTTTGTTGGATGCTGCATGTTTGAACACTCTGGTTCCATAGCCTCCTGCTCACCACCTGGGAAGGAAGGAAGGGTAGTGCAACCTGAGATCTGTAGTCTGAGAGGGAATGCACCTCTGTGTTGGTTTTTGCTGGGATAGAGTTACCACAACAACTTTGTAGGAGGCATGGCTGCACCAGGCTTGTATGTCTGGTTTACAGATGTAACAGTGGAATTTATTTGTTGGGGTGAGGAGAGAAAACTAAAGTGCTATCACCTGTTTCTTCCAAGATCTCTTCATCCTGCTTGAATAACGTTGGTAGATAGCAGATAAGCATGGAGGACTATTCTTGGCAAGAAAACTTTTGAATGGTACACTGCAAATTAATGTTTCAAAGCATGTTACAGCTTCTCCAGCAGTCTGTCTCAAAGAGAAGCCTCTCAGTTGGGAGGTTACTTTTTTATTTCCAAGTTCTCTTCCTCAGCTCTTTTTCACTGGAGGTAGATGAAAGCACTTAAATTAGGGAATTAATGAAAGAAACCACTAATTAAGCATCATGATAGATAAGGCTGCACAGCTGTATCTGGTATCATTATCTCTATATCCAGGAACATTCCAGAAATAAGCAGTTAAGGGGAAGAATTTTCAGTCTTTTTCCTGTTTGCACATGGTGCTCAACACTGTGATTACGCATTCCAGTCCTCTAGTGCTATTTTTTCATGCAAATTTCATTGCAATTTTTCATGTGCTGCACTTGGATAGAGACAGGAAAATGTCTGTTGTGTTTTTGACTTTATCCTTGAATTGTTCCCGTGGCAAGACACAGCTGCCCAGCACAGGTGAGGAGCGACAGAGACCATGACAAAACCCTCCATCATTTCCTGCTTTGCTCCTAGTTGGCTGCACATGCATGAGAGGCAGCTGCCCTGATGTGATCTGCAAAGAACTGTGAGGTGCCAGGACACCGTGGGGTGCAGTGAGGTGTGATCTGTTCTCTTGGCCTTTCAGTCTCTGCTGGTATGTGGGTCTTCTGTGAGGGCTTATTTTAGGTACTTTGCAGTAAAATCTGTACAGATGTTTAAGTATAATTTAGAATATATTCTGGCCAGTCCAAATCTACTCAATTGTCCTGAAGCCAGAATAGTGTAGCTAGTCAGTAGCCTAAATAAGTAATTTTCTTTGTACGACAAAGATTTAGGGATGCCTTTTGCTCCAGTGCAAGCCAATTCTGAGCATAAATTTTTTCTAGTCATCCTTGTAATCTTGCTTGGTCAATAGATAGAATTTTAAGGAACACATTCTAAACAGCAAGTAGCAAAAATTTCTTCTGAAATAACAGAAAATAGGACCTCTGTTCATTGAGTGAGGGGTTCTTAAGGGCACAGAGTGATGAATGTTTGAATTCCCTTTGCTGTATTTATAATTCATTACTGTTGGTTGAAAGATTAGCGTGCATTCCCCACGACTTTCATGTTTTTCTGACTTCCTCTTGGATCGAACTTAGTGCTGACAACTCTAAAAACTTTCTGGTAGCCTGTGTAACCTGTATAGCCCCCTACATGAAATGAGAGATTTTCACAATCCTATTATGATCAAGGCAGTTTTGGGGGATAATATTAAACCACTGGTTGAACAATGTTTACTACAGATTAACTAGCATAAAATCTTTCTTCTTAGCAAATTGAAAGTCTTGTCTATTTTTGATATTAAAGCCTTCACTGAAAAAGCTAGTGGGCTGCTGGTGCCTTCCAGAGTGATTTAGGATGCAGGACTTTGAGTTGCATGAACAGTTCAGCAAAAAAGGGGAAGACAGTTACCAACTGTTACGCTTTTTCTCCAGATGTTTCCTCTAAGACAAATATGTGGGGTTTTATTATGACAGAGTAAGAACATGTCAATTAGACAAGAATGGTTGTTTTGTTGGGGGGATTTTGTGGTTTTTTGGGGTTTTTTTCTTCTCAATGTCTGTTTGAACTAAATAGCCAGTCAATCAAATACAATGGTAAATTTTCTAGTAGTTTGGATGGCAAATGCCTGTGCTTGTTAATATGAGCTGCTGTCTTCTAAATAGAATATTAAAATCCTTTCTTCAAAATCCTTTGGGATGCAAACTAAAAATAACATTATTTTAAAGATGTTTTTGAAAATATTGTACATGATTGAGGGGTTTTTTTTCTTTACTTCAAGGACTGGTTAATACAAGAAGCCACAGGTTACTATTATACTTTCCCTTAAATTGGTGTCAAAACCCATCTCAACTTCAGAAGGAGCAGGATCAGGCCTATAGTCAAGATGTAGCAGCATTTGGAAAAATCCCATCATTCTTACTCCTACTTCTGTTAGGCAAAATTCCCAATGTCTTTAGGGTTTGGAGCGCAAATCTTAGCTCCTTTTGGAAGAGATTTCAATGTACCAGAAATTCATAGAAAATTAATGTGCATGAAATACTACACCATAAACGCTGATGTAAAGGACAGTCTGACTGTCCTTTCATGAATTTTGAATACATGTTAGGGAAACTGTTGTGAGCATCTCTTCTGAGGTCCTGGGCTAATGCAGGGCATGTAATTTCACTCTGTAATTCTTGTTTTGAGTTCATAACTTCTAGATAAATTTAAAGCTTGTTACTAATTAGTCCAAACTACTTCCTTTAGTACATTACTTAACTTTTTATCCCTTGAATGTCCATTACATGGTAAGAACTATGAGTTTAGTAGTAAAATGTTTTCATTTGGAAAACTACATACATTTGGTGATGACAGTATAGACATTATTTTCACCAAGCTATTTTCTTCCAGAATATTCAGGACTCTTCACTGATACATGTTAAAAATTTGCTCTAGGCTGCTGGATACTTTGGCAGGGCTTATTTTTTCTTTAGGGATACCTGTTCGGGTAACTAATATGACAGTAATAGGGGTTTCTTATAATTGAGGAAGTGATATGGTGACAGTTTTATCTATATATTCTGTTATTGTAACAAATTATTACATCTGGAATAAATACAGAGTTTTATCACCTTGATGTGTATGCATATAGACAATGAACTGCACACTACAGTAGGAGAATGTTAAGGTTTCAAAACTGCATCTAAAACTTGTGTTTATATTATTTCAACTTCTTTCAGCATATGCCTTCTAATACAATTCTTTAGTCATATAGTTGCTGACCCTTTTTCCCACTTACTCTTGCTTTGTTTCTTTCAAGGCCTTCACTGAATTAAAATTGTTTCATTGAGGTTGATCAGTTTGTGGTCTTAAGCCACCTATTCTTCACAGCCTTCAGCCTTTTCTCTGGAAAGAGGTTTTTTCATTGATACTTCTGCTCGGTCCAATGATATGGCTCGTAAGTGTTTCATAGAACTTCATAATGACAACCACTAAGTCATCTTTAAGACACTGTTGTGAGCAAAGGTGCTAGCATGGTTCCTGTAAGGAATGAAGTAAACAAAACAGGCAATTAGAACAAACTAACAAACAAACCTACTGCTTTAAGACAGTTTAAGGTTAATCTCTTTGTCATAGGAGGTTCATGTGGATTTCACTTCAAACAGGTGAACCTCGGAACTAACTCGTAACAATTTTTAACATATGAGAGCTATAGCAGTTACATTTCATTGAGGTAAGTAAAACCAGATATAAGAAATGCATTAGATTTGACTCTGTAAGTCTTTATTTGTCCCAAGGAGTGAGTACCATTTTCTCCCTCTGTAGCTGGCTTCAGTTACTGTGTACTGGATGTCCAAAACAAGCCCTCGCAGAATAAATCTTCCTCTCATACGTTTTCCTGCACCAGCTGGAATCCAAATATAAGCATCAAAATAAAAAAAATTGCTAGAATGTGAGTGCACAGATTCAACAAATATGGTAACATAATTTAGTGTTAGCTTACTTTTTTCATGATTTTGCAAATCCAGAGTTTCAAGTTCTCAGTACTTTGTTGTACCTGTAAAGCATGTCTCACAATAGAACGTTTCCGTGACACATGTTTTAAGCACTTCTTGCTTTAGGTTTTTATGGCGCATCTCTATTAGTTTTGAGGGTTTTTTGTTGTATCATAGTTGGGATTCACAATACAGGAATTTTTGCAAATGGTGACATTATGTAGTAAATTACCATTCTTGAAACTTGATTTTTGTTTTTCTAATTCTAATCAATAACTTGCTTCCTTGAAAGATGCTTTTGCTCCCATCTTTATTTTACTATGTAGTAAGCTGCAACCTTACTTAATCAAGAGGTGTGGCAGTGCAATTTCATCCTAGTATGACAAAGTTCAAAGTTCTTCCTGGATTACTCTGTTGCTAGCATCATACATTAGATTCCTCTTTCAGGAAACACTAGTTTAGAAAAGTGGAAGTCAAGACATCACGTGTGGATGATAGATGAGTAATGGGGGAGGTATGAAAAATACTCTTTGACACCTGGAATGGTTATTTATTAACTCTGCAGACACACTAGAAACGTGGAAAGAGTGTTCTGCCATAAAGGAATCTGCTGTTTTGCACAAGACCTCTCTGCCAAATTGGAGAAACTGAAGGATATACTTACTCCATATGAAGTTTTCTGCACAATCTTTGTGTTTTTAAGTTTTTAATTTTTCATATCTTTAGATGTTAATATGGAAATTGCAGGGTCATTGCGTTTGAGTGTACAAACAAGACACACAACTCTCGAGAACATTTGATCTTTGAAAACTATGTATGAATGCGTGCTCCTATGAAAACCCCGAATTGCAAAAATCATTTGTAGTGGGCTAGAGAGGTATTTGACAGATTATGTGCAAGTACGTACATGTGTGTTTCATTATTTGATTGCCTTAGGAGACTGGTGTTTAAGTTGGCAGATCTACTTACTAAAAGCAAAGCTCTTTGGCTGGCAGAAATACAGAATGCCTGAAGGAGAGAGTCCAAATGCTGAGAGCAAAAGAGGGAACGTGTAATGTGCAGAAAGCATGAGGAAGCTATAAAGCCAGCAGGAAAAAATAGACTTGAATATGGTTCCAATTTCTTCTGTTTGGCTCAAGTTGATAGATATGGAGAAGTAAAAGCATGAAATTCTCTTATTTTAGTATCAAGTTAATGTTCTGGAAAATACTGGGTTTTCTATCGTGCTAAGTATTATTTGGTTACCTGTTTGCAGCGTGTCAGAAATCTTTAATCCATGCTTATTTTCTTACTCAAATTTTTAAAAAACCTGCAGCTTGTTTTGGATGTTTACAGAGCACTGTCAGACTGTGACATAAGTGGACACTGTAATAGACTCTGAAACTTTGTTCTTGTCTTTATTAGCATGATGCAAGACTACACTATTGACTCCCACTATATGTTGAATTTCTGCATTTAATTTTGTCATATGTAAGTTGTAGCTATTCTGGGGGAAAAAAACCCATACCCAACCCAGTCTTTATACGTACAAGTTCAGAACAAAACTATCCTGCAAGGTTTTGGAATCAGCAGACGAACAAGCTGAGTATGTGTATCTAGAGAAGTCTACACCTGTGGCCTTGCACTTTCTTGATGTCTTTCTTCTCAACCTCAGGCAACACAGATTAGCATATTCACTTGGGTCCTTTGCATTGTTCACTGCTAGCTGAATGCCATTATGGAATAACCAGCCACCTTGCTCTGTCTCTTAAGACTCCTCTTATTTGAGAGCAGGGTTTGAAATGTGGGAAGCTGACAGGTGAAAAGCAGACTGATGTAGTGAAACAAGAAAAAGAGAAGCAGAAGGGCTGGCTCCCCTGAGAGATGAAGAAATATGCTATTTGAAAAAACCCTAACCACCAAAAAACAAAAATAAAAGGGAATTTCCCTTTAAATAAGGCCCCAGTTCAGATGATTGCTCATACTGATATGTCTAAATCATTTTAGAGGCTGCAAGTGGCACATTTACAATGAAGGACTAGAATCCTTTGAGAGGTAGCGGGTCCTGCAGTAAATAGGTGCTTGGTGGTAGCATAGCAGAGCTTAGGTGAGTTAGACCAGCTGTCTGCTGCATCTGCCATTTTTGAGGAGCTTTATCTTGTAAAATCCTTAGTAGAGTTCTCTGAAGTTGCCACATCTGAGCTAATTAGGAGACGAGTTTTTCCAGCTACATGCAGGCAGTTCATGTGAACTATGCTTAAAAACAAGGAGTCATATGCCTTTTAGAAAAATCAGGTCAGTTTAAAATTAATATATTCCTCTTTCTCCTGTTCTCAACAGGGAACTGGTTCTTTTGGAATAATTTTCCATCTGGGAGTCAAGTGAGATACCCTTTTTCCTTTTGGCGTGGCTGATATTTAAATAAATATATAAATAAATCTGAAAAGGCAAACAAAGTTAGGAAAAGGTGTTCCCTCTGCTAGGGCCAGATAAAGGTAACTGGTTCTTTCTTCTGGCAAGATGACCAAGGGATTCCTCTGGAGCACAGTAATGAAAAGACCATAAATGTAAGACTTCCTTTCTTTCCTCTCTCTCTCTTCCCCCTAAACCCTGCACCACCCCCCATACAGTAGGATAGCAAGAAAATAACCAGAATATACCTGGCATTTTGACAGAACAGTCAATTCTCAGTCCTTGCTGGCCAGTGGGGAAGAAGGCTTACTCCAGTCAGCCAACAGCCTTTCAGCCTCTCAATCCTCCACCTATTTCTTAGTGAGTCATAGCTAGAAGGCCTTTTCGCATGTTTGATCACATCTTGTGCAAGTCAGGAATGTATTTTTGCTCCATTGTTCATCCTATAAGCAACACTCTAAGTCAACTGAGTGATGGGTGCTTTAAGCTCTGTACCTCTGTGGAAATTGAGATAGATGTATAGATAGATAGTGACAATATATTTTCAGATATGGATGGGTTAGAAGACCAGCTAACTTTCTTGGCAGGAGCAGGATGGTGGAAAAACTGGTTTGGATGTTTTATGTGTGTGACCTCTAGAAGATCTGTACACTAGCAGCACTTAAATATTCAAGATATTAGTATATTTCTTGTCATTCTCATGTATACACTTAGTAGTCCTCTAAGTTCAGAGATAGCATTGATCTTGTTATCCATGAATTTTCTACAAGGAAGCTGGAGAATGTCTGCAGTGCATTCTGCTGTGCTGGAGTAGGTCAATGTAGGGCGGCTGCTGGGTAGCAGAAGTAAGGAATGGAAGCAATGGATCAGAGTACTTCTTGCTCATCTCTTGGTTCTTTATAGAGGACCTAAAAAGAGCTCCTGCCTCCCTCATTTATTCCATGAAAGAGCTGCTTTTATTTGATTCACCTGAGCTAAAGATTATAGGGAACATGTTGCCAGTTCTTAACCAGATTTATGTTTTTTCTAGTTTTGCCCTTCTGTAGCTTAGGCCTTCCAAGATCACTTAAAAATTATCTCTTTCAGTTATTTCATCCTATTCTGCTCAGTTTCACTCCTTTGCGATACACTGCTGGTTTTCAAGAGAGAGACATTTTTCTTTGTTTTAGACCACAAGACACTCTAACACTGTAAGACTGCAAAAGGATTTCTTAGATTTGAAGTGTTTGGGTTTTCTTAGAGAGGCTTTGTCTCTTGCTTTTGGTGTCTTTGCAAATGAATGCTCCCACTGCAGTCTGAAATCCTGTTTCATACCTTCTTACCCTCTTTGGCTTGCAGATGGCGATGTAAAAACATAGCCAGTTTTTCATGAGCATCATCTTTTTTATTTTCAATTTTCTTATACACTTCCTATAAACAGGTTTTGCACTATATGAATTTCATAACACAGTGTGCTGGTCAGTACACACATGAAGGTATTTTGCCAGTTAGAGTCAGTTGGGATCCTGACAGCTTTATAAAAGATCATGAAATTCATTTGTCACCTTGAGTTCTAAGGTCTGAATTAAAGCTACTACAGCAGTGGAGTGTGAACAATGATTTATGAAAGAGTTCATTAATTAAGTTCTTACAGTAAGTACGTGTACTTGATACTGCATGACATTCTTTTTGTTTAGGATCTTGGTAGTGTGAAATATATTGGAGTAAGAAAATAATACTGATATTGCTATGCAGAGAAATTTTGACAGGAGTATGACATAGGTCAAAAAATCTTATTACATACAGACTTAGAGTTTTCTTCTTCATCTGAAGGTAAAGAGGATGATGGGATTACCTCTCTGTAGATTCAGTCTAGGATTTTCCTAATAATATTGTTTCTGTATCTGTGTCAGATCACCCCATGGTTTAATGGCTGTAAGGATTAACCCAGTTTTACTTTCTTATAAGACTGCCTTTCAGCATTGCTGTATTCTGTTGCCACAGCTACAGCTCTAAGCTTTTTCTTTTTTCTTTTTTTTTTTTTTTTTTGGAGGAGGAGGAGGAAACATGTTTGATTTGATTTGATTTGAAATGCATTAGTTTTTTGAATAAAAGTCATGGTGCTGGAGAGCTGTTGCCATTGTTTGCATTTTTTTTTCTGGGTGACTGCTATACACTCATTATTTTTAACTTTCTGTGTACTTACAAATGTTTCCCATAATTCCCAAAAGATGAAGGAGCAGTGTTGACTTTTATCTGTCAGCAGCTTCTGCCAGTTCTTTTATGTAAATCTTCCACATCTAAACAACTTGACTTCTCAAGCATAGTAATACACATTATCTTTTTCTTGCAGTTGTGAAGAGCTATTCTTTTCTTCTAGATTTCTTGCCTGTGGATAGTTTGACAGGGATTTGTTGGCATTCTTCTCCCATTAGTTTCTCTACAGCAAAAAGGTAACAAAGCATTCTTTCAGAGCAAAACAACATACTGCCCTGAATTTTTATGTATTATGATTATTGAATAAAAAGAGAATGCCGTAAATGTGCTTCTCAAGCAGAGGTGCTATCACAAACCAGTGATGGCCTTGCATAAGAAACTATGTGTTACCAGAAAAAAGGGAACAGCAGTAAGAAGCAAGGATCCTTTAGAGATGGGACAAGTAATTCTCAACAGTGTTCCAGTGACCCTGGTGTCTCACAGTGGAGGTTCATCTGCAGTCCTGTCTTGACTACAAAGAGCAGATGCTGCTGGAGCACTGTTTCTAACCGTTACCATTTTTATGTGGAAAGGAAATTGAGGTTAGTAATCCTTGTAGGATAGCACCAGACCACTCAGAAGAAAACACGTGGTACTACTGTTCAAATAAAAATGGTTCCAGCACATGAACTTACTCTGTCGATGAAGTTTTATCTGATAGAGGTCATTGAAATCATCTCACAGTGACTTTGCACTGGTTGGCCAGAACAAAAATTTTCAGGTGCCTCTTGAGATGGACCTCAGCATTCCTTCCCTTAAAAGATAGGTAACTGCCTCTCTCTTATGTGTCAAATGTTTCCTGGAAAAACCAAATAGGTATTTCCTCTCACACTTGTTAAGAAGAACTCAAGAACAAATTGTGAACCAAAGTACTTTTACATGGTAAGACATTTTGAGATGAGATGATAGAAAATTCAGGTCTGAAGAGGAAAATAAACAGAAGAATATAAGCGTACTGCATAATCATGTGTCCTTGTACAGCCTAGATAATATTCCAGGTACTAAATCACTCAGTTCTTCAGCTGAGTTTTATCCCTTGAGAGCTCTGGTCTTTGTGCACTGAAATGGGCAGTGTAATTTCATGGGAAAAATTCTGTGTCATTATATGAAGAGAGATGAAAGCATGAACTGAAATTGCACATGTAGCCTTAGTTTTTTGTGGTCTTAAGTTTTGAGTGCTTGACCTTGGTGGTGGTCTTGATGCTCATACAGTACAATTTTGTTAATGTGTCTGTGTAATATAGCAGGCATCAGAGGGAGCTTTGCTGCTGATTCCTTACAGAGTGACTGTAGCAAAAGTACCATGTAAATGCATTCACTTATGTCTAGTCATTTTACAATAAATTACATTTTTAGTGACGTTTCACTGTTGCTTTATTAAAAAAAAGGTTAATGGAAATCATGGCATAAATATCCTTGGGAAAGATGAAGTAGCTTGTGGGAAGGCAGCTGGCAACTGTTCTGAGGGAATGCTTAGTTAATCTTAATACCAGTAAGGGAAGTTTTGTTTAGAGAACTATCAAAATTTTGTCTAATAAGGACTTCCATGTACCAATACTAAAATCTGGATGTTTAATGGCAATAATACTGAACCACTGGGAGCTTGATAAATAAGTCACAAGATGCAGCTGCCAGTGGAATGTGGTGGTTGTCCTCACGCCAGCACTATCCACACTAGACTTAAACATAAGTGTAACATATTTCCCTTCTTGATAGCATGTATGGTTTCATGTCAAACCACTGCCAGAAGCTGAAATTGTTAGTTAGTGTCTCTGAGGAGAACTGAACAGGCCAAGTTACTCAAATTCTTGCAGATCTCAATTCTTTTCCAGTCCTGGAACAGCAATCCTGAAGGAGGAGGAGGGGAAAATAACAAGTCTCACTTCATGAAAAAGGCAGTTTTGCACTTTATTGGTTCAGCTACTTGGTTGACCCTGTCCCGTTCCTTCCTTTCTGTCATCTCCATCATCATCTCCTTGCATGTGGTGATGCAATAACTTGGTTCCTACATCACAGCTTGCCTCTCATCTGCCAGTATCTCTCTGACTGAGAATTGCTGGCAGAGAACCTGCAGATATCAACAAGACATGAAAAACAGGTGTTGGCTTATTAAAATATTTTTTTCTCTGTTACTCTACTCTGAAGTCCATGCTGGCTTGTTCTATTTAGAGACATTAACCTGTCCTTCCATTTAAAGTGACACTCGTAGGGAATGTGAAAACATTACTACTGCTTTGCTTCTGCATGTCACACAGGGCTTAGGGTGATTCCTGAGAGTGAAGGGTAAGAAAGAATTACTTGCCAGTCTGCCACGCCTGAGAAAAGCATGGGAAGCCTCAAGCTGTGCCAATGCTCCAGACCACGTGAGGGAGGTGAGATGTGCCTCTCCTGGAAGCCAGCAGTGTCAAAGTCCCAGTGCCAGCCTGCTTGGGTTTCAGCTCCAACTGTGTCTATCCTGACCCACTCCTCAGCTTTTTGAGTGCCCCCTCTACTTAGAAGCATAAAGACATCTTTTAGTACATTCTTGCTTATTTTTTATTTTGTTCTTCCTGTTTATTTCACAGATCATTTAAAGAAGAGTTGAATAAGCAGGTGGTTTTCCCATCTCTTCCTGGCTTCTTGTGGGTGGGAGTTTCTTTTGTAAAATCATGTATGCATTATGTAGGCATTATAATGCACTGCACTTCATGGCAGAATATTTTACTTAGTTAATATTTTTTCCTCAGAATAGTACTGCTCATGTTTTCTAATCATGTTAATAATAACTGTAAATAGTTGCAGCCATTTTAAACCTTAAATTCAATTCTGTTTGGTAAAAGAGTATTGCAAAAGCTCACCCATAGAGGGAAGCAGAATACTGTCTTAACTACAGGCTGCTTTTAAAAAATTATCCATGCTTCAGATGAAGCCAACAAAGAACATCTGTTGTCTTAATTATAGCTTCTATTTCTAAGAAGTATGTTCTGTAGCAAATGAGAAAAGTGTCTGACAGCTCATAATTCATAAAGTTACTGAAGTTTAATCTGATAGAATATTATGTACAGAATTCCTTCCCAGTACAGACATTATCACTTCCCTTTCAACTGATGATAGAAACAGGGCTTTATGAAATATTAAATTAATAAGTGTGAAACATGATTATCAGCCACTACTGAAAGTATTAAACTGTTATGAAGTAATATAGTTCTCTATACTATGTTGCTTTGTGGTTTTGTTTTTCTGCTTATCTCTGTAACTAAACTTTCCTCAAGCCGGACACAATATATTTGCTCTTTCTCTCTCCACTTTCATTTTGCTTTGTCTTAGAGGAATTCTTAGTTGATTAATGCAGCACCTCTATGACAAGTACTCAGTTTGGTGACAGAGAAGGGTAAAAAGATCCTGTATTTCTTTCAGAGAATTGGTATCTTACAAAGTAAGACTTTCAATATCAAATCAGAGCTTTTTCCTGCCTAGTTCTGCCATCTACTCTTTACAGATTTTCTTGTACTAATCTGTATTTATCAAGGCTTTTTTCACCCCTTTTTACATAGTTAGTTGCCCCTTGTTCTTTTTAGCCCTGCAAGTGCAGCTGGCACAACTTCATAAACTGGGATGAAGAGAGGAATTAATTCTCCTGGCTCCCCAAAATTCCCTGCATAGTCACCATGCACATGATACTTTATCAACCAGAGCATTGCTTGCATGTGTGCTGATAACCTTGGGAAGTATCTAGGCAAAGTATTTTACGGGTCTCAGTTACAGGATTGATTTATGCAGGTAACTGTATCTTTTTGACATACAATGTGTAGCTAGGATAAAATAAAGTAACATTCAGTTTTTATTCTGACCATTTTGTATTTGGTGGGTTGGACTGTAAATGGCCCAATCTTAACATCCATGTGTTCATCCTTCTGAAAAAATGACTCCCTTATTCTTTTAAGTGCCCCAAAATTATGACAAGTTTTGTACATTTTTCTATAAAAGTTGATTTGAGATCCCTTTTTCAAGTGTATAGGCTATGTTAGTAGTACCTACCTTACACAGAGGAATCTGGAGATGTTGGCTTTGTTTTGGGCAGTAAACTGGGACTGATGAATCTGTAGATCATGCTTGTGAGAACTGCTGTTGTCATCCTTCTGGAATAAGCCCCTTGGATAAGTTGTCACTCAGCGTTAACTGATGTAGGATCACAGCAGAACTGTGAATGCTTTACAAATATATTTGAAGTCTGAAAGTGTGTTGCCAGAATACTGTTTTGCTGAGTGTTAATTGTTGCCCTCAAGATGCCCTAGAAAGGTTTTATTCTGTTCTGCTTTATTCAGATGTTCTTCCATTGAAGACAGAGTAAAAAGAGGAATGACAGCAGATGTGATAAACTATTTTCTCAGTACAGATCTGTATTTCCTGGCTAAAATCTTCAGTGTTCTGTTTACAGAGAACATCTAAATCAAGTTACCACTTTGTCCTCCAGTTCAAACCCAACACCTGTTGGCCAGTGGAAGAAGCAGACTGTGCTGGGTACATAATATTCAAGGATTATCGAATGGTGGTATTTTCATTCAGCTTTCCAATTGTACCCCAGTCATTTAAAGTTACCAGCAGGTATCATTTCCCTATTCCTTTTCATAGCTCTGGGGTTATTCATATCATGATAAATCCTCAGTCTCAGACATTTTTCCTCCTCCATATAAATGGACTTCTTCTGAGCCCATAGTGTTGGTGGGCACAGCCATTTCTTTTTCTAGTGCTGCAATACACTTCTCCTGTCTTCAGTTCTCCTGGATCTAGTCTTCTCTACTGCCAAGGCTTCTGTGATATTCTGGGTCTGCAACCTGCCTGACTGATGACATCTCACAAAAGTAAGAGACAAGTAATACTTGGCAGACTTACCAAGCCACTTGTAATGATGTGTAAAATTCATGGAAGCATAAATCTCTTTCATATTTTTCCATGAATGGTGTTGTGTTTTGAAATCTTTCTAGTGAAACCAGTACTGGAGAAAGTGGTTGAGCCCTGAACAGCTTTTCCTCCTGATACTTTAAATGGTGCTTTCAGCCTCTAGTAGCGTTTAACTATAGTCAAACTGAATCGTCTCAGTGGGGGCTAAGAAGAGATATTCTCTACCAGCAGTTGCAGCTGAATTTACTGTCTATTGCAGCCCTTGACTTATCTGAGACACACAGCGACACCAACTTTCTCTTCACTCTTACCTTTTTGTCTTTCATCTTTGCCCAGTGAAAACCTTTTGCTAATGGCAGTTGGGCAGCTCTTAATATTGTTCTTTGCTAAATGCCATTTGATTATCTGAAAATGCAAATGTCAAAGCAAGGTTACAGTCTTCAATTCTCAGAGTGAGTTGCTCTTTGGTATTGAATTGTAATACCTGACTTTTTTTCTGTGTTGGTCTGACACTGAACCCAAAGCACAGATCTCTATGGAAAATTTCTTCAGAGTTAGAATTTGGGTTTTTTTTTTTTTTAGTCTTTCATACTGTTGTACTGAAACTTTTTGCAGGATCTTGCTACTTTTTAAGACTGTTAAGAAACATACACTGAATCACAGAATTCCCTCTCACTAAGAGTTAAGAATTTTGTGTCAGTGAGGCTCCTTTCACTTGGATGTGTTGTGAGGGTCATGTGGCCTTTTCCTCTGCAGCTGATTACAGCAAGTGCTGAGAGGGCTGCAATGGCTGAGGCTCAGCATCTGTACCAGCTGCCACCAAAGGCCCATGAGAAGCTTCATGTTGTGCCGTCATCTGTGTGGCAGTACCTCCTAGTGCTTTTCACTTTTCCAGGGTCTGAACTTGTGTTTCCACAGGCACAGCTTTTGGTGCATTCCCAGCACAATCTCCTCAAGCTCTGCTGTCTCTGATATGGGAATCACCAGCAGCCAGTACCCTGGTGAAGTACATGGGACAGCTCAATATGTACCACTGCCTGAAAGGCCCTGCAGAACTGCCTTTCCAAGGCATCTTCACTGGAATTCAACACTGTAGCCTCATAAGCGGTTGAATTCAGACATTATGGGTCCTTACTGAAATACGGATTCTGTTTCAAGGAGCATAGGTGATAATAATGGAACATTGTTTGAATTCCATTTCCCATACCTAGTAGAGTACATAACTGCTGAAATAATAGTATTTCAATCAAGAGAGAAAGCTCTTGTGTTTCCCAGAATTTTCAGTAGCAAGCACGGGTGTTGAACAATGTAGGAAACCCTCCATTGTCCATAGCTGGTAATGCATTATACTGATGGTGCCATTGGTAGAAGTATTTTAGGCGCTTGAGCAGACATAATTTCTTTACAGTTTGTTGGCTGATCTTGTTGGAGCATTATCACAACTTGCCTGACCATGATCCTTACCTTTGCATTTCTTCTTCTGCATTTATTAATATGCTTATGTTTAATATAGCTGATTTAAGTACTGGTAAAGCCTTTCATGTCTGGAGTTATTGTATGACTTTCAAAAAAGGAAGTATGTAAATCTATAGAAAATTGTTATGTCAGTGGATACAATTGCATGCATAGACAATATATCTGCATGCACCGTAAGTATTATGATCATCTTAAGACCTGAGCTCTCAAATAGTTGACGTTTATATAGAGCTGTATTGTCATCAAAAGCAAAATGTGTGCACAAACTTTAATGCCATTTCTGGAAAAACAAGAACATTCATGGAGTAATCCTAATTCAAAGTTAAATTCAAGTAGAGTTAGTATATGGTTCCTGTAAATATTTAGAAATTAAACTCCCTTTCATGGTATGTACCGTACATATTAAGGGGTTTTATTATATATGTTTTTCAATTTCATTCTTCTTCTAGCAGTAATGAAAGATATGTCTCAGAAGCATCTGAAGCCAAATTGCAGCTTTAAATTTCCACTTGTCATTGCCAGGTACTAACTCTATATCTTTTTACTGAGAACTCTTCCAAAAGGTGCAGCTGTGTGCTGGTTTCATCTTGCACTTTGTAGCTGTGCTGGCAACCCTTGAATGTAAGGTATGCTCTCATCTCCCACACATTGCCATTGCCTTAGAGCTGTTCAGTCCTGTCTGTAACAGGGAGAAGGAAGAGTTTGCAGATTGGAGAGAACCCTTGATTTGTATTTCATCTCATTGGTTCTCAGTGTGGCAAGGTAAAAATAGGAGCTAGTGGAAAAATCCAGCTTTTATCAAGGGTCATCAGGAGCTTGCTTGCTATCTGAAGACCCACTACTAGACCTGGAAAGAAGACACTTTTGAGAACCATTACATTTTGGAGACTCTGGGATTAAAAAAAAAAAAAAAAAAAAAAAAGGAAAGGAAAAGAAAAGAAAAGAAAAGAAAAAAAAAACAGAGGCATTTGGGGAAAAATATTGCTTTAAATGAAAAGCTGATACCGTATTTTAGCAAAGGGATCTACAAAGTTGCTCAAATACTTGAGAGTGGATTTGGTTCTCCAAATATCTTTACTGCCCTCCAGCATTCTTCAAAGAAAAAGACTGTTTTGAAATCAGGTACTAAATGCAGGTTGCATGTGAGGTTTTTTTTCAGTTGTCTTTTACTAAAACTGACCTATCTAAAAATTCCTTTCCCACTGCAAATCTTAACATGCATGCTGGTTTTTCTCCTGAGACACCTAATCTAGAATCAGGACTTCTTTAATGATAACTTGTATTCTGGCTCTTGGAGTAGAATTTGTTTCTTTCCCAGAAATTAGGTGTAGTTTACTTCAGCTCAGCTTCCGAGATTTCTTCTCAATATTTTGAAACTGAAGTGCAATGTTCCCAATTTGGGCTGTCTTCCCTATAAATAATAAAGTGGCTTCAGTTCTTTGAGTACTGTTAAGTTTTTTGGGGATTTTTTTTTGTGAAAAATGTCTTGTGTGTCTTGTGAAGCCATTTGCCTTTAAATGAACATAATTTTCTATATTGCGCAGAAGTTGGGAAATTTGAAGCAAAAGTCAGTATGATGTTATGTGTTAATTATATTGAAGGTGACACAATGATTAGGAAATCCTAGAACAGATGGGAGGTTAAATCATTTTAATTTGTTCATGCTATCTTTGACATACTGGTGAAGTGAATGTTTTTCTTCTATGTTGCTGAGCATTGTAACTCTGTGACTTACATGTTTTCTTCTGTAACTACTGTGTTGCTGATACTTGCAGGTTTTGGACCCGCCATTGTGTGTCTCACTGTTGTTTGTGTCTTTTTGCTGTAGAGCTTGTATTCACCAGTGTGCATAGTATTAAAAAAGAGGTGAATATCCTGAGTTTTCAGCCAAATACCCAAGTATTTTACAGACTATGTATTTATGGAATGGATTGTCATTCACTTGAAGTCTCATGTTTTATCTAAAAGTTCAGCAATGTCCTCTGCTATGTAAGTTTCGAGTTTTGGAAAGGAATGGGATAAAGAGACGAAGACATCAGAAATCCTCTGAATTCCTAAAATTCATATTTTAGGCTAGCAGAGAAGTTTTGGAAACCTTTCCTTTTAAGCAACATGGCATTTTCTTTGCCTACACATGTTTTGTAAATATATTACAGATTTTATGTAAATATAAAGGGAAATGCATAGCTTCCAAAAGGCTTTCACTTTAAATAAGAGTATTATTGATTGACAAATACTCTACAACAAAGATATTTGTAACAGATTATTATACAAACCTGCTTTTAAGATAAAGTTCCACTTAAAGCTGAGATGAAAAGCATGGAGCATGAAAAAGGCTGCAGGAAGAGGCCCTCTCTGCTTAGGTAATTTAAGTAGTCTCCACCACCCCAATCCTAATGTCCCATGGAGACAGACTGTTTTCCATATTGTCTTGTCTTCACCTTGCAAGGGGCTTCTTCCCGAACTGACATCTTCCCCTGACACTGGGTTCTCTTCTTAGCTTTCCTTGGACTCCATCCCTCTTGCAGGAAGTCCACATCAGTGAAAATTTGAATTACTTTTCTAAATACACCTTGTTGATAGGTATTTGTATGTCTTGCCATAATTTCAAGGCACAGTTTGGTTAGTGGAAGAAAGCACTGTGCTGCTCATTAGCCTGGATGGGCCATCCCTGAACTGCCAAGTTGCCACTTCATCAAGTTCAAACGTCTGTCAGTTTTGACTTCCATCCTCTGTCTCTATTTATTCTTCTTTGTCTCTTTCCTCTGTTTCAGTTCAGACTGCTGACTGTGGCTGCAGGCTGCCTGCATCTGGAATTAGCAGATGAGCATCTTTGTTCAGAGATGATGCAGTTTTGTTGATGTTATGAAAGAGGGAGAAATTTAATGTAACTAGCTTCCTAAGGGACCAGAAAGTTCCTTTTGTAGGTAAAAATTCGTAAACTCTGTTCTTAAAACTTGTTCTTCCTATGCTACTGTGTAAGGGATCCATATAAAGCCCTTAGCTTTCTCTTGAGTCTGTTAGTATCTCACAATCTGAGTATTTTCATATCATACACTTTGATATTACTCTAATCTTTCATTTATTATTTCAATAGATGTGTCCATATCATAAGACAGACTCATAGTTTGGGATTGAAAAGAACTATTTGATCTGAATATTACAAATCAGTTGGTGTGTATTTCAGTAGGCCTCAGCAGAGGCTGCTTAGAGTGTAGCATTTTCCATTTGAGCCCATCTTGTGTTTGATGAAGCAGATATAAAAGAGGTGTTCCAAATCTGAAAATTATTTGAAGATGGAAAGAGTTGAAAAGTCCATTTGCTCCCTGAGTAGCTTGTTCTGCATTAATGCACCTATATAACATGCTTTCATTGAGTTTAGCTTTTAATATTATACTAAGTTAACTATCTGACAGAATTTTGGAGTTCATTATATCTACTCATTGGCCTTTTTCAGCTTACAAAGGTACTACTAAGGAAAGAACCTATCCTCTAAAGAGCTGCGCAGATAATCCTTAGTTGCAATGCTGTCTGCTGTCTTTTGATGCATTATATGAGCCTAGTATTAGGTTTTTCTTTATTTTGCCCAGGACTTATAATGAAACTAGCATGTAGGCAGGTTACTTGTTCTTTCCGAGTGTGGATCAGGTATTAGACCTCTTTGGATTGGTGGGAATTGCTCTTATTTTCCTCAAGTCATTAAAAAGCATCAGTAGACCAGAGATCTACATAGGCAACTCTTTCAAAATTCCTGAAGGGATATCTTCTGGGCCTCCTAAGTTAAACTGTTACGACTAACAGGTGTTTTCATAATACCCTCTGTTATGAATGGGTTAGAAAATATTTCCATCATTATGGTACCATCTTTTTCCTTCTTTTTGCCAGTATGCTTCACCTCTATTACTACTATTGTCTTTCATTTTGCTCCTTATCTCTCTGTATGTCCAAGCTTTTCTCCCTTCTTTGCTCTCTTACTGTTTTTTAAATTTGTGCTTGTTTTCACTGGAGTAGAAGTAATTTTCTTCATAGTTACTATCATGGGGCTGCATTTCAGATTCATGCTGGAAACAGTGCTAATAGCACATGGATGTTTTGATTATTGCAGTGTAAAGATTATTATACAGTGTAAAGGCCTCTTCTGCTTCACACTCCACCTCACAAGTGAGGAGACCGGGGGTGCACAAGAAGTTGAGAGGGGACACAGCCAGGACAGCTGACCATAACTGACACAGGGACATTGCATATCACAGAGCACTGTGCTCAGCAGTAAATCTGGGGGAAGAAGAAGAAAGTGGAAGATGTACAGAGTGCTGGCATTTGTCTTCCCAAGCCATGGTTACCCAGTGATGAAACCCTGCTTTCCTGGAGATGGCTGAACATCTACCTCCCCATGGGAAGCAGTTTATTAATTCCTTGATTTGCTTTGCTTTTGTGCATGGCTTTTGCTTTCCCTGTTAAACTACCTATACCTCAATCCATGAATTTTCTCACTTTTGCCCTTCCAACTCTTACCCCTATCCCACCAGAGGAGAGTGCCTGAGCAGTTGTCTGTGACTTAGTTGCTGGCTGTGGTTAAACCACAGCAAAATTGTTTGCATTTTTATGAAGTTATGTTATCCAAAATAGGGTGAATTACCAGCCAAAATTGTCTGCCTTCTCTTTCTCAGTTGATATATATATAATTTTTTGGCTATCTCCGAGTTTTTCTTTACAAACTCTCTGTTCATAATTTTCTGGGGGGTTTTTTCTCCTTCTACTTAGTTATCATCATAATTTTGTTTCAGTCTTCTGAAAATAGGGGGGAAGGGGGGGTGCATATATGTATTTATACATATCCATGCAAGCAGCTATATGTATGTGCGTTTAAGAATTGCTGTCTGTTTGTTCATAGTGAGTTTAATTGAGCAGAGATTACCATGCCTTAGGCAACTGACAGTTTTTACTTCAGTGATTAATATTTGTTTATCAGTCATAATCCATCAAACTATGCCAGATGTTTCTGGCAGTAGTTTAATATCTTTATGTAAACATTCTTCTTTCCAAGTGTTAAACAGGACCACTCTAAAACTTTTGAATTATTCTTTTGGCAAAAATTGTGTATTTAGAAATAGATCTCTTCTCACAGAGCCAGAACATTCCTTTATAGAGTATGTTCTCTCCATGAAGAAACTAGATTGTCTGAAAACTGACTTTGTATAAACCCTGTGTGCAATTTTGTTTGAATCTGCGAAGTGTCCCTTTCCAATTATAGTGCTATTTATTCCTAACCAGTCCATGTAGAAAAGAAAATTCTTGCTTGAATTAAACTATACTGTTAATAGTATGATGCTTGAAAATTGAAATGCACAGAAGTTACTGAGCTTCTGTATGCGTGTGAAATACTTGTTTCTACTGCTGTTTCAGGCATTTGTAGGTCTGTTTTACCCAGGGGATCAGGCACTCCCAGACAGTTATGTGTTTAGCTCCTTCACTTGGTGCACAGTGCATGTAAATGTCTCAGACCAAAAGAGTTTTTCTTTCCTTACTTGCATTGTATTTCTGCACATACACAGACTGCAAGCTTTTATTGTGTTTTCTTTTCCTAGACAATATGGAGATTGAATCTAGGACTGAAGTCCCTGAAAGAAAATGCTATAAAAAATACAATTCTCATAATTTTTATTCCATTTTTGATTAAGTATGCAGTTTTCTCATATAGACCTGACAAGTGGGATGTTTGTACTGTGATTAAAAATTAACTGATTGCATTGTATGTAATGATTTCATAAAAGTAATTGCATTCATCTGCAGCTTGGCTTATTATTCTTCTTTCTTTTTTTACAGCTTTTTCACTTCCAGACCTTACAGAGCAGTTTGCACCTCCTGATGTTGCTCCACCAATTCTTGTCAAGATAGTGGAGACAATTGAAAAGAAAGGTAGGTTGAAGAATCATCTACCAAAGTTTTTTGTTGCTTATGTGAACCAAGACTGCAGAACTGAATCCAGAGCTAGCATATCCTCTTTCTAGAGCTGATAATGCATCACATTACTTAATATCCAAAATAATCTCCTTTAAGGTTTGTTGCACTGGTTTCTGCTCATTAGAGGCTATGTGGACTGTAGGAGCAAAACCAAAGCTTACCTCAAATGGCATTTAATAACTAATATAAGTATTGTTGGAAGGTAAGGGAGAAGGGTTTGGTATTGTTTTTTCTAACCAGTAAGCACCTTTAGTTGGCTATGGAAATGCCAGTATAACATTGAGTGGGATACACAGCCACACAGGGAAAAAAGTACTGTTTTGCCCCAAAGCAGGGGAAAAAAGAAAAGAATAAAATATGAAAAGGTTTCAAGGACTGGTTTTATTCTTCAGGAGCCAATTCTTTATTGCTGCACTATAGTGAGCCAGACAGTGTTGCTTTTATGGCTTTTTCCCCTCACCTGCTTTCCTGTGCTGATGTTTCTCTATCCTTTTGGGGCTTTCCTCTTTCTTTGTATTACTTCTATTCCCCTATTTCTGTCTTCCTGGCATCCTCTGATGTTGCCTTCACTGTCCTGGTGAGGTAAGGAGCAGGTCAGTGAGTTCTCCTCATTTAGGGGCCTTAAGCTGGGGAACAAGAGCAAAAGTGGTATTCTGATGAGAATCAGGCTGCTGTCCTTGGGAACATAGGTTCTAACATACTCCTGGCACTTCAAAAGAGTGTAAGCCTTTCCTAAAAGAGTAGGAACTTGTTGTTGTGAGGGGCCAGTATTTAGCACCAGTTTGGATAAGGAATTGCTGCTTTCAGGAGACACCACTGATAGTGTTAAATCATCAGTGCTCTGCATCCTTCCATATGGTCTCTTTCCTTGTGTCTTCTCTATTTTCACTGAGGAAAGTTGTAAACAGTATCTTCAATGTGAAAACACTTTATGGATGTTTTTTCTAATAATTGAGGTAAATTATTAGACACATTATGTGATATGTACAGATATTTTCTTTTCTCTTACACTAGTGTGAATCTGTTTCCTAGTCCTGGCCTTCTACAGTTGGCCAGTTGTACAGAATACATGGGACTGCTGGCATCTCTGATATTCCTTGGCCATCTCTTTCTGCAGACACAGGAGCCTGAGTGCACAAAGATGTGTCTTACAGCCTTAAAAAGCAGTAACATTCTGTAGTGTGATAGGTGAAATAATGTTGCTAATTTATACTGTAAGTAATTTTTGAACAAAACAGAAATATGTTGCATCAGGGCAGCAGTCACTGAAATATTAATGTTGCTCTGATCATGTCCCATTGATTTTGTTTTGAAGGTCTGGAGTGCTCAACTTTGTATGGAGCACAAGGCTCAAGCAGTGCAGTGGAATTAAGACAAATTTTTGAATGTGGTAAGTACAGATCTCTTCTTTGAAGCACTAGGCAGATTTTGTGGTCAGATCACTCCCACTCATATGTGCTGGTTCTCAATAATATACTACTAAAAAGACATGTATAAGAAAAAAATTTTCTGCTTTTACACAATATAAAAAACATTTTTCACTTTTACAAGCTGTGTTTTTTCATGGCTCCACTGCAGCTTTTTTTTCTAAAAATATTTATTTTAATCTCTTGTCATCTTGCTTATTCAATGACTGACAGTCTAGCTGTACAGAGAAAAACAAGATGTTTTGTTCAGAATCAAGGTGAAGATACATTATTCCTGAAAGGCTGCAGGTTATTATTTTGTAAACAAATGGTCAGTTGTTTACATACAGTTCTGTGGCAAATTTTTTTGGTTCAATAGGTGGGGTGCCAATAGCAGCCCATTATTTACCTGCTACAGGGTGATACTGAAGTGAAAGAGGCAATTGAATTAATATTGTAGGCTGAGTTCTCAGACAGTAAAATGCAACTACACCACTAACACCACATACCCATTCAAGTTTCCTGAAATATATTTCCTCTTCTTTTTTGGTATGCTTAATGTCTACTTCAGGCCAGAATATACTGGCAGGGCAGCACTGTTTCAGTATGAGAGTAGGAGGAGAGTTTGACCATGACTTGGCAAGCCGGGGTGCAATGTGTGGTGTGAGCTTTCATTTGCCTAAAAGAGTGCAAAAATACAAGGGGTAGAAAAAGAAAATGGTTACATGCCTTTTTGCCAAAGGGACATAAAGAGCAAACTCACACAGTGATTTAGTCTCCTCATTTTGAATAATTGCAAACATTAACAAAGAAAATAAGAGATGATTCTCTGAGGTGCCTGTTTTTTTCAAAACAAAAGAGCATCCTGTTCTATGCTGATTGTGGTAGGAGTGAAGAAGTGTATGTGTACAAGCAGGGAGAGAAGATAGGCATGTGGTGCTAGCAGCCTTTTGATAGAGCAACATTTTTAGTGTTGTATTTATATTTTTCAGTCCAGATAAACCCAGATTATCTGTGACACCAATATGATTGTATCTCTTAATTTATCTGAATCCTTTCTTAAGTCTCTAAACTGAGATATACTTTTATGAAAGGTTCATCTATCTCTTGAGATTAAAAACTCATGGTTTACATGTATTTTTACTTAAAATATGGTTAGATTTGAGTAACAGAAACAGAACTTTTCCCTTTAGTAAGTGTCTCTTTCTGAGTTCTCTTGAAGACAGGATTAGGATCTTCCAGGACAGATCTCATTTCCTCTGCCTGCTCTCTTTGAATTGGCAGAATGCTAATTCAGAGGGCAAAGTCAGCTTTGGTCTCAAAGTTGTGAACTTGCATTAGTGTGCTCTTCTGCTAGTGGTTAAAATTATCTCCATTTTTTAACTGGATAACTGTCTGTTAGCATCAACACAATACTATCCAATTCCAAAATCAAAGGTGACTTACATCTTGTCAGCTCAGTAGATGGAAGAGTTCAGGTCTGCTTATGGTATTACACCCAGAGAGTTGCAGAGTAAGTATATTATTCATGTATTCATTATAGTAATTTGGGACATACTTCAGAGAAATGGTCAACACTGAAGAAGCATGGTATAACTTGGCGTATGAAGTAAAAAACAGTGAGCAATGAAACTATTAAAAGCTATTATTTTAAGAATTTGTGGTTGAATTCTCTGACACATAATTGCTCTTGTAGAAATCATTCCCACACTGCAAGTTTTATATAATCTGAGACATTCATTATGCCTTTTCTCTCATGCAAATTCTTTGGTATCTGATGAGATTTGAGCTCATACTGCAGGTTTTTCGTTGGGGAAAACACAGGAGGTGGAAGAGCACTAAGTTTCTCACTACCCCCTCTTAGCTGCCTTATTTCACAGTATTGGTAGACTCACCATTTATCTGATTCCTCTACCTCCCTATTGCCTTTGTTTGAACTGAACAAATGGATTCAATATTTTATCCGGGACCTTGCTAGATAGAAGTTTGATCAGCATTAATGCCTCTAAATTCATGTACAAAATATGGATCTTTTTGTATACACTTAGTGTGCCACAGTTTCATGTTATAGGATGAATTCTAACCTTGCTTTCACTAACCAAGGATTTCTGTATTTTCCCATTTTATTTTTTATGCCAATATTTCTTGCTCCAACACTTACAAGTAGTCCTTTATGTGACACTCCCAAACCTTATCCCAAGTCATAACTATCCTGGAAGGGTATCAAGTTTTACAAGATAAATCCCAACAGCTGCATAAAACACCAAGCACACCATTCTGCACGTGTATATTTGTTTCGACTTACTTACATAAATATTTTCAGGCTTGGGTCCCTAAGATGTTAATCAAACTTTCAGTCATAATAGAAGTAGCTCCCTGTAGAGAGGCTGCATTTGACCAAATCTTTGATTAGTGCTTACTTCTTACACAAAATATTTACACATAAAACAGAGACCTGTTAAAAATATTCTGATGTTCCATGACATTGCCAAGATGCAGCAAGTCACAACTGTTACTCTGAGTTCAATCCTGACTTGTATGTGACAGAAGGCCACACACAACTGTAGAAACCGTTTGGTTCATCAGATGCCAAGAGACTGGGCATGGTGTTGAACTCTGTATGTTCTTCATCTCAAAGATGTTTCTTGGTGTCTTACATTCTTATTAATTGTTCCCCATTAATCAGATGTAAGTTAGCAATTCTGGCTTATCATGAGCTTGTATATTTTTTCTACTGTCTGAAGTCTAAACAGCATGTTGCTCTTTCCCTTTAGATGCCTCTTCATTAGATTTAGAGACATTTGATGTTCACACTTTATCAGATGCTTTCAAGAGGTATATCCTGGATCTGCCGAATCCCATCATTCCAGCAGCTGTTTACAGTGACATGATTTCTGTAGCTCAAGGTATGATTATCGCATTATTTCAAATGTAAAAAAAAAGGACTTCCATTAGAATTCTGAATATCTGGTGGTCCAGCTGTCACCCACAGAACAGCAAAGATTCTACACAACCTGGCAGCATCTCAGAAGCCATAAATATATCTTTATCCCTTTCGATGAAAGCTCTTTCAGTTCAGATCTAGATATTATCCTGCATTATTTGGTTACTTATTTAGGTAAACATAATGTAAAACATAAGGGATAATACAGTTCTCTTCTTTTAGTAGCTAGAAATACTACAGAAGAACTGGGGGGAAAAATCAAGGACTTACCTGTATACAGAAAGCTAATTTTTAACTTTTTATCAGTGCTGACAAAGTAAATGTATTAGAGGTCATGTAGTGCTGTGTTACATTGGGGTTGCAGATTATGAAGTGAGAAATACGTGCGTGTGAGATTCATCATCTACAGTGGTCATTTCAAACAAGCACAGCTTATAGGCTTTCAGCACATAGGCCAAGTATTCTGTTATATATCTCAGGACAGGATATTGTTACTGGTAACCTTCAAAGTTAGAACAGCACCTGTGAGACTTATCTAGTGCATCTCAGAATTACCCAATCATGTGTGACGCTAAACACAAGACAGACTTCTACCAGTACACTCTGAACACATTGTGGTTTTTACCAAAATGCATATCTGTTTCCATTTGACTTTTAAATGCTTGTTCTTTACTCTTCCCTGAGCATTTCACTTCTTTTTAAAGACAAAAGAAATCTTTTCCTCTGATGAAGGACAGAATTTTTTTTTCTGTAAAATTGGTGTTACTAAAGGAGTCACATGTAGTTCCATTTTATGTGAATGTTCCTGTGCTGGTTTCAAGAACCATTTGTCTTGTTTGCTTGCAGAAGTGCAGAGCTCAGAGGAATATGCTCAGTTGCTGAAGAAACTGATCAGATCTCCAAATATACCTCCCCAGTATTGGCTCACACTGCAGTATTTGCTCAAACATTTCCTCAGAGTTTGTCAAGCCTCCAGCAAAAATCTCTTGAATGCAAGGTCTCTGGCTGAAATTTTCAGCCCTCTGCTTTTCAGATTCCAGATAGCAAGGTATGTGGGTCATCTTTACTATATTTTGTACTGTAAATATGAATTAGTTATATACAAAATAAGATTAATTAAATAATGTCCTGACCTTATTTCTAATGTGAGGGCAATGTAGTAAATTCTTTCCATTTTTTAAAAAAAATTTAATGTAAACTTTTGTGTTCCTCCTAGTTCTTATTGCTTAATCCGTCTCTTGCAGCTCTGATAACACAGAACACCACATAAAAATCCTAGAGGTTTTAATCACAAGTGAATGGAATGAGAGACAGCCTGTACCAGGTAAAAATATTTTTAATTAAAAAAGTTATGTGTTCTCTTAAATATTAAAATTCAACTCAAGGAGAGTAAATGCTTGTGTTTTTTCTATTTAAATCAAACTTAATGCAAAGCAAAAGTGCACAATTGCAGAGCGAAGTAGAAGTTGTTTATATGTTTTATAGGGGTGTGCAATGTTTGTTTTATAAAAAATAGTCTTTTTCATTAAAATCATTTTAGTGGCAATAGTTTGTACAGCCTTAGGATTTCTGTCCTCTTTCAGTAAACAGCAAATAGGATTTTGTGAGTTTTTCAAGACCTGTAAACCAATAGAATTCATATCATACAGTGGGGGGGCTATTCTTGAGGTTTTATTGAACTCTCAATTTACTCCCAGGCAAATTTTCTTAGATTTGCTATACCCTATGGAGACATTATTTACATATATGTATTTTTTAATCCAGATACTCAAAATATTTATTAATCAATAAATAATGTGAAAAATATTAAGAGCCCATCCAGGAAAGTTAGATCCTACTTGTATTGCTTCTATATGTTAACATCTAATTAAGTCAACAAATAGTAAAGCACACCTCTAATTTATGCAAAATCCCTGAGTTTGAATCAAGTATTTGGTAGAAGCAAGGCAGAGTTGCTAAATATATGCAAAGGAAATTATTAATGCAGGGAACTTGACATATTAGCTGAAAGCAATTCCTTTCAAAGCTTATTAAGAGAATATCCTAACAAAGGAAAGGGTGAACAGAACTTTGGACATCTCCTGCACCTTTCCCTCCTCTGTAGTCAAGGGACAAAATAAAGTTCATGGCAGGAGGATTTGCGGGTTACTTAAAATCTGAAGAGCTAGAAAACAGCAGAAAAGTGCTTTATTTCCTGTATTTCAGGTAGACAGATTGTATAATCCTCCTTCTCAGCTAATGAAGATCAATTTAAAATGGCTAAAATTTTTGTTCCTAATGCTTTGTTTGAAAGACTTTTCTAGTCTTGCCAGCTCTGTTAGTTAGGAAACTTCACCTAACATTTTATGTGCATCTATTTTCAGCTTGCTATTTAGTTCCGTTCAATTTTGGTAAAGTAGTTAAGCAGGGATTTCCAGAACCACTAGGTATTTTTCTGCCTAATGCTTTTAACAACTAGGAGAGTCCAAACTTCCAGTATTTGTCCTATTTTGCTATGAATCAGCAAATACCTGCTAATTGTTAAGGAATTATTTTCTTTGTCACATGTTACAAGCCTTAAAAAGCAAAAGATATTCTAATAGTCTAATCCTTGTAGCATTTGTTATAGTTACACATTTGCAAATGCTTTGGAGTTTGTAAATATAAATATCTAGAGGCACTGATTGGGAGGTTACCAAGGTAAGGTCAACAGTTTCTTCAGTTTCGAAGCAGGAATTTTATAAGTTGCATTTAAGAGATCACTTGGTTGCATATCTGCCCAAGTTGCTTCATGTGAGGGAAGTATAAAAGTGAAAGGTGTTGATGTTAGAACTACTAATGAGGACAAGAATCTAGTCATTTTGAGAGTGTCATTAGGGTGCTTGAAGAAATGCCATTGTATCCATCAGATTTATATGATTTGACACTACATTAATAATTATAATTTAATATCTTATTGTTTTTAATATTACTTCTGCATTAATTAATATAGCATGATGCAATAGTTTACTTTGACAGTCCTACTAGGATTTTTCATGTGATCTGTTACAAAAATAGAACTCCTTCCCTGTGCATTTCAAAGTCCATCATGCCTAGTGGAATGTTTTTAGTAGAACATTTGCACATGTCCTAATATGCTGGAACAAACCTCAGATACAAATTTTCAGGCTTTGTACTGTCTGGTTAGCTAGCCTCTGCCCTCAGACCTGTAAAGAGTTTGAATTATTTTCAAAAGTTGAATCTTAATAGAATATTCTGTAAGTCTGCAGGATTAGGCCACAAGTCCATTTCCACACCAATAGCATTCAGTGACCTGAACATCTGAAGTGGTCTGTTTCTGTTGTTCTCATAGAACTATAAAAAACACTCTAAGCTGTGTCTTTCAGAATTGTCATCTTTAAGAATATTGCTTTTACTGGCTTGATTTTCCATAAAGAGTGTTTAGATACACTGTAAAAAAAAAAAAGAAGATCCCAATAAAATATGCCTTATTTGTCATGCAAGTATTTTAAGAATTACAGTCTTTAATAGAATTTTACAAGTGGAGAATTTGAGAGGTCTTAAGCAGAAAGAATTTTACTTATTGAAAACAACGTCATGACAACTAAGTGTTAACAGGAGAATCAGTGCTGCCAAGTATCTTCTCTTTTTTCACAGGCTTGAGTGATGGCTTCCTCCCTTAATTCTGTTTGTTAAGATGAGAACATTCTGTCTAAAACAAACTCTGCATGAAGTTCTAGTGGTATCTACATCTTACACAGTATATAAATACATTAAATGTAGTGTTAGAGATAACCAATCTGAATAGCAAGTAGATCTTTGCACAGCTGTGGGGATTTTTCCTTACCACATCACCCACTATTATTATACTTCTTATCTGAAAACAATAGAAAGTAAGCAGCTGGACTTTACATCTTACTGTATTTTAAAATTAGTATCTTAAATTAGGCATCTTCAGTTGGACATCTTGTAGCTGGAGTGATGCTTTCTGGATGCCATAACACAAAAAGAAGAGTTACTCTTAGACCATTACTTTATTTACCACAGAGCTGTTGGATTGGGGGTTTTTATCTATCAAGGTGTTCATCAATGAAATGCAGACTTTAGTCTCTGGATTCAAACAGTGCTTAGTCCTACACAAAAGTACTAAAGCTAACAATACTTATTCACAGAATGGTAGATTTTTGTGCAGCAGATGAAGACAAAGTAATGTTTCAGGAGAAATGAGGCTGGAAAAAATTAGATCAATTTTCTGATTCTTGTCTCATTCTTCAAGTTTGCCAGTAGGAGAGACAAAAGATGGTGTTGGGCAAGGTAGGTGATTTTTGCATCTCATCTGAACATCCCAGCTTGATCTACAGCTGCACAGACTTCAAATTAAAGACTGCAGTCAGGAACAAAGTACAAGTCTCTAAATGTGCTATTCAAAACAGTACTATTAGAAGAAAATATCTTAATTGTAACAGATTGTAGCAAATAGTGCTGCTCATGTCTCACAGAATCTCACACATCATGCAGACTTGTGAAGCTAAAGAGTAGAAAACAGGCTGTATTAGGCTATATTTACAGGTATAGAAGACTGGGGTAGTTTTTCATTTAATTGTCAAGGATCTTTTAGGCTCCTGTTTTTTCTGTCTGCAGGTGGTCTGCTCTGGATGCAGATCCCAAAGCTGCCCATGGGGCAGTAGGTGCTCGGAGGACCAGGGTCAGTTTAGCACTCACAGCTGCAAAGGCAGGTCACACAAGAAAGCTGGGAGGTGATTTTGGGTGGGGAGTTTAAGAACATAGGAGTCCTTTCTGGAGCTGGAATGTGTGAGAATAAGATCTGTCTTAGGAAGGCAAAAAGGAAGTGGGAAGTGGCAAGAGAGCAAGGGGATGTGGGGAGCTGGTAGCATTTCTGGTGAAGAGCAGAAAAAGAGCTACAGGAAAGAGATGCCTTGTATCAATGAATCAAAACCTCTAATAGCCTGTGCTGTAACTAGAACTGAGCTGCTTTGTCTGGGCTGTGTATCCCAGTTTATCCCTGTTTCCCAGGCTTGTACGTAACATTGTAAATAATGGCTCAGACTGTGAAATACTGCAGCCTGAAAAAGTAGCTTTTATTACTCAGAGCATCATGGTTAAGAATGAGTGAGGTAATGAGGTTGCCTTAGATATAACTTCTCACTTGTTGGGGATAAGGTGAAAGTCCTGGCAGCATCACCAAGGTGCAGACACTTTGCTTTTAGCTACACAAAATATTTGCAAGAGTAGTACCATAACAGCTAGAGCAGGGCAATGTAAAGGCTGATGCAATTCCTCCTTGAATTTGACTCAAAGGTAGCCTGGGTTGCTACAGGCGTCAGCCTGAGACCACAGTCCTGTCGGTAGTGTCCTGGGGACTCAAACAAACGTGTAGGAATGCTGTCCGTTGTCAGAACTTACCTGCATCATGTCAGAGCCTTGTCTGGGCTGCCAGCAGCGCCGAGCGTGGTTTGGAGCGTGCAGAAGGCTGCGAGTCCCAGGGACAGCGGGTGCCGTGCCCAGGCAGGGGGGACCGTGTGCATCCGTGTCCTACCCAGCAGAGGGCTCCCTGCCTAAGCTAATAAAAGTCGGGCTTCATCCCTGACCTAACGGAAAGCACAATGCTTGGCTAACCACCGTACTTTGGAATGCTGTAGCCTTGGATTAAGGTTTGACACAAGCCAATGCTTCGTTGTTTCTCAATACCTGATTGCAAGTATTTGGTAAAAGTGAAACAATACATACGACATTATAAGCATTTTTTACAGATTGTTAAGTCCATGTGCAGGTATTTGTATGTATGTGTAAAACACATGCTAGCATGTCAAACCTGATCAATTGTTTTCCTGCTTCAGACAAAATTTTTTAGAAAAAAATTTGCTATGTTAATAGAAGAACACTGTGAGTATGACTGCAAGTAATAGTAGGCTGCAGATTAAATGGACACCACTCAAGATTTTGAAATTTAAATAAAAAGGTAAGACAGGGCAATATTTGAAAATACAGGTGTGTGCAGGCCAGTATCTTTTTGTGACAAGACACTTGATTCTCTTCTGCAGGATAACGAGGAACTCATTATCTCTGTGTGGGTATCTGTGTTTTTTTAATTGATAAAAATGTTCAGTGAGCCAAGTTTGGGTTGTCTTTTCTCCTTTGACGATATACATCTGTATTGTGGCCCTACAAAGCCAGAAATGGTCTCAATTCTGTCTGTAATTTTAACAGTAAAGAAGTATATCAACTACAGTCTGAAGCTGAATTAGTTCAGAAACACAAGTTTTCATCTCCACTTGAAGTAGACTACCTTTATGACTCTGCTGCTTTAAATTAGATTTAGAACTGACAATTGTTCAAGTAGGCAGAGGCTAAAACTAAGCAAGCAAGGGATTGTTATAGGTGAAGCTAATCAATTGAGTGCAAAACATCAAAAATGTACTGCAGATATTTGGGATTTCATTATTAGATGCAAGTGGTGTTTCACAGCATAGGAGGATTTTGGTATGTGAAGTATTAAGGAGGCAAAAACTTTTCAATACCATTTGACTGCCTTAAGGAGCAACAAGCAGATATCAAATAAATTTTCAGTGTTTTTATTAGAAATTCTCACTGCTTGCAAGAAGTGGGAGAAAAATATTAATCCCCTTCTTCTCTTAATATGTCTGCTTGTCCTTTTACTTTAAATTTCTTTCCTTGTAGAAGTTTAGCTGCCAAAGAAGGTAACCTCTGTAGGCAGAGGACAGTAGGCTCTTCAGGTGCTGCTCTGTTCCTTTAGCAAGTTTGATCTCCACCAAACACTAAGGCAAGGAAAACAGATTTAACCTAAGCTTCTCCCTTTTCCCACCTGCCTGCCCAGGAAATGAGCAATCCTGGTATGCTGGAAACGACCATGGATACAGACAGGTGTTCTTTCTAATATTTTCAGTTTTTAGGAAATTGATAAAAAGTCTCACAGCCTCAAACTAAGGGTCTTGAAGCAGCACCTGTATTTATAATCCAGCATGAGCGTGTAGGAGGTGATGCTGTGCTTGCAAGCAGGCTATTTTGCTTGCACAGAGCTGCTTCTAGAGATGCAGTTCTCTTCAAGGAAAATTTTTATTCTTTTTTTTTTTCCAGCAGCTAGCCACTTCCTGTATTTGGTTGTTCATAGCGCTCTTCTCATCTTCAATACTGCATGAGCAGCCAGTGATAGGGACTATTTTAAGGCCTCTTACAATGGTCTTCTCATTTACTTAGCTAAAATGAAAAAGTTAGCCCCGCATTGGCCACTTGTTAGCTGATGACAACTTTTACTTTGAATCTGGCTCCCATCCCCCAGCTGAAATCCCTGGCTCAGCAAATATTTGAACCTACCCAAGTTAATCATGAAACTGAGATCTTTATCTGAGAGAGACGTGCAAGCTACTGAGGGTGGTGGTTTCTTTTTTTTTTTTTTTCACAGTACTGAAGTCAGGTTCACTTTTTAATGATGAACCAGAGTAAGTGGATACCTTCTGCACAGCACAGAGGCTTAAGCAGCTGAGAGAGAAGGCTTGGATTTTTGTCACTGCAAGTTATAACTCTTTTAGGGTTTTATATGGAACATTGGTTGGAAAGCAGAGCAATCTCTTTTTCTTCATTGCTTCAGAGAAGCTTCCTAGTAAATGGAGGTTTTAGGGTTTATTTTTAAGCAAGATTTTTATTAGAGGAAACAAATATTGGACTGTATTTTCGACTGTTTCACAAGCGTGATCATTTGCGATGCATAATTTACAAAGTAAGTGATTTCGAATTTCTGTGTTTTTCTCATCATTTCGTGGAAGTATTGTACTGTAACCGATTACCAGGTAGAGCTTTAAAAGTCTTAAGATATGTGAATTTAAATCAAGTACATCTCCAGGTTATATACTAAATCGGTAATAGCCTATCTGCCTCCTGTCTTTTCTTGCCTGCAGGCTAGGCTAGTCTGAGCTGAGCACTAACCTGATTATACAAGTTTGTTCTGTCCTAAATTTGGCCACCAGTGAAACTCTAGGGAAGTAATTTTTCCTGAAAGTCTTTATTCAATGGAATAAAAAATTTTACTGATCCCACATGAGACCTAAAAGCAGCAATGCAGTTTTTTAGGAAATCTTCGTAACTCAATTTAAATAATTACCTTGGCAAGTTAACTGTTTGGGTAGCAGGTGGGCTAAACCTCTAAGTTCAGTGTTTAGACTTGTGTCTGGGGTGATTTTAAGTATCCTATTTCATTTTGGAAATGGAAAGAATCTTTGGAGCCTGTCTACCTCAGCGGGAAGGGGATAGTCTACTTCAAAATGAAGCTTCTTAATGTATGAAGCAAACTACCATACATCTTCTTGTGTTTGTTGGTACTCTAGACATGCTTTTGTATGTTGATGCTTGTCTGAAAGGGGTAACCTGCTCAGGGACACAGACAGTGGGTGGTGAGGGGGTAGGGCAGGCGTGAAATATTTGAAAAGCATATAAATTGTGTTAATTTTTTTAATGATATCTGTGAGATAGAGCACATTTCAGCTGCTCCAGAATTTCTTATGGTGTAAAGCACAGATAGTTGCTACAGCTAGTCTTTGTTGTAGTTATTTTTGGACCCTAGTTTTCTCCCCCCATGGATTATAGTGAGTATAAAGCATTCATACTGCTTTACATAGCATTCTGCTCTGAAGTTAATAGCCTGTTCTGTCCATGTTTCTTCCGAGAGGTCAGAAAGAGTTAAAGTCAGTGCTGGGGGAAGTTGATATGGAATATTTCTAAATGGTTGGAGGATGCTGCTGACATGAAGTCAAGGGGTGAACAAGGGACTCTTGCTTTCAAAAACAATTGACTTTATAAATGTATCAATGAGAATAGGGTAGAGAAACTGTGTGAAAAGGCAGACTAAATCTTATTGTATCCTCACAGCCTTTTTTATGTTAAGGAAAACCACTTTTGAAGATCTTGCTCAGTTTTGACTTTCTTCCATGGTTTGAGTGAATCTGCTGAATGTAAGATTACAATATTTGGGGTTTAGATTTCAAAACTAATTAATCTAGATTGATTCGAATTGTGTTTTATTACATAATGGTAAGAGAGGAAGACATCTCAGTAACAAGCATGTTTTATATAAAAATATAGACTCTTTCAGTTCTATGTGCCCATGAACGTTGTAGAAATATGCAGAGTTTAAAAACATAATCCATATTTTATTATGTGGATATACACATCTCTGTGTGTGTTTGTGTAAAGTGAGTGTGTAATGGATACACACACAGAATCATGCTCTTCTCTAGTGCATCTCTAATATATACGGTAGGTCTAGGATCCTTTTAAATCTTTTTGAATGGTAAACTTCAGGCATTCAAGAAGGAGAATGCACCTGAGATGTGACGGATCTGCTTCTCAAGGGAGCTGCCCTGTGTGTGTGTGTTGTGTGCGCCTGTGTGTAAGAGCTACGTGCTGCAGCATATCAGCCTTTTGTCATCCTGCCAGGATTGGACTGTACCATGCTGCAAAGTCAGGAAAATGAGCCAGCAACACGGGCAAGGAGAGCCCACTTGCTCCTTTTTTGTGTAATATCAGCTTTATATTGCAATTCTGCTAAATGTAGATTCTTCCCAAAACTGAAATTGTTTTAAGATTAATTTAGAACAAAATGAGGAAGCAGGAGTGGTTTGGTGACATTATTTTGACATGATTGGCTGAGGATTATGATGTAATAGGTTACAGTGCAGCCCCTTATAGGTTTTAAAATGAATTCCAAGACACCATTACAAAGACAGCCTGACTCTTTTCTTGTATCTGAGCTTACTCAGTGAAACTCATACAAATGTACAATACTGTTTGGAATATGGAAGAACTGGATATAGAATATCCTAAGACAGATATAAATTGTGGCACAGACTTGATGTTTTACATAGAAATGGATCCACCAGGTAAAACTTCAGTCTTATTATAGAAGACTTAATTAATTTTGGTCTTTACAATAGCTTATGAAAAATTCTTACTGGATATGTAGGGTTTCTTTACTTTATTATTGATACAAATAGTTTTCCTTTTTTCATAAATTAGAATAAAATTGTGGATTAGTGCATGGTTGTAGTAATTAGAATCTTAACATATTAAAATATCTGTCTGCTTACTTAATTGGGTTTTTACTGAATTGACCTGTTTCTGTTTTGATTTTATTATGTCAGATGTAGTTGTAGTCCTGGTATTATATCATACAAAAATTGTATTTCTTTTATTACTATTTTTGCTCTCTCTGTTCCACACTGTGCCTAAAAGGAGATGCTGTAGTAGCACTCATATTTCCTGGAACAGTGATTAACAATCATTGGCTTGAATTGTTTAAGGAAAAAACCTTTTTAAAATCTAGCAATACTAATTGAATGCCTGTTACAGCATCATTTTTTTCATATCATATGAAAGTACTATGCTATCCTGATATTCCTTGCAACTTTAAAAACACTGTCTTTTGAGCCTGGTCATAATATACAGGACAGGAATGATGTACTTACTGGAGAACATAAAGAGATGAGTAGATTTTTAATCCTGATTCCAGTGTAGTCCCCCTCGTTACTAAGTCAGTGCTGCAGTATCTTCTCTGGCACCCACTGGTATACATATGCAGCTTTGACATTGAAAGAAGGGGGGGGGGGGGGGGTGTTTTTAATCAGTCCTGGCATTTGGAACACAATTTATTCTGTAGAATACTAAGATTAATACAGGGGATATTTGGGTCACAGATGGGTTTCTTAAACTATTGGGTTTGTTTTTTTGGTTTTTTTGCAAATCATTGCACAGAATGCTGAGGATCACAAAACCCCCAATTCTTCTGCAAATACACTGTATTGATATGGGTTTGCATCTTTTATTACTCAGCTTCTAGGTAAGGAAACAGTGAAATTCCTCTTAGATCATTGCATAGGAGAATAACAAAAAAGTGGCATGTTTTATTACTTGTGTTCATCCAAAGATGGTGAAAGAAGGTATAAGCAAACTTCCAATTTTTTTTCTCAGATGCTTTCTTCACAAGGGCAGGAGTTGAGTAAGGTGTTATATTTTACTTAAAATATATTATTGCAAGATAGCATCATTTTTTGAAACAGTACAACTTTATTTTGAATTATTTTGTTTTCAAACTTGATTCTTGTAGTGTCTTTTAAAGACTGTTAATGATGGACAACTCCATTTGGTAACCAGTTCTTTTTTTTAACGCACTCATAGAATTATGAAATTTATGTAATAATGTGTAATTTCAAGGAATATATGGTCATGTTTTCAGTGAGTTACAACTTTTCTTCCCCCCTTTCATTTGCAGCACTGCCTCCTAAGCCACCGAAACCTAATACCGTAACTAACAATAGCATGAATAACAACATGTCATTACAAGACGCTGAATGGTACTGGGGGGATATCTCAAGGTAAATCACCTCCAGACATGTATTTCTTGTATTTGCCTTTATGCTATTCTTGCTGTGCTATTCTGTGTGTATGTATATGCTTTGAGTGTAGAAAATTCACAGTTGTAAGAGCAATTTTATGATAGTTTTCACCACAAACGTATTACAGTTGGTTTTATTCCAAGCATGACTAAAAAGTTACTGGCATTCAGTTAGAATGTAGTATTCAAAATTATTGTTCTGCTACTTTAAGACTGTTACGTGAAATGCTAGCGTGAAAAGATAGCACTAAGAAAGAATTTTCTTTTTGTCTTCCATTCAGAACCTCAGCTGTAGGCACAACAGTCAGCAAGTCAGACTAACAAGTGCCATATATTAGCAGCATTTTTATCTGTACTATATATAGGTAGTTTAGTCCATCACTGGCTGCTCCAATTGCACAGGCTTGTATGAACAAGCAGAAAGAGCTTTGCATGAATAATAATTTTGTCCAATAGTGAGAGCACAGATTATGCCACATTTTATTCCACTTGTTCTTTAACAATTTTAAGTAAGTTACTAAATAGTTGCACTAATATGGAGACATAAAAGGCTTCTAAAACACACTCATTTCAAAACATTTGGATTTGAATTTAGAGCACTGCGGAAAAATAAGTGTGTGAGAACTAATTGAAATGATTGGTTACTTTTGCTTTCATTTTAGAGAAGAGGTAAATGAGAAGCTTCGAGACACAGCTGATGGTACCTTTCTGGTACGAGATGCTTCAACCAAAATGCATGGGGACTACACACTCACACTGAGGTAAGACGAGGTACACTGAGTCTGTAATACTTGATAGTAAAATGCAATAACTGCACTTAATACAGAGTATTCTTTAGGAAACAGTACTTGAAGCATGCCTAACTTTTCAATGTATTTTATTTGCAGGAAAGGAGGAAATAACAAGTTAATCAAAATTTTTCACCGAGATGGAAAATACGGTTTTTCTGACCCATTAACGTTCAACTCTGTGGTCGAGCTAATAAACCACTACCGGAATGAATCTCTAGCCCAGTATAATCCTAAACTGGATGTAAAATTACTCTATCCAGTATCTAAGTACCAGCAGGTAATTCAGTTTATTTTCTTTGTGTTTCACTTAAATACAGAGAAATTATTGCAGAACTTGCAGAGTATGGAGAACTTCAGCTCTGTTGATGTTTGAAAAATCAAGTGGGTACAAAACTTGATATTTTTATTTAAAACCAACTCCATTGTTTGCATGTAAATATTTAAAACTTTAAATACTGCAGATACACTGTTAAGAAATAAACATCTTAATAATTATCCTACCCAATGGTGAAATATGTAATTTTCAATATAAAGCTAAACACTTGCAATGCAAAATTCCTTTTTGTCATTAATTTCTCATTTGCATATTATGTATTATATTGCTTTTATTATATCTCCATATTGGTGAAAGAGGAATCACATTTCCATGTAATTATCTAAGCATTTTTAAGCAGTTTTATCAAGAAAATCTGTGAAATATAATTTTCTCCTTACAGAATATCTTTCTTTCTGCTCATCATTTCAGGATCAAGTTGTAAAAGAGGATAGCATTGAAGCAGTGGGAAAGAAATTACATGAATATAATACCCAGTTCCAAGAAAAAAGCAGAGAATATGACAGACTCTATGAAGACTACACAAGAACATCTCAGGTGAGCTAGATTTGAACCAAAGGGAGAGTGGAAGACTTTGTAGATTTCAAAGAATATTATTGTGAATTGTTGTGAAATACTGTCATCCTCCTCCTCTCTTGCACCACCACTGCATTGCCCTGATGTGCTTGCTCAGAATAGTGCAGTTGCTCACTCATGTTTGAATAGCCACCACCTGTGAACTGAGCCACCCTGTGCCATCAGGGTGTTCCATCCAAAGCAAGTACCAAACCATCTTGATTTACCAGCACTTCTGCTTACTGACCTCATCGAGCTGAGTTACAGCTTTCAAGGCATATTTGCAGGGAAGCATTGCATTTTGAGTTTTTGAAGGATCTGGTTTACCTATGCGGGATAAAGAGAAGACGTGTGTAGACACAATGCAGGAATGAAAAGCTGCCTCTGTCCTTTAGCTTAATCAATTACTAACCATGCCTTGAAGTGCCACTGAATTAATGCAGTTGTACAGACCCAGAATCTTGAAGTGTTCAGGAAATATGCCTAAAAAGAATTGAAGAAAATTTGAGAATTGCTGGCAACTTGAACTAATTACTTAAGACTTATCAACTAGGTATGTAGGGGCAGGAGGATAAACTAGGTAACCTCCTGAGACCTGTCAAGCCTGCCTTTACTTCAGAAAACCAGGTGTGCCTCTAAGGACTTAAATTCGTACAAAGGACAAAGTGCACATAAGGTTCTAAGCATCAATTTATTTATACAAAGCAAAGATTGTAACTGGTTCTTTTGCTTGATAAATCTCATCATGGAAATCTTACCGTGGTAGTCTTTTGCACAGGCCTGTTGTCTCTATGCCATGAGGCTCAGCAGACAGAATACATTCTGGTAAAGGGATGTTGAAATGATATTCTTCTACAATACACTGAAGTTTGCATTATACAAGCCAATAAATCTTCCCCTTTGTCTGATAACAACTGTAATAACAATTATTTTATTTTCAGGAAATTCAAATGAAAAGAACAGCCATTGAGGCATTTAATGAAACAATAAAAATATTTGAAGAGCAGTGCCAAACACAAGAAAGATACAGTAAGGAATACATTGAAAAATTTAAACGGGAAGGAAATGAAAAAGAAATACAAAGGTCAGTATTTTATTTTGGATATCAAATTGTATGATTTTTGAAAAAACAAACAATGCCAAGTATAGGTTTGCCTAAAACTGAAGCAAGATGACAAGTTTGAAATTGTTCAGTTGTAAGTAAAGAAGCCTCAAATAGGGTAGATGTGAACTGGCAAAATGTATAACCTCATCTAGAGAAATAATCAGTTCTCTTAGGTGTCTACACCTCTAAATAGCAGATTATAAAGTTATGAATAAGAAATCAGAGTGTAACCTACCACATTGTTCCATCTAGAATCATGCACAACTATGAAAAACTGAAGTCTCGGATAAGTGAAATTGTGGACAGCAGGCGTAGATTAGAAGAAGACTTAAAGAAGCAAGCAGCTGAATATAGGGAGATAGACAAGCGCATGAACAGCATTAAACCAGACCTCATACAGCTGAGGAAGACAAGAGATCAGTACTTGATGTGAGTATGATGAATTAAAAAATTTTAATTTGTTTGATTTTTTAATGGTATCCAAATTTTGTGGCTAAAAATTAATTTTATTTGCAATTATTGTCCAGGTGGCTGACTCAAAAAGGTGTTCGGCAAAAGAAGCTAAATGAATGGCTTGGAAATGAAAATGCAGAAGAGTAAGTATTGGAAGATTTAGATATTTCTGGTGTTTCAAATCACCTAAATATAAAAGTGAGATAAAGCATATTTAAGTCTTGGACCACACAAAGGAAATCTCAAGCCTAGGTCTTCAGTAAAAATGCACACTGTTAAGACATGACAGCCTGCAAGTGCAAGTATTAGGAAGGATGCTGTCTCACCCTCTACTCTCCTCCTTTTTTCAGGGAAGTGCATAATCAAGTTGCTGTAGCAATGCACTGAAATGTAACCTGTGTCTTTTTTTCTTACCAGCAAAATTAGGTTCATTAGGTGTTAGTATCTTAGAGAGATGTCATACAGATGTTCAGAAGGCCTCTCAGGCATGAGCAAGCAGACTTTTTCCAAATCTCAACTGTGGGTACCATGATGTTATCCAGTACAGTGATACCCACATCATTGTGTCACATTGCTGTTGGAGATGATAAAATTGTATGTGCTGAGGAGTATCCTTCTCTGGTTTTGTGGTCTGTTTTATTTTTCTGGAAAATGGCAGGGTAGTATTCTGTCATTTCAAACACTTTAGTTTACTGTAGGTTCTGACAGGGGCTAGGCTGATGAATACATTTCATTTCATTCCTGGGAAAAAAGGCAAAAAGAGCTTGGATTGTGTAAAAATAGACGAAATTTAAACAAAAGCAAGACACAAAATAATATCTGAAGCATAGTAACAGTGAAAAATGAACAAATAGAAAAACCAAAATTGTCTCAGTAGTATTTGTATCAAAATTTTCTGCCTATGTAGTTTCTTATGCATCCTTTTTATGCTGCCTGGTTGAATATACAATGAAAGCAGCAGACTGACAATGACTCAAGTGGATTTGCATTCTGGCCTTGTCCACATCTATTTTAATTTGGCTTGGTTTATTGAGTCTCCTACTGTTATCCTGGAAATTGTGCTTATCGCGGTGGTAGAAGCAGGAGATAAAAATGACATTCACATTTTAAAGCCATGTTGTTTTCTCAGTCTTAGCACAACTCAAAGATGAGATGTTGTAAAATATGTAGGCACCTGTTCCCACTGGTGTTCCTATCACTTAAACAATAGACAAAGAACAATGCCACTCTGTGGGTTTAGTGTAGCATCAAAATAGTACATGAACCTGTTTAAAGAAAATCATCATTTTCTCTCACTCTGATACTCCTTTCTGGCAAGTCTGGTAACTGCTGAAAAATTAAACTTTAAGAATATGGCTTTTTTTCTTAAGTTGTATTGCAGAAAAAAAACCCCAATATAAGCAGGATGAAAAACAAGAATTGCTTTCTCTAGATGCTGGTTGAAAACAGCCACTACTGAATGTATGTGAATATCATGCAGGTTAAAAGAGTGATGGGACAAGGGACCTGGAGAGAGTGTTATCTGAAACAAATGAACCCTTTGTCTTTATGAAAAATTGAATTCTGTGTGTGATTGCCGATTTCTGTAGACTAGTTTGAGAATCTTCAGAAAGACAGAACCATGGATGAGTGAGAAGTCATCTTTTCCTAGATTAAGGAAAACTAATTAAAAGCCTGTTACAGAGAGAATAAATGCATTAGCCTAACACAGACTCATTGCAAGCTGAGCAGAAGAGGTAGGGCCAACCAATGCAGGCTGTTGTGGGACTGGGGAGCTCTGGATCTGCAGAATTCCAAAGCGATATCCACACAACTGAACCAGATGTCTCTTTTTCATGGTGGGCATTAGCTCAGAGGGCTCTCTGTAACTCTGAATCAGCTTTATAGTTGGTGGCTGATTTAATAGAGAAGCATATATTGCATGCTATTCTCATAATCTGCTTATAAGGAGAGAGAGAGACAGAGAGAGAAAGCACTCTACTACTGCACCTTTTCACAAAGCCATTCCCCTATAAATAATTAATCTGTCTCCCTGTGCAACTGCTTGAAGGTTCTCCAAGCAGCAGCTGTAGCTGATGCATTGCATGATTTTTCACTGCTGACCAAGTGTTCTGATATTTGGAAATGAAGTTGACTCAGAGGGTACTGATTTTGTTGGGCTTGCTGTTTACCAAAACAGTGAGCAATGGCTGAAGCACTGAAATGCTCACAGCATATCCTGAAAAATAACACATCATCTTCTTATATTCTTCCTAAAATTTACATGAGTGTTCTTCAAAGAAACAAGAAACAGAGCTGATATTTACTTTTATCCAGTGGTTTAAATGGCATAGTATTACTTGGTTTAAATCCCCAGTTTTACCAAAGAGGCATCCTGCTAACCACTGTGACATGGAATAAAACCTTCTTAATTACTGGATTCCGTTCTGTTTCACAAACACATTTTTTCTTTTTGACAGCCAATACTCTATGGTAGAAGATGATGAGGACTTGCCCCATCATGATGAGAGAACGTGGAATGTGGGAAATATCAACAGAAGCCAAGCTGAAAGTCTGCTGCGGGGAAAACGAGATGGAACATTCCTTGTTCGAGAGAGCAGTAAACAAGGCTGCTATGCCTGCTCTGTTGTGTATGTACTCCAGATTGTGAATGATGTTACCAACATGCAAGTGGCTACCTTGGGCTGGGGGCAGATAGACACTTGCATGTGCACAATTCCTCTTGGACCTTTAGGCTTAGAAGCAGGTCAAGGAGTTCTGAGGCCGTTCTTAATGCTGCTCCACTTCCTACACAGCTCCAACCTGTGCCACTCCCACAGAAGAGCCTCCCTCAGAAGGGAAACCAAAACATGTATGCACTCCTTTCTGTGCAGCTGCTAAGTCCTGCCTATCTCCTGCCTCCCCAAGCTAGAATTACATCACAAGTTTGGACTAAACCTAGGTTTTTACCATTATCCCACCACAGAACAGAGAAATTCTATGTACTGACTAGCATCTTAAGATATATTGCTAATAGCTTATTTTCTATCTTATTTTTACTGTTCTCACAAACTAAAATCTGGTTGGTTTTTTTTTTTTTTTTTAGGGTGGATGGCGAAGTCAAGCACTGTGTGATAAACAAAACACCTACTGGGTATGGATTTGCAGAGCCATATAACTTGTACAACTCGCTCAAAGAACTGGTGCTACATTACCAACACACATCACTTGTGCAGCACAATGACTCTCTCAATGTCACACTAGCCTACCCAGTGTATGCACAGCAGAGGCGATGAAGATCTTAATACTCTGGGTTGTTTGTTGATTTTTTTAAAGAAATGATTTGGCAACATTGAGGCCTCTGGAGAGAAAAGGCTCCTTTCAGCTTTCCTCAAGATTTTGCAGTGTCAAAGCTCTCTGTCTTCAGATGGGACTTGAGATTTCCTTCACAACTTCAGTGGGAGAGATCACAGCGTTACGCTGTGAACCTATGTTTGTAATCTGAAGTGCTTTTTTTTTTTTTTTTGTAATTATGAAAGAAAAACACAAGAGAAAAATCCAAACCTGATCTCCCTGCAGGGACATAGAGGCCTTTAAGCATGGTGCTTGTTTACGACCACTTCTGAAGCTTTACCAGCTAGAACATTGGATTATCCAGACACAAGGTATAAGAGGTCTGTGTCATTCAGTTATCGGAATTTCGTGGTCACAATCTGACTTGGAATGGTGTTGCTGCACTCAGTGGATTCAGACATACAGCATTGTGGTTCTATATTGGTTTCTGGTGAATGATATGTAGCAGAGTGGCACTTTCATTTCTAAGGGACACTTTAAAAGGACTTCAGTTACAGTATGTTGTTCAGAGCAATTGTAATAGCAAAGTGCCAGGAAGTGTTTTGTTTAGATGATTAAAAATCCTGTTTTAAGAATATATTTAAAACTGAAGAAAACAGGATTTTCAATGGCATACAGTGTATAATAGTGTACATAGTACTGGATGACTAACTATCATTGATGGAAACTGTCAATACCAAACTGCTTTGTTTTTTCCTTTTCTGTTTGCTGAAAGCTGAATTCTTAGACTATGCTATGCAATACTGAATTTTCTTTAGGCTGTAGTCTTCTCTCAAGCATATCTATAGATTAAGCTTGTTTTTCTTGTTTTTTTGTCTTCTTTTTTTTATTTCTTTTGCCTAAGGATATTTTTCCTGGTGATTATTTTTTATTAATAATTTTCTTGTTTTGTTTTGTTTTGTTTTGTTTTTAATGTACAGAGAGCCAGCAAGAGTTGGCTTGAGAATTAAAACTATGAAATATTTTACAATTTTCATTGTATAGAATATTGAGCTACTAGCTCAAAGTTTAAAAAGTTCGTAATTTTTTTTGACTAAATATTTTGTTGGGCAGTGCCTGATAAGCTTCAAAGCTGCTTAATTCAATAAAAAATATATGAACATTAAAAAGTATCACTGAGTCCAACAATACTGTTTAAGAGATATCTTTAGAATACGGTACCATGCTACATTTGCTTCTTGAAGCATTTTGAACTTCTATCATGATTGTCTTTGTATTTGGAAGACAAGAAAAATAGTGTATCCTTCTTTGATAGTGACTGCAGAAAAAAAATGGGGATATTTTGCTACTGCAGTGTAGAGTGTAGATAGTTTGGATCTCAGAATGAATCCACCTTCACAGTAAATAAATGATTTCTTAACCTCCTGTGACAGAGTTTTTGTCAGCCTGTAAAGGTATTTTCATTTCACATGAAGGAAGTTTCTCTAATCTGTTGCCTAGGTTTGTTTTTTGTATTAGTATTGTGGAAAAAAAAGCTTCCACCTCTACTGAGAATATTTGGATACAATATATAACCAATTAAGACTGGAAAATGTCTTTTTTGAAAATAATTAGGCTATGATATGTATTTTCAAAGTTCTGTAGGCTGAGGCAGTATCAAAGTGAACATTTCCATAATTTCAGGGTACCAGAGACTTACAAAATCATGGTTCAGTTAAAGGAAACCAATACATAAATCCCACTAAAACAGAGTTACATTTAATCCTGGGATAGTTCACTGTCAGCTGTTTGCAATGGTTATTTACTGTCCTGACCACTGAGGAAATTCACATGTTGAAAATCAATAAAGTAATGAAGTTCATAGAAATCTTGGAAAATATTTGACTAAGTGAACGTATGAAATTATTATTCCCCCAAGATGTAAAAGACAACATCCACTACTATTAAAGAGAGTTGCACACACAATCAAAAGAGTGAGACCCATGGAGTTCTCTCAAAATAGGTCTGATTAGAGATCCTTGTGTTTCATTTCAAAATACGCACTGCTTTATAAGCTACTGGAAATAATAATAAGAAATTTGCCAGTCTCCAATAATATTTATATTATCTTTTCATTTTTACATTGTTACTTCAGTTCTGAGGCTCAAAGACTTTTGATTTTATTTTGACTTTGTGGTCTCTCTTTTTTTTTTTTTTTTGGTGGGTTGTCTTTGCTTTCCTATAGGTGTATTTTCTTACTAGAATTTATATCAGGAAACAAGATTCAACAAATACTGTTTCATGATAGTCATCACTTATAAAATTATTCTAAATATTTTTCCTGAATAGAAGTTTAGTCTTCATGCCTTCCCTTCCTCATTCCACACTTTTTTCAGGCCTGTAGGACCATGTTAATCTGTTATACTAATAACTGGTTTATACTATGAAAAACACCAACAATTACTCTAGCATGCCAGTTATACTACTGGGCTTGAAGTTACAGATTAGTTCAATATACAGCAGTTTAACACTTGTAGCAATCCAAGATATTCTTCGGACGTATATTAATTTCTGAATGTTAAATATTTTAAGAGTAAAATCGTATTTTTTTCTCTGTAGGCAAAATATATGTAATCTGAATTGATGTTTCACGTAGCATTTGTCAAGAAATTTTATCATAGTTAAAGCATTTGGATCTAATTTTCCTCATATTAAGAAAACACCTGCTATGTCAGTGGGCCATATCCTTAGCATGCCCAGCCCAGTATGGAATATAATTCGTTCCTGTGTGCTGTGCAACTTCTCTTTGTGTGTGGCTGTAGCAGAAAAAAAAACCAGTGTGTGTGCAGATTTGACACTTGCTTTTCTTGCACAAGCAACAATGAGAAATAAGCACTATGTTGTAAAGATAAGTGCTTAGGGCTTCTTAAGGGGATGTTCTGCCTACACAGGGTCTGTGCAATTTGCAGGGATCATTTACGCCCTCAAATTGGCATGAGTGGGTTTTCTTTGGTACTTACATACTGTGTGGCCTCTGCATTTCTCTCCCTCCTTAATGCACAGAGCTAAGTCCTGCCAAAGGCCCTATTCACTGCAGAGATGTTTGTCTTTAATGTACCATATTTTTCACTCCAGTTTTGATTTGATCTCAGACTACTATATACAGAAAAAAAAGCATGGGGATATAACTGAAGAAACACAGTGTTTTTCTGTATTTCTATTGATGCATAGTTTTTTCATCTAATATAATTCATGGATGGGCTTTCTTCTGTTACTTTTTTTTGGGGGTGGGGGGAACTTTTTGTTTTATTTTAAATCCCTAAGTTATGCTGCACTGCAGCATCTCTTTCACAAGGCCTCTGAAAGGCATGAGACATAGCAAAGAGAACCAAAACTCACAAGCAAAATTCAGAGTTTCTGATTTACTTAAATTGAAATATGAATTTGTAGGTTGGGGATTTGTATCTGTGCATACATACACACACTTGCTGTACTTATGTATGAACAGTTCCCAATATAGATGCATTTTCACAGAACGTGATAATTTTGCTGAATTTAGTAAGTGATATCATTAACTTTGTTTAAAGACGCACACATGCACACTAGATCTTTGTGGGTGCAGCATGTTTCCAGATACAGTTAGAAAACTGAGTTTCTGTGTTGTTGGATAGTTTCTTTTAAAAAAAAAAAAAAGCAAAAAAAAAAAAAGCTTGTCTGTATGGTTCTGTTATCTTGTCAAGCAATCTGTAAAACCAAATCTTCAGATTTTCTATTTGGTGTCAACTGTTCTGTAGTGAAAAAATGGCTTTGTCTTGTAATTGGCAATGAAATAATAATGCTTGGGAAAACATTCAGATGCTTCTAATGGGGAAAACTCCTGCCGATTTTCACACAGTGCTTTTGCTATGCATGGTATTAAGTTGGGAAAGTGAATCCTGATACTGTTTTTTTCAGGGTCACTTTAGAAATGGGCAGCTGAAAGCATAATGCCTCCCATGGGACAAGGTTACAAAGTGCAACATTTTATGTAGAATCATGTTCTGTTTACTACAGTTAAGACTAAACTGTAGGAGTTGGTAAGGTTACATTGCACTTGTCCTGATGAGATTGCATTGGCTGCCCAAGATGCTGCTATTTTTTTTTTTTTAATTCTTGTTTTTGAAAATAAAGCTCTGTTCTGTTACATGTCTTTAAAACATTAAGATTACTTTGTTTTAAAATTGTCATTGAGGAGGTGGAGGGTAAAGCAGATTGTAAATTGCCTTTACAAGGCAACAGTGAAAATATGCCTCCTTAAAATTTTGTTCAAGCTGTAGAGTTGATGGAGCTGTGTCTTGTTTTTGAGTTGCTTTAAAAATTGTAATAAGTCTTCAAGCAGAATAAAGGTTGTTTTGAAACTGCAGCTCAGTTGTTGAAGCTTCAATAAGGATTGTGATGTCTATTTACCAGCATCGTTGGATAACTCTTCCTGTCTGTATGTGGCCGCCTTTGAAAATGATACCCAAATGCCCTTATTATTAGAGGACTAGGGAGCAAATAGTTTCAGCTGACTCACAGCCATTTTGTGTCTTGAACTGAGTGAGGTAGTTGAGTAGCTCCAAAATAATCTCATGTCAAACACTGCCAAAATTACAGCTTTGCTCATCTCATACTCTTGCAAAAACAGTACAATACTGTTTGTACATGATGTGTGATCTGCCTCTTGCAGTGCAGATAAAGGTATGGCTCTTCTGAAAAGAGTGAGTTTTATCACTGATTTCCATGAAGCTGGCCTGTCAGCTTTTGCAAATAAGTCATTTATCAGCTTCATGTCTGCATCTGATTCTGAAAACCAGCATAAGATGAAGAAGAGGGGGGAAGGGGATTGAGTAAGACCAATTGTGAACATTGTTTGCTTCCCCTGATTAATGGTATATGGTATCTGACTTCTTTGAGCCCATTCATATCTTGCCCCAAGAGAGGTCCTCCGAGAAAGTCAGTCAGCTACTCTGGAAGAAGAAAGAGTTTCCTATTCCTGTTCTGTCCAAGATTTCAATTCTAAAATTTGCTTACATACTGCTCACACTGATATGGAAATACCGTCAATTGAGATATTCGGCACAGACTTGAACAATTTTTAACAACCACAACATTGTCACTGGCCCTTAGAGATTCTAACAAGAAACTTAGGCTAAGGGATATTACTGTATTTTTAGCCTCCTTCATAGCAAGTGGGGCTAGATCTCCAGCGCTTGCATCTGTTGCAGTTTTTCTCAGAAGGCTGATTCTTCTATACTGATACTGAGTTTATCTCGCTCCTGCCCCCTGAACTGATGTTGGGCACCACAAAGGCTTCTGCAGCTCCAGAGTCACTATCGAAAAATAAGGTGAGCGAGGTGATGAATCATCATCTATTGGAGAGAAATTAAGACTGATGGATCATAATCCACAAAAATCTGTGGACTGGCAGATTTCTTGCCAGTATCATACATTGTATAGAATCACTCTTGGCAGACTAAAAAAGGAGTTTGCAAAAATGCCACTCTATTTTTGCTGTCTGCAGACAAACACTCCTCCACTTTCCCTCTCTGCTTTCTTGCTAAACTTTGATGGTCACTGAATCATAGGGGAAACTGCTTAATTCTATCTTTGTGCAGATACAAGTGGGTATGATACTTTTAAAGGCTTGGGAATGCTCATGGTTTGGGGTTTTTTCCCCCAAAGTTGCTTGACTCATGCAAAGTTGTGTGCGAGTAACTTCATACAAATCCCTTTATCTGAGCTGTGAAGCCAACAAGGGAGGGAAAGTGTTGAAACTCACTGTTGCCATTTCCGTGGCTCTGCACAGGCCAACAGGTACTCCCAGGGCTGCAGCTGAGCACACAAGGGCAGGGGCGAGGAGAGCAGCACTTCTGAAGCCCTGGGCTACCTATCACTGCCCATAATGGCCCTCCCAGCCATCATGGGGGAAGAGCCACTCTTGTTCATATGGGGACTCTTTTGAGATGATTGCCATTAGGATACACCTAACATTTACCACTGGGGCCCCATTCCCTCATTTAAAGGGTGCAAACTGAGGAAATGGCAAACAGCAGGGACTTGCCAGCATCCCTGACTGAAAAGAAGGCTAAAAATAAGTGGGTTTGCTTTCCCTGCAGGATGGCTTGAGGGGGAGGGAGGTCAGACACGCTCCCAGACAGACGTGGGCTGTGCAAGAGGCATCAGGCTTTCCCTATTGCCTCTGGTACAATGAAAAGCAGGAACTGTGGGAGCACCGTGTGGTTCTGGTGTCTCTCTTTTAATCCCTTTGAGGACCTAGGTTCTCAAATACATAGATCACCAAAAAAAGAAAATCTGTTGGGACCTTCTACATAAACAGATATTAATTGATCAGCCACTATTTAAACTTTGGATAATCTTTGCAGGTACAAGCCTTTTGACCTCTGATCAAGCAATTGGATAACCAGAAATGCCCTTCTTTGGAAAAGTAGGGTTTTATCCATGGCCATTCCAGGGTTTGTTTTCTGCCAGAATGGCATTGCAAGGACACCACATGTGCCATTCTGTCGTCTATGAAGAAATTACCTTTGCATACTAAAAATGGAGGCATTTAGGGCTCCTGATTTAAATGTGCAAATATTGACAGCAGTAACATTTAACAGGGAGCACACAAAAGGATCTAAAGCCTACCATTCTCAGATCTTTGAATAAAAAATATTGACAAAACCAGATATGAATATAGTTAATTCAGATGATGATTTCACTGTCGTGTGTCTAGTATCCCTAACTCATTAGAAGACCGTGGCCTGAAAAGAAAAGACAATGAATTCATACCTGAGAGCATTTCATCCTCTATAAGTGTTTATTTTCTACATGGTTTACTTTTTTTCCTCACAGATCTTGTGCTTGGTATAAAACAAATACTGCTGGATTAATATTTTTCATATTCTTTTTCATGTTGTAACTGGCACAAGTTCTCCAGCAGACTTATCCATGGGGTGTTAGGTGAAACAGACACATTGAGGGTCAGTGTTTGGAGTCAGTTTCACAGGGAATTGTGTATCTTGTTTGTGTGACAAGGTCATCCTTTACCCCTGCCTGCCCAGTACCCATGGCAGTGGTTCATACAGGTCATGGCTATCATGGGCCCTCAATGCCTGTCACTGCACTCACGGTAATGAGCTGTAAGCTTTACCCATCTAAAAGGTATAGCAACTCTCAGTAGATTGTTTATTGTAGGGCTGAATGGGAGTGGAGACCTCCAAGAGCATGGCGTGGAAATGCAAGAGGAATGCAAATCAGCAGGTGCCAGAGCTTGAGCCAGAGCAGGAAGCAAAGGCGAGAGGAACAGCTTCACACCCCTCACTGCAGACTCTGAGCAAGGACCCAGACTGCACCGTCCAGCTGCCTTCCACCTTCCCTGGGAAATCCATGCAGCACTGGGCTTGGGTAAAGGCTGTCACTTAAAAATATCAGCTGTTTGCATTCTGCAATTTGCAGCTCTTCCTTATTTCAGAAAGACAATGAGTTTGAACATTTAGAGGTGGGATTCATCTCATCTAATTTTAACTACATAAAGAAAAGGTTGTCATCAAAGCTGTCTGGCAAAACTCTCTTCAGAGAGAGCCAGGCAATTCCCAGAGTGATTCACCCCACCTACCTCAGGCACTATTCTTAGGATGCAGTGAATCACTCTGTGGAATCATTCCATTGACTGGAAGGAGAGCCGAGGCATTTGCCTAGCTTATGCTAGATGTGCACCTTTAATGTGGCTAAGGTTAGATGAACTCAGTCTCTTCCCTGCTGATAGGCAGTTCAGTTTTAATCTTTCCAGTACCAGCTGCAACGTCTTCTGCTCTTAGGCATAATGATAGAGGACAATTAATTTGGATCTGGAATTACAATTGGTTTATAGAACTTGAGTTTTTCATAATAATTGCAAGGGTGACAGACAGGTTCAAAAAGATGCTGGCCTGTATCTTCCTTGGAGATGTAATGCTGGACTCCACACAGAGGAATCCAGATAAGCAGTAATGCCATGATAGTGCCGCCTTCTCTGACTGCTTCAGGGAAAAACCTGGCACTGCCTCAGACCTGACTTACCAGTGCCTCCCAACAGCCTGTCTTTGTGAGGGCTATTGACCTGCCTTTTGAGGAATAATTTGGTCTCTTGCCAGCCATGTGGTCACTGAAAAGACATGGATGAAGAAGATGCTCCTGTTTTTTCCAAGTAAGATCATTTTGTTAGCCACCACATCTGTATTTCCTTTCATATTCAGGGGAAATTTAGGGAACTTGACTTTCTTTCCTTCCAGCTGGTCCATAGTCGAGACCACAGGGTGGGGTGTTGTGATAGCAAGAATAACATAGGAAGGACTTCAGTCAAATTTCCTCCCAGCCAGACTGAGTTCTACCTCAGGGCAGAAGACCTGTGTGAAATCCCCCAGGAATCTACTACACGAAAAATTCAAGAAGGTGGCAGGTCCTATGGTGTTTTCTGGGTACATGAGTGTATGCATACCTACTTCAGTTGAACCAAATTTTCAGTGCTGGAAACTCATCTAGGAAGGACCTGGGGAGTTTCCCCATCCAATGAAATGAATGATCAAGCCTGGAATAGCTTCTGTGGCTAGAGCAGATCTAGTGTCAGGCCAAAGGCAAGAACATTTTGAGGAGAAGCTACAGAAGTCTTGAGATGAAAGAAGAGAGGCTGCTATGCAAACAGCTTGTTGCTCTAGTGATAAGAGGAAATGTAAACAAGAAAGCCAGGGATTGACAAACAACCCTTGAGCACTAAGATTCCTCAGGATATGTGAGTAAAATCCTCAGAGTGGGTTCAAAGCATTGCACCTCTTTTTGGTAGGCACTGTAGGTTTCTGGACAAAAGCATATTGCTCTTAGGTGAAAGCAGACTGACCTTGTTCGTGAGTAGATGTGTACAGCCACTCTCCTGCAGGACTGTGACTATTTCAGACAGAATGAGATGACAAACTGATTTAAAGAAAGAAAAATAAGGCCACCTGTGTACAAATACACACAATTAAATGACGTTGATATTTCAAAATGTCATGATCTTCATTACCAATAACAGTGTTACTAAAACTGAAATCTTGTCATGGTCTGTCAATTTTGCATGGACGAGCCAGGTCTTGTCCATGGCTCTCCAGTGGAAAAAATGCCTCTTATCTGGTTGGGCCACATGTGCTTCCAGCAGGGTGTGGCCAGAGTGTGTCTCCAGGACAGACATGCTGAAGGGAGCATGTGCATACACATTGGTACAGTGAAAATAAGGGAGGACAGGACCCAATTTGCCCTTGTCCCCTTCTGACAGCTGTGTGAGACAACTCCTGAGTAATCCTGACCCCAAACAGACATTTCCAGAGTGTGGGAGCAGACAGGAAAAGAAAGGGACTGCTATTAAAGTCTTGATAGTAAGAATTTTTCTTTTAGTGTCCCATACTGGAAAGCACATCCTCTGTTAAGGTGGTTGAAGAGAGCCCCTTTTACTGGGGAAGGTGGTTAGCTGTGGCAATTAAATAAACAAGTTCTCCTCCTTTATTTTCACTATTCCAATGTGTATGCACATGCTCCCTTCAGCATGTCTCTGCTGGAGACACAATGACTGCAATAACCATGGCCAAAGGCTCACCTGACATTTCTTAGTGGAATACACCCAATAGCATGACCTCAGGTCTAAAGACAAGCTAACTAATGGAAATGTGTTCAGCTTCTTAGCCAGGCTGTGCCAATGAACAGTCTTCCTTTCAAAATGCCACTCTCCCCAAGTTTCTGAAATTCAGGCATCCTTTGAAATTGGTATAAAATTGATGAAAAGCCTCTGGAGAGGCCAAAGAAATCCATGTCAATGCCTCCAGTAAAGAAGCAACCCTGCTGCCCAAGAGAAACACATTGCTGTAGGGGTTTTCCAGAACAGAGCTTGAAAGATACCATCCCTATTGTACACATTTGTTGGAGGTTAGGATTTTTCCTTTTTTCTTTTCTTTCTCTTAAGGCATTTTCTCCTATTTTGTTGCTAAGAAACAATAACGATCAGTACTTAAGAGAAACAAAAGAAGTAATCGTGGAGAAGGGGGAGGAGTGCAGCTGGCTTTACTATCATAGCTGAGGGACATTCTCATGGGAAGGGCAGAGATACCACGGGATTTGGGCTGGAGGAAGGGGCTGGGCGCAGCTCCTCGCTCTCTCTTGCTCTCTCAGCATTTGGAGGGGATGGAGGCTGCGGTCGCTGTGGGAAGAATTCACCACCACTGCGGGATTCCAGCTCCTGCTGCCACCTCCTACCGTGAGTGCAGCTCTGCTCGTGGGAGCGGCCCTTGCACGGGGACCTCATTAACACCCGACCTCACCAAACAGGGACCTTCACCATCTGCTGGGGCCGTCAGGGGAAACCCCGGGATCCCCGAACCCCTTCCCCCTCCAAGGTAGCCTCTCTCTGCCGTGTATGGGAGCCAGGCTGCTGCTGCCCAGGCCCACTGCTTCTTTGCCACTGCTCCAGGGCTGGTTTTTTTTTCACACCATAGCCCCGCACCCCTGCCTGCCGGGACACCCCACAGTTCCAGCTACAGCTGTGGATTTTCTGACACATCTCATAAATCTTATCTACTAACCCAGCATTTTGCTCGTCCCTGCCGTTCCACCTGCTGCTCTGACGTCCCTGCTACAACTCATTTCACTCTCCAGAGGGGCACTGGGATTGGCTGCCCCAGGGGTTTGTAAAGAAAGACTCTCCTTCCACCCCTGGCTTCCCGCCTCGGCCAAGCCGCCATCACCGCGTGCTCCCCGAGCTGGCACCACAGCGCCCCCTGCAGGAGCGGGGGAATCATCGCACCCGCCCTGCCCGGCCGGGAGCCACCAGCGCCCCTGCCGGCCGTGGGCGGAACTGCACCGGACGGGAAAGTGCCTGAAGAGCGGGAAGAGACTTCACTGGGTTTTCTGTTCTTGTTGTGTGTTTGCCTTGTTATACACATACACACTAGTAAAGAACTGCTATTCCTTTTCAGGCTTTGCCTGAAAACCCTTTAATTTCAAAGTTATAGCAATTCGGAGGGAGGTGGGGTCATGTTCTCCATTCCAAGGGAGATTCCCACCTTATTTGGCAGACACCTGTCTTTCAAATCAAGATAATATCTGTGATTTCTAGATCAGATCTGATATATTTGTCTCCAGTCAAAAAACAAGGGCTGTGGTCTTTTTTACTGCTCTCAAATTTCAGTGTTCTGGCTGCTGAATGGGAAACCAGCTGAAGCAGCCAAAGCTCCTCCCCCCCATACACCTGAGTTGTTTTCTGTGGCAACAGAGCTGTGAGGGAAAGTGGTGGCTGACTTATGCCGTAGTATGAAATCAGGGTGCACATGAGAAACATGCCTGATCCAGAAACTCAAAGAAAGTGCTCTCCCATCTGGTAATACATATGTAGCCCTTGATTGGTGCCTCTCCATGCCCAATTCAACAGCTCAACTTCTTTGAGCTGACATCTTCAGAGTCTCAGCATATACTTTGCATCTGAAGTTTATCTACATTTTCACCTCTATGGCTTCTGATGCAAACCTAGCTCTAGAGCTTTGAGAACTAGCTCCCACTGTGAGAGGAGGACCACAAGATGTGGAAAAACAATCTTTTCTTCCAATGTTTTCCTGAGATACCCATTTTCAGTGGATTAAATTCCTGGTGGATCTTCTTGAATGCAAGCTGAACAGTCAAGGCACAAAAATATGACCAGGTATCCACAGTCTTCTAAAAACTTGGATTTACTTATATTTTTAATTTTGCTATGCACATAATTGAGGATAAAGTTTTCCAGCCCAACATACTTATCAATTCAAAGTTACTAGCGTATTTGTTAGTGCTGATGCATTTGTTAATCCATGGTTAGGTTCCTGTGTCATAGAAATGAAACACTCAGCAACGAGATGTTGTCATTCTCCATCCTTTCCTAGAAACTAATTTTGTCATAAACCTTGAAAGAGACTAGGAAGGAAAGGCTCAGTATGCATATGTTAGAGTTGATCAAGAATCATTCTTCAAGGGTAATTCTTATTCAAAGACTTTCAATTATTTCATGTGATATCCTCACAAGGGTTATGAATTCAGCAGAATTCTTTCACAGATCACAGAATATTCTGAGTTGAAAAGGATTCACAAGGATCACCAAGCCCAACTCTTAAGTGACTTCATTTTAAGACTTCATTTTCCATCAAATATAGCCTGTTAGCCAACAGTGATCATCCTAGTAGTCACTTGCCCATGTGAAATCTAGGAGAGCAGAGGCTGAAGACAGAGAGAAGATGTTCTAGGTGAACACTTTATGCTATTTCCACCACTACAGAGATAGTTTCAATTCTTTGGTGGTCTTACTCCATATAAATAAAAAAAATCATTTAGATAAAGAAAACTGATTATAATGCCTGTTCATTTTGTCACTCACCAGAAAAAAGAGAAGATTGAATTCACATCCCTACTTCAATGACTACTGCATGTCTAGAGCAAGAAAACTAGGCAGGCTTTGGTTGATATGGGTAATTGTGTAGTTATAAAGGTGGTGCTGTTTTTCCATAGGCAGTTTGAGTTCTTAGTTTTTTACTGGGTATTGCAGCTCAAGAAGTCATATCTGTATCAGAACTGTTTTTAGATCAATATTCACATTTTAAGGCTCAGTTTCTCTGCAGTGTGAGTCTGGCTTTGGATGCCAAAGTATTGAAGTCTGGGAGATTTTTCCACCATGAAAAACGGTCACATGCAATTGTAGAAATGACAAACCTTCTGCTTTGGACATATGTAACTCAAAGACAGAACAGGAAACCAAACCCAGCCAGATCTGACGTATGACACAGAAACCAGACTGGACTGGTACTTTCATAACCATGCCTTGTCCATTCAGAAACCAAAGATGTTTTGGTTTGGCTCCTCCGTACTGAAAAAGCTCAATACTGCCTAGTCTTTTAGCTTGGAAACAATAACATTTGAACACAGCAATAAAAAAAAGTCCAGTTAATGTGTTAGAATCTTTTATGCTGCATAAAAGACTAACCATAAAGCATAACTAACTATTACACTGATTGGAAACTCCAAGTTAGAAAAGACCATTTGCAATTTGTTTCGGACGCCTTCCTGCCAGACTACTCCAATCACAACAGAAATTGGTGTGAACTAGAAATGGACAAATATACACCATGGAGCTGTGTGTGCCAAAAATCTCTTTAAATTCACTGATTCCATCTAATCCCAGCACAAAATGTCTGCCCAGAATTATCTACCCTGTAGGTAGATCTGGCTACTGCTCAGGTCACTATTTTTGCCACTAAATTGAAGTGATTAGCCCTGCCTACTTGCTACACTAAAATATTTTTAAATGGTTTCTGCTTTTTTTACCAACATTTTTAAATGTGGCTGAACCAAAATCACTGGTCAGGCCTCCTAGCCTTGAAGACATGCATGGTTTGTTAAGGAGAAAGTTTTCTCCTATCATTTACAAGGGAGCAGTATCAAAGTGCAAAAATTATGAGTGAGTGATAAATTGCATCAAGGGTATTCATTTTAAAAAGTTCAGCAGAAGAAAAGTCACATCAAAACTTCACTCAGACAATCCCTTTTGCAGATTATTGGAGGAGCACTTGTTCAGATGCTGTTCAACCAGCAAAATTGTGATCATATCCATCAGGCTATTTATTTGACAACTTTTTCAATAATTTATCTAGATCTGATGATACTGCTTTTGTAAGTGAGAAAATGTAAATTATCATTCTCACTTAATTTTGCTGCCACAAGTTCCTGTGGACTGCTTTTGTACTAGTGTCATAGAAACCTTTTCCCCTTTGTGCCTGACTGATTGCACCTACTGCACCTGAATAATATTTGCAAAGGAAAATAGAACTTATCTTTCCCAATTAGAGAGCTTGACTGTTTTTACAGATGACCAAGTTTCTTGATCTCTTTGTCCTTTAAATCGGAACTACAAATTTTGTTTATACATTGTTCACACAAGGTGGATTTTCTCTTTTTAAGTTCTTCTGCATGTTCATTTCCCTGTCTGAAAAATAAACTGGTGGGAGTGAGGGACAGAGGGCAAATTACAGTCTAATCAGATGCTTGTCTCACCTGGTCATCAGAGTCCCACCCTTTCAGGATGGGGCAAACAGTTGGTATGAGAGCAAATTTCGGGGGGTGGTGAGAAAATATTCTCTTGGTGGTTACCTTATTAAGGAAGGTTCATTATTTTCTGTCTCTGTTTCTTTGTAGGAGATAGCTGGGGTGGGGTGTGGGGAGGAAGTGGTTTTTTCTTTAGTCATAAAGGCAGAGGGAGGTGTACATTTCCTCTTCTAAAACTGCAATGCTTCTAAAAGCTGCATGGGTTTTGGTTGGTTTTTTCTGTTTATTTGTTTGTTTGGTTTGGTTTTTTGTGGTTTTTTTAACAGGTGTTTATTCAGGCACTTTGGACAAGTGAATATGTAGATGCCACTGCTAGAGGCCCCCTGGCACCATGAGCACATCAGCCTGAGGACCCATACAGACCCACCTTTTTTTTCTTGGGCTGGCCGTGGAACTTCACAGCACAGTGCTGCCTTACCAAACCTGAACCTGTGAGAAAGCCCTTACATTGTACCCATCCCAAAGATGCTGGGTTCATAAGCTGGTAAACCACTCATCTGTTTCAAAGACAGTGGGAGTCTTTGACTACATATGGTTGTTGACTTCTTTATCTAGGAAAGCAGATGAAAAAGCTGGCAAAAGTAGAGATAGCATGACAAATGTGGTTGAAGGTGTGGCACAGCTTCACTGAAAGAGGACATAAGCTCGACTAGGGTGCTTTAGTTCAGAATAGAGGCTGATGAGGAGGTGTGATAGGTGCAGCCACTTCTGAAAGACAGAGAGAAAGCAAACAGAAAATTTAGTTACTGCTTCTTAGAGCACAAGGTCCAAGGTCATCACACAAACTTAACAGGTGGTTAATTTAAAACACGTGAGTACAAATAATATGTAGATGAACTGTGAAATTCCTTGGCCTGGGAAATTGTGAATACTGAAGGGTAATTAGACAAATTCATTGCAGTCAAATACAGCAGGACAATTGAATAAAAAACTCTTGCTACAGCTACCAGGCAGCAAAATCCTTAGACTGCAGGTATAACTGAAGGAATGATAAACCACAGAAGCTATTATACAGGCACTAATGAAGTGTATAATAAAAAGATATTGAAATAATTCAGACCTGGATGCCAAATTTTTGAAGGTTTTGGGAGTTAGACCCATTATAGCATCATCTGCAATGATCAACTCCACATAGTTCTACATTCAGAGTGTCAGTTCTTGTTACACTTTGCCTTGTTTCCAGAATTTTGGTTCACACTTAGAATACTACATTTTTTTTTTCCTCCGTAAGTTTCCTGGAGCTCATGACTGATTTAATAAAAGTTCTGGAAAAATCTGTTGGAATGCCATCTCTACGAGAGTCTGTGAGACTCACATACAAACTCTGGAGTGTGCAGTACCATAGCTGCACGAACTAAAATCACACCACGTATTTGTTAACATAAATAAATAAGGCAATATTCGTATTTCATTCTTATGACCTTTTGCTTCAAGAGTAAATGCAATCTTAATTTCTAATATTTCTCAGCTTTTGCAGAGGCATTCTAAGAGGCTCAGTTTTAAACAAGATGGAACATGTTCACAGCTGAAATCTAAATGGGTTCTGCATCCCTGTTGAAATGTTCTGCTTAAATGTTTGATCCTTAATGCAGTCTACACTCTACCCACAGCAAATGTTCCTCCCAGCTGCTGTTCTTCCCATTAACAGAGAGGGACGAAGAATTAAGGTACTACTCTATGCTAATATGTTGAAGCCAAGAGTTCATTATCTGCCATCCTATATGGAGTGGACTGTAATAGATTTAGTATTTACCTGCCCATTTATTCAAAACTCACACTGCATAACATTTACTTGGTTGAAAACATTTTTCTGATAACTTAGTCCTTTAAATTTTCAGTCATTCAAACAGGATTTCCACCTTCTTTCCATTTTGGAAAACATACACCAAAGAGGAGAAATATGAGGATTTTTTTTCCCTTATTACCCCATTTTTAGACATAAGGGGAGGTTTTGTCTTGGAGTGGAGGGAGAGAAAACAAAAGCCCTAGGATCATTCTGGATTCAGACCATTAATTCCTGAATTATCATATATTAGTCACTGCATTTCCACCTGATGAATTTCTAAATTTTTATTCCCTCCTGCCTTTGTCTCCTTTGTCATTCTTCATTATTTGAACAAGTACAAGTAAAATAGAATCTCCTATTTCCATCTCCTGCAGGTACAAAAAACAAAACAAAACAAAACAAAACTAATAAAAAAGCAACAACAAACAGAACTAAAAAGACTGGTTTAGGCAAAACTAAAAAAAGTAACAACTTTCAGATTAGCATAGTGACACGCCAATTTTTCCCTCCAGCTTTTTAGATAAAGAGTCATACTAGTACAAATTTATATCATCCTGAGTAACTTTCAGGGCAGATATCGCCGTTCCTCCCATTCAGTGGAATGCAGATACATCTGGAATTCATTCCAGTCACTAGACAAAGCTCTGTCAGTGGACTCACTGTGCTACATAAGCCTGTTAAACTCCGTCTATCCTTTGATTCCTCAGTCTCACCCAGTAGCCTTAGAACCACTGCACTTCATTTTTGGCCTCATGTTAGTAGAAGTTAACTGGGAGGACACTTTTTCTGTCAGACCAGGCTGCTTGTGGAAAGCTTGATGACTTTCATCAGCCTGTCTCCTTTTGTCTAGATGACTCTGGGAAGAAGGAAACATCATTCACCTAAAATGTTTGTGTACCAAAAATTTACTCATCTTTCCCTGGGAATGTGGGTGGGTTCTTTCCTTCTCAGATTCTTTCTCTTTCCCTCTGTTCTGTTTTTCTTGTGGCCATCTGACTACTGCACTGACTAACACAGCATATTAGGCAAGCAGAATTCATGTGAGTGTGTATTAAATTACCCAGTGCAAGACTGTCATTGCAATTGGTCACATTTCTTCTTTCTTTTGTTTCAGCATAGCCTTATCTCTTAGCTTTCTGCCACAAGCTTCTTTGAGGTGGGGAGCAAAGGCATGAGAGAGCACTCAATCCATACAAAATGAAAAGTAAAAAATTACACACAGACATGAAAAAGGGGAAAAAAACTCTTAAAAGAAGCATTTTGGCTGGGCTCTGTGACTGCAGAGCTTCCACTTTCAGTGTCTGGGAGAAATGACCAAGGACATAGTAATTCTGGAAGAGCTTTGTGGTGTTATAACCACACACCATGTTTAGCAAAGCAATATCATTACCAGACTCCACCAATACCAATCTTTTTTTAGGAGTTATACTTCTCTGTGGAAATAATTAAGCATTCACTTTCCCAGAGCAATGATAGGCAATTAGGAGGGATATGATGGCACAATGGCTAGATCTCTCACTGGGGGATACTGGAGACCAAGGCTCAAGGTTCTTCTCTAGCATCTATTTAATTATTTATCAGCCCTAGTAGCCACTATTTATCTACCCTAATAATACTAACATGAGTTTTCATTTGAAAAATCTTACTTCAATATGTAAGAGCATCATAATGAGAGTACTCAACTATATTGTGGGCTAGCCACTTTTTGATTTCTTAAACTGACTCAGAGACAGAAGCTCATTAGCAATTAGCCATTCTAGAGAGCAGAAGACTGGTCTCCCTTCCCTTGGGATTTCCCCCACCAAACAACAATGACATCCCTGCACCAAGGAAAAAGCATCCCAGCTGGTAGGTTTCCTCATCTCATTGGACACCTTTTTTCTGGGGTACATAAGGAAGTCGAGAACTGTTATAAATGGATTTTGAAAAACCCATTTTTCTGAAATGGGTTTTGCCTGTGGAGCAGTGTGGCATCATCTTGACTTATTCTGGGAAAACAACCCCAAGAGGAAACATTCAAGCCATTACAAGCTCTGGGTCAGGGTGGAGTGGCCAAGAGCTCTGCATTAAGGCTTGTGGAGTAGACTTTGTTACAAATCAGCTTAGCTGGAAAACAGTTTTTTGAGGATTACTGAGAGAACAGCTAGCAGCAGGATAATTTGATTAGAGACATGGAATTAGGTGAAGGAGTGGCTTAAAATAAACTGCTTAGTTATTTTAAAGCTGTGACTAATAGGAGAGACTGGGAGAGTGCTTTGGATATTTTTTGTGTTAGATTTTCGAAGAAGGCACTCAAGAAGATTTGCTGACAGTGAAGGCTGTGTTGAGGAGGAAGTCATGTGTGTATGAACACAAGGCACTGGGCAGGGGTACCAGAGCACAAAGGGTTGCTGCAGGAGAATCTCTCATGGGAAAGGGTGCTTGGCACAGTATGGTTTAGGAACTGCCCTGTACACATGGCTTGCTATTCCAGTTTGGATTAGGAAATCTTTTTCTTAGTTGTAATAATGCATTATGGTTGCAGTTTACCTCAAACAGAAACTGAAACTGGTGCAGCAAACACTATCAGCTGTCAAAAAAGCTTTGGGAGGCACAAAATCAGTATTGTGTTTTATGCTTGCAATGGGCTTGCAGCAGTACCAATACTCCAATTCATCCCTCATTAGGAAATCTGCCACCATCATTTTAACCTTAACTGCACAGAAATTAAAAAGCCAATAATAATTATGTTAAAAGATCAGCAAAAAAAAAGAGCCAGCAAAAATGTCAGTCAAATGGTCCCAATATGTGACAAGAAATCAGAGTGATTACTGTGGTTACTGTGCCCCAGGGCCTCAGTAACCCCCTAAAAAGTATTTAAGTACTAGTGTAAGGAGGCAGGAAGTAAGTTAAGTTTTGAGAAAAACTCCTTTGAGCAGTGGAGGACTTTTTGCCAGAGTAGTCCTGCCACACCATGCAAGTCAGGTGTCCAGAATTGGAGGGCATTGCCAGGCCCTCAGTTTTCCAGCGCTGCTTCCCACTTTTAAGGGATGAAACAGGGACAATGCACAAGGTGCTGAGATTCCAGCTTCTCCTTGCCCTGCCCTGTGGGCCCCTGGCTCTCCTCAGCCCTGTTTTGTTTCTCTGACAATGAAGTTCTCTGTGGCAATTGTTCTCCTGATCTGTGCATGGAATCAATTACTTCAGAGGGCAAGAACAAGGTGTCCATGTGCACGTGATGGACACCATCACCACACTCCTTGTTGGACCATTTCCCATTGCTGCTCAGCTCTTGGCTACACCACGCCTTTTATTTTGTGCCAAAGTCAGGCTATGCTGCAGGTGGGGCTTAGGTTTGTAACCGTCCTCTCCTTCTGAAAATAAAGGCATTAGCAATTAGCATTAGCAATTCCAAAATTTTAAAACATGATGGTTGCAGTGGGATAGGGCAGGGGAATCCAACTCAGAATATTCAGAAAGCCGACAGCACCAAGGAAAGGTAAACCATGCTTTGCTTGATCTTCTGAGGAGCCTGAGCTCTGTTTGGCCTGATGTAAAACAGCCCTGACCATGAGCTACTTCCAGCACAAAGGAGGGGTGATTAGAGCAGTAAAAAGCCTAAGGAGACGGAGAAAGGGTGCACCAGCAACCCTGCAGTGCTAGGACTTAGAGAATAGAGGTTAATTTTATTTCTCTGCCAGGAAAAATGCACCTTAACCATTAGAACTAAGGAATAGACCTAATTCTCTTCTGTGATAAATCAGGAATTGATCTTCCAGCAGTGTGGTTACAGATTTGGGGCCATGAAATCATTGTCACATGGACGGTAATTGTGTTGCTGTTTCTGCACTTCATTTGGGGAGCAGCCAAACTTCCCTTTCTAATTGTCCCTTCCCAGCCCCCTGCCCTGTGCCTTGGATGCCAATACAGAGCAGCCAAGCACCCTGTCCTGCCCCGTGGCTGCAGACACCTGTGCTCTGGAGCAGCTCTAACCATCAAGCTGGGTGGGAAGGAGCTTGAGGAAGTGGCAGCTTTCCATGGTTGAGAGAGTCCATTTGCTGCAGGGGGGCGAGCAATGCCGTGTCCCCAGTGCAGCAGGAAACCTTCCCGTGGCTCCTCCGGGCTCCGACCGCGCTGGGGACGAGGCGATGCTGTGACCGAATTTGCAGTGAGCCCACTGAGCTCAGGTGCACGACAGCTCTGCCGGCCAGCACGGCTTGCCTGGCATTGCTTCCAGGCTCTGCACTCACAGGGCTGTCTGGAAACCATCCCAGCAGCTCCTGTTCCTGCAGCCAGGGCCAGCACTGACTGGGCCTGGCTTTGTGAAGCCCTGTCTCAGTGCTCCTGTGTCCATAAACCGAGGTGGCACGCCACCAGCAAACGGAGTATGGGTTAACTGGTAAGAAAGGCCTTCTCATCAGAGGTGAGAGCTGTGTGCTCTTCCTCCTGAGCCTCCTTGCAGCAGGTGGGCTCAGAGAACGCACTCTCCCCAGGCATGAGGGCTGGCCAGCTCAGAGCAAGGACAGCCCTGCCTTTCCTTTTGGCTGTAGGACATTACAGGCACCGATGCTGTGTGAGCACCCAAACAGAGGCACCCAGCAGGATTGCATTGCCCAACACATCATCCAAGTGCAGAGGAAGCCCCAGTTAAACCAGAGACAGAGTGGAGACCCAGTGAAGGGTGCAGCTGGAGACACAACAGGGCACGAGTGCCTGGGCAGCACATAGAGCCTGTGCAGCTGCAGAAGCTGCAGAGTGGGGCTCTGTTCTTCTATTTAGTCTCACAAATGAAAGCTTCAGTTTAAAGGATAATTAGTGAGCTTTATGTATATTGCCCCATTCCCACAGGTGTTCAAAGCCAGTCTGAATGGGACTTTGAGCAATCTGGTCTACTGAAAGTTGTATCTGACCATGGCAGGGGAGCTGCAACAATAATTTTTAGAATTCCTTCCAATACCAACCATTCTGTGACTTTTTGATCCTAAATCCTTTGAAAACTGAGCCTTGATTCTCAGTCCAGGTTTGAAATCAGAAATCAGGAAGCAAACTCCTGCACAAATTTACTTCCATCAAGCTGCCATGTGCTTTAAGACCAATCGGAAAATGTGTATCTTGTATAAACTTATTCAAGCAGAACACAGCTTTCTGATTTAGCTTGGTTATTCAGTCAGATGAATGTCATTTATCACAGGTCAGCAATAAGGAAGATTTATCTTTGACCATGGGTCTTTCATTCTTCTTTTGAGTAGAAAAGGTGCAGCTAGGTTAATTTAGGGTGATTGAAAAGCCCAGTGCAGTACACAGATGAAACTTGCAAATACTTTAGTATCTCTCTTATATCCTGTAGCTTCTCTGTGAGCTCTCATAACACTGTTTTGAATGCAGCTGGAAAGCTGCTAGAGAAGTTAGATAGTGAAACTATATGTATACCTGTTTGCAGACATACATGTAAGTAATGCTTACATCCCTTGGAATACATTTATACCCATATGGTTTTTTGGTTTTATTTCTACTACATTAAGAGCAAAGCAAAGTTTGAAGGTGTACAATGCATTATAGCCTACACTACTCCCCCAACCAAATACTAGCAGCTAACAACTTTTTGAGCATATTAGTCTGCAGCGTAACATAACACAGTCTTTGAACTGTGCATGAGTTGCATTGCTTGAACTAATACGAATGAAAAATTATGCCTTTTAGCATGCTGAAACAGGATCTCTGAGGAAGCAGGAACAGAGTTCAAAATTAAAGGATAAACTTATGCTGGATATTGATTTTTCTGCCCAACAAAATAATCAGGCCAGATCTTTTGAATGTTATCATAGCTGTCATGTAGGCGTGGTTCAAAAGCTACTTGCTCTTTGCTCTACCCAGTGAGATTTCTAGTCCTGAACTTAAACCACATCCTTAGACAACCAGTGAAGTGTGACACACTTTGTAATGCTGCGGTGCCGAAGACAGTGGAATTTGTTTTGTAGCTGGCATGCATAGCATCAGCATGGGTGGGTGGGACTTCAATCAGCCACTCCCTGTCCATCCAAATCCAGCTCTCTATTACACAGAGCCAAACTGCTGCACTGTCTCAGGACTGCATCTGAGCCTACCTGAAGTGTGTTGATCAGGGAGTTTTTAGACCTTTCAGCCTCTACCCACCACCACATTATCACTTCCCTACCAGCACTGCCCTGGGCTCCGGTTTGCAGTGAACCTGTTGACTCAGTCCTCTCAGAGAAGAGATACTAAGCACCTACTGATCCTTTTAACTTCTTGGGATTCAAAGACTTTTTTCACGACTGAGAATTACACAACAGTTGGCAAGGTCTAAAAGAAGAAACACTGAATGCAATATATTTCTCTGTTACACCTCTGCTAAGAGCTGCACCTAATGTCAGGTCACGTACAGGTTTAATGTACAATTGATGATTCTAAACCTCAGCTAGTTTTCAGAAACCCTCCACTACATGTTTGTCAGGCTCTTTGCTCACTCACTGCACTCAGAAATTATCATCCACAATACAGATGCTTCCACTTGACATTTTGTCTCAAAGAAGGAAAAACTTGTCTTTATTAGACACTTCAAAGCTGTAACTCCTTGAGGTTGTTTTCCATTATATCTAGAATAATGTGGATGAAAAAGAGATGATGCTTCTCTATTATGACCAATCTGTTCTACAGGCCTCATTAGGCCTTGGGTGTACTGATCCTCACTAAAACATCAAGGTGAAATGCTTAAAATAATTTCTAACTGTAGACCATTACTCTACGACTGTGCAGATAAGATTGTTTTGTGTTCTCATCTTTCTCTTCCCCTGCCCAGACTCCACCTTGACCCCATGGGAATGACAGCACATAGCTGCACAGAAATGAAAGACTCAGAGACACTTTTAATAACTTTTTAATGCAAGACCTTCTTTACTTTTTTATGGAAAAGAACTATAATCCTACTGTTCATTACATAATTTCCCTATCCCTTGGAACTCTTAAACAACAGACAGACACCAGATAGCCTGCCTTATCTCCTGGAAATCTGGAGAGAACCAACACCTCCTCATGGATAGCTTGGATATTATTAAATGCCCCTCTACAATATTTAGCAGAATAATAATTAAAATAATAATTCTTCCCTTCACCTCCACTTCAGAAATGACCTCAAATGCAATAAGCAGTACGCATTAATCCTTAAATTATCCTCTCAATAAAGCCAATAGTGTAAGCATTGCTCTCTCATATATCACCAGCCTGCCCCTACCTATTGCTTTTCCTCTCTGGTCCTCATCCAGTGAGGAAATAATCCAAAGGACTGAGATGGGTATTAGGAGAATCAGCTCACAGAGGATGTGATTTAGGTTTGCAGATTAGGAGCAGAAAAACCTCCAGAAATGTTGAAGATTTCTTTTCTGTGTAAATTTTCTCATGGCTATACTTAGCTTTTTGCCCACTTTCTAATTTTCTCTTTAGTACACCCTGCCAACTGGTAGGCTTGATTGCTTTATTTTGTAGCTGTAGCAGATTTGAAAGGCCTAGTTCCTGTAGGCAGGAATAATCGTTGCGTAGCTCGGTGCCACTTCTAATCTGTACTCTTTATTTCAAGTTCCTTAAGACTTCATGCCTCTAACTGTTCCTACAGAGATATTCCTAGGGAGCCTCTAACCCTGCACTAGGCATAGGACTAGGCTGTGCACTTGAAGGGAAGGGATGCTTTATGGCATAACTTCTAATTGGTACTGGGACCACCAGAACTGAAACACCCCCAAAGCTCTTTGAAGGAACAGAATGCTTTTGAGTCTTCTGGAGTGTGAAGCTTGTAAGTGAGGAAGCTGAAATCTGCTAAGATTGAGCTAATCTGAAGTCAGAAAGATCATGTTTGATTTATTTAGAAAGATATATATACTTTAAAGCTAGGTCTCTCGATACTAATTTGTCTTCATTAATCTTCAGGAGTGTCCCACAACTGCGAGTTTTTCACTTTCTTGATGGTATAAATCTGCGAGAATGTAGAACAGGATGAAATACATTCAACAATTAAAGTTCAGCTCTTAGAGACATTTTATGTATATGGTTAACTAAGTGCAATGAACTCTCTTTTGAATACTTGCACATATTTGTAAAAATCAGATGGGTTTTTAAGATTATGATCTAATTTATCTACTGTAGTATAAACACTGTCACTAATTCAGCAAATCTCCTCTATGAAGTTTCACCAGACTGCAATGTGACAGTGTCTGGGCTGCTTCTTAAAAGAGCCAAGAGAGTTAGAAATCTCTGAGATGGAGTTAGTTGCTAGAAGACCTGTCTATGCCATATAGGATACTCTGCATGCAGGTGATTCTGCTCGTCTTTTCTCCTTTGCTGTGATGTTATCAATGTCTTAATTTGCAGTTTAGGGGAAAGATGAGAGTTCACAGATCAAACCCCTCAGATTTCCAGAACCAGACAGTCAGAACTGGAAGATCAAACATTAAGCGAAACAGTAAACATTCATAAGTACAGGGAGTCCACACACACCAGACATCCCAGTTCTGAAATACTCTCTTCCTGTTTAGATTGCATAGAAACACAACTCAGTGCAAATTAGCACTTCTTTTAGATAAGATAACCCTCCTCTGAGAGCATAGATACTGTGTCAAGAGTTAGATATTCAGAGTTCAAATGTTCACCCCAAAATTTACCAGGGACTTCAATCTTCCAAACCTGTTTGCAGCATATAGGTATTTCATTAGCCTTTGCTTGCTCTGCTGAAGATAAAATGCTACTCAGAAAGAAGCTACTTTTACCCTCAGGTGAGGAGTAGGTCATTACCTGGCACATCCATGAGCTCTGTCACTGCCCAGGTCCCTGGGCTTCATTGTTGCCAGGGGATCTGTTATGGCTCATTCCTACACCACAGCACCACTACAAATACTGATATCACAACCATGAGTTAGAGCTGTAGAGCAGAGCCTGGAGAAGTCCCATACAGCCTGACAGGTCTTACACACAGAGATGTAAAAAGGCAAGAACTCAGAGAAACCTGCATTTGTCCTGTCATGTGGGTAGCAGCTGTGAGATAGAGTCTAGACTAGCCACAAAATTCTGATACTGGGGAATTTCGTGAACTCCAAGAAATTAAACTTCTCCTTCTCATGTACTTCTCCTTTTTAGCCAGATGCTTTCATTCAGTACGTCTAGAAAACTTGCCACAGAAGTAACCTAACAAAAACTTTGCTTCTTGTTCTGCTGCTCCTTTAAAGTAGCAGCTATCCCTCTCCAAAGTCTTGAACTTGTGGCTTCTCAGTCCCCACCATCATTCTCTAACTGCAATGCCTGTAGCAAAGTTTCAGATGCAGAATGGGCTTCATTGTTCAGTTGATGGGCTTTGTCACCCATTTGACCAAACGGCTTTTCCAGTAACTGGTTTCACTTGGATAGTAAAAGCTAAAATAAAAGGTAGCATTTATAGCTCATTGCATCACCAACCACAGCAAAAGGCCCCATTAACAGCCACCTAGCTCAGGGAGAGCTGCAGTCCCAAATGTAAATCAGTTAAATGAGAAGGACTGGCATCTAATGGTAGATAAAATTATTTGACATTGACAAGGTCACAATTGCTTGTCTGCTTTTAAAAGATACAGCTATCAAATTTAAAAGATCTAAAAGGTCAAGTGTACCATTTTAGGAAATACAAGGTTAAGGAAAGAACCAGAGAAGGAGATTTAGCTGCATGCTCCTTAGGTAATGATATTCATAGATTATTCTTCCATTAACTCAAAGAACAGGTGAGAAAGGACAATACTTGTTTGTTTTTTTCTTACAACTGCATTTCTCTACTGCATAGACTCCACAAGCTATAATCCACATAATCCACAAGAGAAATCTGTCATGCTTCTGATGGGACCAGAATTTTATAGACCCAGTAACCTCCTGGTTATGGGGAGCAAAGTTTCAAGATTTCTCACTGGAAATGGGTCAGCTGTGGAAATCATTTTCCCTTGACACCTTGAAGTTTGGCTTGAACCATTATTAGACGACAATACCTATGTCATATTTCAAGTGCAAAACCCAGCTGCTTTCTTACCAGGGAATTAAAGCAGTTGCAAAAACAGGGAGCCACCAAGTTAGACTGGAGAGCTTGTTAGAAGTGGAAACCAGAAAATTATTCCCTTTCATTTTCCACTTTTCATTGTGAAATGGGAAGCTGAAAACCTGTCTATAGATATATTCCCTTTGAATTAGATAAAAAATTTAAGGTGCTTTTCATTGAGTATCACACAACATGGTTTCCAACACAGGATTTTATCTGTGATCTTTTCTTTTGTTTCATTGGTATGAAGATTCAAAATTGTCCGTGCAGGTTCACACTTGCTCTGTTCTGCAGAAAGCTCAAGTCACGAACAAGGAAATGGTGTAGCTGTGCCTATGGATGAATTAGGGCATCGGGGAAAAAAAGCTGTTCCCTTTTCAGACACGTCTCATGTTAGGGACAGTCTGATCAGCTGACTAACAATCCTGTCCTCTGCAACATGACTATAACATTTTTTCTTTGAGCTTGCTAGCATGTTGTGTAGCTGTCTGTCTGGATGTCTGCTGAGAGGCTGATGGCTGAAGATGGAGACTGCTGGACTGCCTCAACCCTGTCCATTAGGGTCAGGCAGCTGGGCAATCAGATAGATTCTAGCAAACCTATGAGCCCAGCCTAGCCTTCAACGGTACCTTTAATCCATTTCCACTAGTGATGGACATCAGGTCTTTATAAAATGATAGCTGTTCTCAGAACAATGCTGATCTCAGAGCCTGCATTGATTTGTTTGAGATGCATTGTGTGCCCACAGTTGAGTGGGAACAAGCTGTCAGAGCACAATAAGCAAAATAAACAGCAGGACACAGTTTAAACACTTTCAAAAGACCCTGTTCTGAAGTATGTGGCCCTACCTTTTCACTGGCATCCTTCAATTGAAACAGCTAAGTAAAAAATAATATTTTAAAAAATCACATTATGACAGGTGACAGAAAATTATTAAAAAAATCTACACACAAACCAGAAGGTGAACAGTTTTACCAAGAAAAGAGAAATGTGTGTGATTCTGCAGTGTTACACAACTGCCATTGATTTTACGTGATAGGTTTTCAGGTACTTTGCTAATGGTCATCTACAGAAAATCCTGAGACAAAGAGTTGTAGATGTATCTCTCAGTGAAAAAGTTGCTTTGTCCTGAAGTCTTGCATTATTTCTCTGCATAACAAAACTTCAGAGTGTGAAATTACCAAACCTGTAGATATCTGTAGTCCCACAAAGAGGGCACAGTTTCTCTTAGGAACATTGCCTTGAACTAGAAATGTCTCCATGAAGTACAACAAGGGCTTGTAACAGCAGCTATTTCCTTTTCCTTCAAAAAATCCTGAGACTCCTTTACATAACAAACACGTTTCACATAGGCAAAGCAATCTGCTATGTATTGGCTTCAATTTTTCTGTAACAATAACCAAAAGAGCTGCATGAGGCGAAAGAAGGAATTGTCCGGGCTTTGTCTTGTTCTAAACAGACACAAAAAACATCACCATGAAAATCATCCCTCAGTGGCTGATAAAAATAGAACTGCGATTTATGGTCCCAAATACTACCTTTATCTTAAGGCTCTTAAGGAGCATTTTCAGTAATAATGGCTGATTTAGATGGATTCCCAGGGTGCTGGATCATTGCCAATGACATTAATGGTTTAGGGCTCCCTGAATTTTGATTGATTGCTGTAATCTGCAGAAACTATTTCAGGACATAGATTTATTGTTATTAAGCCTATAAAATGGTGTCAGGGTCAAAGCAAGTTGATGATTTGTGTTGTGATGCAAACATAGCACAGGAGAAGATGAAATCTTTTAATAAACGTGAAATTTGTGAGAGAACAATGTTTCATCTTCTTTGAAGGCTCTGTGGCCAACCAATACAGATTGCAGCAGCAGGGGGAGTGTATTTAGGCTAAGGTTACACTGCAAAAGCTAATCTTCAAGAGCATGCTGATTCCATTAAATGCAATTCCACACAGTGATTGAGATTTCACTTGTTTTACTAAGCTGAAATGTGCTCACCTCCCCTTCCTCATTCTCTCTTTACATAATTTGATATGACATTCTTTATTTCACTAAATATTGTGGTCCTAAATCCATCTAATATCATGCAACATTTGAAAGATGGTGAAATTTTTCCCCCATAGGACTCACAGCTAAATAAAAGGGAGACCAAACTATACTCTAGCACTGCCAGAACATAATGGGAAAGGCCACAAATTAATCTAAAGATCACTGAAGTTTTTTTTCTATTTAAATGCATGCTCACAAGCAGAACCAGAGCAGATGATTTCTTGTAAAAAGGAGAAACAGGACTATAACAAAGGAATTCTCAGCATTGCATGATGTAAAAATATTCTTGTTTGCTTTTCCCCTTGGGACTGGATTACAAAAAAAGTTGTCAGATCCAGGACTAGCAGTACAACCAAGAATAATGAGAGAAACACATAATCTCAAAAATGAGGTGTCACATGGTTATTTTGCCTTAGTCCAGCCTGCATGGTGATGGTTTAATGGTTCTTTATGTAATTTAATAACTTCAGGCAGTTGACAGGATAGCTGCTGAAACACTGAGAAGTGCACAAAATCTGATAATTCATTTATTCTGGTGGTTCTGATCAACTAATGACTTGGATGAGAGATTACCAGTAAGCTTCAAAAATCATGATGCTTACTTCAGGCTGGCACTGTTTAATTTCATTTTACCCTATTGCATATAAAACCATTGTCATGTCACTAACAACTTATTATATCATTGCTGTGAACACAATCCACTATCATCAACAAGATGCAAAACCAGAATTAAAAAGCCATCTTTATCCTTATAAATTTACAGAAGTAACTCAAAAAGCAGAAAGACCTAAAGAAATAGGATTCAGGAAAAAATAAGTAAAGTGCTTGGTCTTTTTAGTTCCAGAGTAGATTGTGAGGTTTTGTAAATATTTGTAACTTCTATGTTTTCTGTCATTATAGAGTGTTCATTGGAGTTGAGGTAGGACACTGGAGGAGAGGGAGAGAAGAGGAATAGACAGGGCAAAGTGAACAAAGGCTGCTACAACAGGATGCAGATATGACCAAAAGCCAGTACCTGCACAGCATAGAAGCAACTACCTAAAACAGAAGCAGTGCCAGCACACAGAGTTTAATAAATGGTCACATCAGAAGGCTGCAAAGACTGTCCTGTTCCTGGAAATGTAGCTGCTGAGTAAGAAACTCTGGAAGATTAAACTGTATTTGATAATGAGGATCACAGATGTTGAGTGGATAGAAGAAAGGAAGGGTACTTATGTGTGGGTGGGGCTAAGAGGAACCTTTTGCGCTGGTTCCAGTGGTTGAGAAGTATCAAGAAGTACAAATCTTTTGAAAATGGCCACGGGTACTTGAGTTCAATCCCTGTTCACTAAAAATGTTATACAAAACTGATGGTTTCATGAATGCGTAGGTTTTTTTATTCTTTGAAATGATAAAATTATTCCAAAACAGATTTTTTCCCAATTTTCATGGTTCTCTTAATATCTATTGCATCATCTGTAGCAGTCTGTGGAGTTTGTCATTAATGCTCCAAAAAAGTCAATTTAAACTGCTTCATCTGAAAGCAATGAAGACTTCATTTGGGCCAAGCCCTATATACAAGGTGCTGAATTCCTTCAATATTCTGCAACATCACTGGAGTCAGGCTGGAGCCCCTGGCAGGGTAGTGCTCAGGAGTACATGAAGATGACAAGCAGTCTGTCTGTAACAGTTCAGTCCTGCATTTTGGCCACTTTTGGGAATTATGTCCATAAAAATTTCAGTGGAATTGAGAAGTAACACTACTGGGGATCTCTTTAGTGATAATGTCCCCAGAAAATGCTGTCAGGCCTATGACCGCTGCTGAAAACATGTGGACAGGATGTGCTAGCAGTCCAGGGTTGGAGAGCTGAGGGAACAGCTCTGGTTCCTTTCACAGAGAATCTGAGCAAGAATTTGGATATGCTTCCTCAGTGACAGCAAGCAAAATATCCACATTTTCCTTGAGAATAAGAAAAAGTTTAATTACCCCATGTAGACAGTAATGCAAAATAGGTCTGTAATTCAGATTAATAAGGGATAAACACTCTGGGTCAAAACAAAACTGGACAATATAATCAGTTAATAGTTTTCCCCTTTTGCCGTATTCTTCATTGTTTCTGAATATCTCTTTTTGTTTCTCAATGTGCTCAACTTTCATAGTAGTCTTTGGTAGATTTTTGGGGCAATGTAAGGAAAGGCCTTAGTGTCTATTGTACGTAAAGACTTGATGATCTTAGTAGTCTTTTATTAACTTAACAATTCCGTGATTCTCTGTGTTGGCTGAAAGACAACTGAGAAGTTTTTCATTTAAGGTTGAGTCCTGTGTAGGGCAGTCTTTCCAAAAGTGAGATGTCATGTTTGGGGCCATGCTACCCACGAAGGAGTTGGATGCAGCAATGTCTCAGAGGTCAAGAACACTTGCATAGACACAACCATGGCTGAGGGGCTCAGGACACAGACATCCATCAAAACATGAGGAAACACATGAGGTCTCTTTAGGAGCTGTACATAATCAGCTCACAGGATGGGTACAGTCACTGGTCAGCCAGGTGGATAAGTTTAATTTGAAAATTGCTTGTAGACCAAGATAAAGCTGCTATGTAGGGAGGAACTGATCCAAAGTATCATCAACCTGGGTCCAAGGCTCTGCTGACTTTTAATGGGCTCTTTCGTAAGTTGTTTCTGACAGTAAAAAGTAAAGGAGTTGATTCCGACAGTAAAAAGTAAAGGAAGTGTGGAAAGCACAGTAAATAATCTATTTATTAGAATGTAGAAAGGTAAACAAATTTATAGAGCATTTTTTCTGTAAAATTGTTTCAAAATAATTACTTCTTCTTATTCAAATGGTAGGGTACGAGCACTACAAAAATCTTCGGAAGTCTAAGCTTGATTTTTGATGTGGTTGAAAATTATGTTGTTGGTCTGCTGTTTCTTCAGTATGTTTTGAATAGATTGGTTGATTTCTACCACATTCATAAAGGCAGAGAGTTAGACTTGAGCTGATTTGGTGTTTGTTTGGGCTTTTTTTCAGTCGAGACCTTTATTATACTAGAAGTGGTCTTCACTCCTTTAAAACAGAAAGAAACAGATATATACATCTGAGAGTGTGTGTGATTCTCCAGTTATGCTAGTGTAGAGCTATATACATATATAAACTACTGAGCTTTATACTATCTTAAAACTTCAACCTATGTTTATAATTATAAATATACAGGGTTTTTTAAGAAATAAATTTAAATATCAGCTTGATCTTATAAATGCTGAAACTTCAACAGGCTCCAGGTAGCTGAAACACCAAATGGGACTTTCTAGAAGGTTGCGTCTTCCTTTTCTGTGCTCTCAGGTGCTATGCTGAAGCATTGCAGACCTTATCTGTGTTTTTCACTCACTGCATTACTTCTTATCATGGGGCATAATAATTTCTGCATCTGAACAAGCAAAATATTAGCTGATTAAATCCCCTCACTTTGCTGTTAGGTCACCTCACTCCATTACAGCCAGAAGAAGGGATCTGCTCACAGTTGCAGATGATCTTGGTAGCAGAGATACCAGACACCAGATCTTTTGAGTCACAACCCAACTAAATAGCTATTTTGGAAATCTAGGTCTAGAAACTGTTCAGCATTGCTGACAAGATTCCTGATGAATGTTTGGAAGGAAAAGGTAGTATTTGGAGAACTGACCTGCATTTCCAAGGTTACACTCCTGAGCTCAAAAGCAGAAAAGTCAAAGTCAGAGGGCTGCAGTTATATCTCTTTAAGGAGATAGATGGCCCCACACCCACATTTGCCCTAGTCTGATAGCTGTGATCTCTGAGCAGGGCATCGCTGCTGCCACCTCCCAGCAGGACCACCTCACACTGCACCACATCAATCTGAACGCACTGCACCACAGAGCAGTTAGAACTGAGCTGGTCTCAGGGACAAAGAGACAGCTCTGAAAACAGCTGCTGGGATCCTGAGATCCAGGGATGTGCAGGACTCTCTCTGTAAGTTGCCAACTCCCTCCTCTAAAGACATAAAGGATTTCCTGAAAAACAGCCACATGGCTTCCAAAATAGTCAGGCAAAACCAGCTTCAACTTTATCATACCTCATGACACTGTATGCCTTCTTTGATGCTTTGGTGGCTTAATTTCAGGTCATTGGAAGAAAGCCAGAACTTATGTTTCAGAATTTTCTGAGAAAGGGACCTGTCATAGGTTCCCAGAATCATGTGCAAGGCACAAATGCCGAGTGACCTAGTGGGCCAAGAGCAGCCTCACTCTGCAGCACAGAACCCACTGCAGGACACCCCTTCCCCACAGAAATGGACCTGAGGTGCCCACAGCAAAGAAGTTCATGTTCCCCTAAAACAGAGCAGAGACATCACCATCTAGATCTGAAGGTAAGTACTGCACCTGAGTATTAACCAAGGGTAAGGGAAAAGAAAGTTCATATGGGTGAACATCAATATGTTCCTCCATACTGTATGTTCATCAGTACTTCCTCCCAGCAGTACTGGACTCCCTACCCTTTCCTCCTAAGGCAGCTGGGAGACAAGTGACTAGGAAACCACTGAAACACAAAATGAGTAGGATTTAACTGAAACATGGGCACAGAGCAGAGAGTGGGGAGGCTGAGAAGCAGAGGAGCTATCATCAGACACCCACCTTCATCTCTCATACGTGAAGAATCTTTGTTACCACACCTAAAATATTCTGGTAAGCAACTAAAAATTCCTTGCACTGTTGGTGGTGGGAGCTACTTACTCAATTCTTTAGCCAGTGGGGGGTATAGCAGCAAAGGAGACCAATGGACAGGAGAGCTGTGATAATGAAAGGAGGACTGACATGAGCTATGCAGGCTGAAAGCCCACATGGAGAGCCTCGAGTACAAGCTGGACCTGAAGAGGTGTTTTGGGGTGAGTTGTCCCTCACAGAGGTGTAGGCAGGTCTAGCAGGCTAGAGGCAGATAGCCATGGCAATCAGACCAGGAGCAAAGTTTATCTTCCTTTTCTCAGAAGTAGCAGACTGATCTGAGTGACCCGGCTTACAGGCAAAAGCTGTCTGATTTGCTGTGATCTCACTTTATTGAAAAGTTAGATGGGACAGAAAGCAAAGCTTTCCTAAACAGTTTAAAGATGGGCTGAATTTTAATGCTGCACCTCTTTTTTCTTTTTCCTTTTCTTTTCTTTTCTTTTCTTTTCTTTTCTTTTCTTTTCTTTTCTTTTTTCTTTTCTTTTCTTTTCTTTTCTTTGTCTTGTCCTGTCTTTTCTTGTCTTTTCTTGTCTTTTCTTGTCTTTTCTTGTCTTTTTTCTTTTATTTTCTTTTTTCTTTTTTCTTTTTTCTTTTTTCTTTTTTCTTTTTTCTTTTTTCTTTTCTTTTTTTTTAACCAGCCTTGCTCTGACTGTTTCCTTGCACCAAAGGTACGGCTCTCCTAGGACAGCAGTTCTCATTCTGTGCAGTATCTTAGGATAAATAAATTATCCAGCAGTTCCTGCTTTCCTTTGCTGGACAGAAAGGACACCATCACTTAACAGCTCTCTACAGTTCAGATCAACCTTGCAAAAGCATCTCATCTTTGTCAGTAAAGATACATCTGCTTTACTTGGTCTAACCTCAGAGTTTTCTGAGTAAAGTTCAAGGAGAGTTGAACTGGCTCTATTCAGGCCAGAGTGAGATACAGACTTTTAATTGTGCAGCTAAGCAATAGACAAGGTTTCTTATAAAGGGTCAGAGCTAGTCATGTGATTGTTTCCTCTGAATTATTTCTTTGTGTAATGTAATCTTTGTCAAATGCCCTTGGGCAGGAAGCCACTGTAATCAAGTTGACTAATTTACCTTGTCCCTTTATCAAAATGCCTTACCTAAGTAACCCGTTCTGCATTTACCTGTGAGGTCTGTGAAGAAATACAAAATGGGCTACAAAGATAAACAGACTTTTTAATCATCCAGGTGGAAAGAGTAGTTCATGGTTAATAACTTATCCAGTTAAATCAGCCTATTTGTCTGCTTCCAGAATATCCATAAGCAGACCACAGCTCTCCCTCACTGTTTGCTTTTTCCCAATGAGTATGTTGCAAGACTATACTCAGTGACCTGCTCCCTTCCTCCTCCTGCCAGCAGACTCTTCTTTGTAAGAGCCTTAAATAGCTCTTCTTTCCCCAGGTCTCTCCATCTCATGTCCTCAGCAACTCCCCTTTCCCCACTCAAATCCCTCAGTCTCCTTTTCTGAGTAAGATTGGGTATTTTAACAAGAGGTTTTGGAGGCTGCCACTGGCCTCAGGGCATTTTTTCCTCCATTTTTCTGACTGAATGGTCCATAGTGAGGACAGAAGAGAGTATGAAGTTGCTATGAAGCAGCTGTAATGAAGAATTACAGCATCTTACAAAATTTTTGTTTAAGGCCACCTCGTCTTCTTGCTCAAAAGGTCTTTCCTGAGAGTGAGCTCTGTTTAGTTGGATAAAGTCCTGGCAGTCTATGTCCCCCTGTTCTCTCTGTAAAAGATCACCTGCTTTTCTGGAGAATATACCTCATTTAAGAGGGTTTAATTGGAAAACTTCTGACTGGTTTAACCTGCAAAAGGATGCCCACATACAAACTTCTGATCCCAAACAAACCTTTGCAATAGTCAGACCATGCAGATGTCATACCTCATGTACATGCAGGACCACCTCCATCCCAGGAGGACATCAAAAATCTCTGGAAGTCTTTTCCTTCCTTTTTTCCTAATGTCAGTTTGATCTATTTAAAATATTACAGCTGTATATTACTGACTGCTCTGGAATTTTTTGTTGCTTCTGTAAGTGGCACAAAATAAACAAGTGTGTGTGAACCCATGATGGCCAGTTTCTCCTCATTTCTCTGCCAAAAAAAAAAGGAGGAATTTAAGTGCCTTCTGCACCAGAAGCCAAAAGCTAGAGTCTGCTGCCTCCCATGGATTGTTGATGGATGCACAAATTTTTGTTGAATACGAGTAAAACAAATACCCACAGGAAAAACGCTGTTGTGTTCCCTTTAAGCTGTAGTACCATCCAGAATGAATAATATAATTCATTAAAACATTTGTATCACCCCAGAAAGAAAAAAGCATGGAATTTGGCGTATGCAATCAGTGCTACATGCTTGGCCTAGTGGAAACACAGAAGTGCACAGGTATTGTAAAAGTGCATAGACCCACAAATAGATAGACAAGATTATTTCCAATGTGTCTGAGACTTGTTTTAAGGCTGTGGTGTTTATTTGTGCCTATTCTAATACATTTGTTCCACAAGGCCAAGTTTGGTGCAACCAAGCTGAACAGATTTATCAATCACAGGAAGGTTAAAGCTGAAAGGAGCCCTTGGAGGTCATCTAGACCTACCTCCCTGCTCAAGTGGAGTCCCCTACACCAAATTACTCAGGACTGCACCCAGAAAGTTTTGAATATCTCCAGGGAAGAAGACTCTGCAACCTCTTTGGGCCACGTGTTCCAGTGCTCAATCACTCTCACATCAGTGCAATAAATTTTATTGTGATATGAATGGTAAAGAAAAAGAGATTTGACTAGCTGCAGAAGCTTTCTATTGGTGAGTGATCCACCTTCAGATACCCACTAGATTTTAACTTTCCACTTCCTGAAACTGCAGTGAGAACTATTAGTGAGAACTACTACATATATTTGGCATAATTGTCCTCTGTCCCATTCTATTGCATTTTTTCTTCTCTGTTTCCATGGAAATGGGAGAAAGAAGGTCAGGCATATGGTATAGGCAATTGTTTTAAAGGAGCTTGAAAGGCTTTATTATTCCCTGATCTAATTTTCTTCTAAGAATGGTGGTGGGAATAGAAGTCAGACACCCCACTTGTTATTTTTGGTGGTATTTAATTTCAAAATGTACTCCCATGAAGCCAGGAAAGGCCATTTTGCTTCCTTTTGCACCTAGGAAGAAGGTTGTTCTTGAGGGAAAGTGATGTGATGAGATAGACAGCTCATACAGGAATCTATTCCTGAGCATATTATTAGAGACCTGTCATGTCACATGCTATATGACATTGCTGTGTAGTGTATGAATGGCCCAGCCTCAAACAGGGACTTTCACACCTGTGTGGGAGGGGAGCCCAAAAAGCCCATTTGTGCATTAGGAAATGAGAGGACTATTTCCTCAAGAACATTTTGAAGTTAGCTGTGGTGACTCTTAGGAAGAATTTTGAGATCTAGATGGAAAGCATTTGCCTTCTTGCTACAACTAAGCAGAAGTGAAATAAAGGTATTCAACTGCTCTCTTTTGAAGATTTTCTCCTATTTTATTGTTGTGCTGTTAGCTTTCATTTCCATGGAAACAGGGCTAGAGAGGCAGCTTTTAGCAATATGCAAGCTTTAGTTAGGAATGCCATGTAGATTTTCACTCCTGGATGTTGGCTGATAGCTATAAAATGAAGGCACAATACAAGAGGAATGACAAGAAGGAAAAGATGGACAAAAGAAGGAGATCTGGACATTTCAGAGGCCATAAACAACCCTCCTTCCTAGAAAAGGTTCTGGACATTGTGTGTTTTCCTTCTTCTCTACTACCTTCATTTTCCAGGCCTGTGCTTGGACCTGGCCTGCTTTCTATTATTTCTGTTTCAGTAATATTTCATTGCTGTGGTGTCTGGAGGCCCCAGTGAGGCTCTCCTGTGCTGGAACCATGCTGCTGTGGCTTAGGAATGGTACTCCCCAGTCCAGTGCCCCATGGAGACTCTTCCAAACACATGCTGGCTGCAGCTGTCTACAGATCACTTCTTCACTGTCTCTTCCACCTGGAGCAGATCATTCCACCCCCAGCCCTGCTCAGGCAGAGCACTGTCTCAACTAAACCTGGTGTGGAGGAGGCATCTTCCCTCCTCCTAGCATATGGTAAAACCTCATCCATCTGCCCAAGCCACCTGCAGAAAGAAGTTTTGCCTATGAATTAATTCTATCTTGAAAGACCCTGATCAAACTGTTCCTCGTCTTAAAAGTAGTGAGAGGTTGCAATAACAGGGCAAATCTCTAACTGCCAGCTCCTTATCAGTTACAGATATTTCACCTTTTAATTTCTCAGTCTGAGAACACACAGGCTGCTCCACCTTTCTACTGAATTCTGTGATCAGTTGCCCTCTTTGCTATTAATATATTATTTGCTATTATGCGCCCTGGTTAGGAATCGTAAGTCTCTTAAGGACACCACTATTTCTGAATGAAATTTCATGATGGAATTATTATATTTTAATTACTTCATTTGAAAAAAGGCCTTCTGTCTAAAATGTATGACATTGAACGGAAGAATCTTTTATTGTTCACAAGGCAGCAGGTGCACCACCTTATTGTCATCTTGACAATTTTTTATTGAAGAAGGTTTTTGCCACTAGTTAAACTGGCTCACTGAGATACATAACCTTTAACTCACCAGCATTGCAGGAGGCAAAGTGCTGCAGGGGAAAAGAACACAGCCCAAAGACCAGACTCCTAAAGGAGGACTGAGCTAGTCTTTCTAATGATATGAGAAAGGATTGTATTTGGGCCAAGCAGAAGGGAAGAATTTTGGAGGTTTTTGTGCCCACGCTAAAGCCTTGATCAGACTCAAGAGATACAAGATATGAATTACTGCATTACCACAGCTGACTAGACTCTCTGCTAAAAAAGCACAGGAACAGTAGGATGAGGATATTAATGTGAAATCACTCTCTACTGAAAAGTGTATTAATGACTGTGTTTATGAGAAACAAATTTATTAACCGCAATCAGTGCACTTGTTCAGCTTTTCTGTTTCTCTGAAGACTTTCACTCTTTTGGGTAATCCAAATTTCATTTACAACCCAGGTCATCACACCCAGCCTTTATCTTTTCATTGAATTCTTAGGATCTGTGTATGACTCTTTTCAGTTGAGAACAGAATGACTGAAATACCCAAAGAATCCAACCAAATTAAAAAGCTCCTCATGTAATTACTTAAACGTAACTGACTGTCCTCTGTGTAGTCAGAAAGGATGGGTATTCATAATGTTGAGGCAGGTGGCATAAAATCTCCTAACAACCCTACTGTGTTAGATTTTTACCTTTTGGGGGGATGTTTTAGGTTTTTTTTTTTTTTGTTGTTGTTGTTGTTGTTGTTGTTTGGTTTTGGTGGGGTTTTTTTGTCTGGCTTGGTTTGGGTTTTGTTGGGTTTTTTTTCATTTTTGTTTTGATTGTTCTTGTTGGGTTATTTGTTTAGATCTGAGTTTTGTTTTTTGGGGTTTTTTTTGTTTTGTTTTTGTTTTGTTTTGGTTTGTTTCGGTTTTGGTTTTTTTTGTTTTTTTTTTTTTTTTTTTTGTTGTTGTTGTTATTATTTATTTAGTGCACCAGGGCTCTTTTAATCATTTGCTATTCTTCTTTACTTTCCAATAAGAAGAGAACCATAGAGTCTTGGCATTTTTTACTACAGGAAGAGTAGTATGATAAAGAGATGTATGATACAGCACTATTCCCTTTGCACCTTAGAACTCAACAGAGTAATACTTCCTCTCTGTGTGTTAACTTCCTCTTCCACCTTCAGCCACAAAGTGTTTTATTGCTTCACAGCTGAAGTGTACATTGTAGGACTGTTGCCCCCTTCTTTAAGTGTCTAAAAGCTGATTATAGCCAAATAACTAAAAGGACTACTATCACTGGACTGCAAGCTGACCCCAAACCACTCCTGCAGAAGAAATCAGTTTTAAACATGAAAAAGCAGAATAAAACAGAAGATATGAAAAAGATTACCAGATTCAGACATGCTTCAAATGCTCCCCACATCCTTTAAAATGGATGTGCCAAAGGCAGGGTGAAGTTTCAGTTCTGTCTTTGCAGCAGTCAAATTCTTTCCCACAATCCAGATTGTTCTGACATTCACTTCCACTTTTCAGCCCTGAGTGCTCCCCATTCTCTCCAGAGATCAGCTTAGCACAGCGCCAGGGACTTGCACATTGTCAATGGCACATACAAGTGTTAGGCATCCCTGGCACTGCAGAAGACCATTCCATTTGGAAGACCACACTGGAAACACAGAAAAGGATATGTTTCCCTTTCTTTCAGATTTCAGCACATAAACAGAGCCATGCATCAGAGAAGTCCTGCAAGAAATCAGAGTGGCCACCTGTAAGTAAAATCCATTCCAGCCATAGCTGATGAAAAATACCTGTGAACAGCATTACCAACAGAGTTTGTCTGCACTGCCATGGGGAAGGTGGCTCTCCTGAACCAGAGCTTGGAATCTCTTGGGATAACCTTTTGTACCTGACTGATTCTATAAATTGTGCTTGGCACCAAAGCACTTCTGAGTAATGGTATTATGAAGCAACTGGAGAAATATTTTCTTTTATATCTTTTGACCACCAGGTAAACCCCTCAGGCTAAATCACAGTATTGCAACAAGTTAACATGCTGACAGAAGTTAGCATCTACCTATAGTCTGTTAAAAAACATTTGTGCTTGCTCATAGGATTTGATACTCATCTCCATTCAGAAATTGTTCACAGGGTTGAAGGGAAACCTTTGAAAAACATTAGTTCTGAAAAGCACTGAAAAAACAGGAGGGGGGTGAACTTTGAGTGAAGACCAAATGGAAGTAATAAAAATACCAGAGTACAAATACTGTAGATGAGCAAACAACGTCATGACATGCCTCTACATCAAAGGAGTTTGCTCCTACAGCATCAGAATAGATTATAATTCAGTAGGCTGTCTCATTCAGACTGTTCAGAGTGTTTGCCTGAGCCAAACACTGAGTGTTAGATGAACACTGGATTCATATGAAGAGCAGTAAGTGCTGAGTGTTTACTGTGTAACAGCAATCCCAAAATGCATTTAATGTCTCACATCTGAAGCAAACAAGCAAAAGCCATCCTACGGTACCATACTTCTGAGACTTATTCTACTTGTGCCAACCGCTCTTTACTGTCTTACGACACTGGAGATGTGCCACAGGGTGGCAAGGCAAAAGGTTCAGGGACATGTAGAAGACTTAATAGTTTTGCATGTGCTTAATGACTTCATTCCCCCAACAAGCTGAACCCAAAAAGAGAGTTTTAGAAAGCAAAGAAAGCTCCTGAGTACAGTGATAACAAGACAAATGGCATTACATTTGACAGACAAGCTATTTCCCATTTAACCAGATCTAATGGGTGGCACCTCTGCCCATCACAGGGGATTTGGAATTAGATGATCATTCCAACCCAAACCATTCTATGGTTTGATGATTTCTTTTTACTTCTTTGAAAGCTTTTTCTCTTATAGCCCCAAGACTACAAAAGCCTACAGGAAATCGTAAGAGAGAATAGAACACTTCCTCCAGGGAAGTTATATTTTCTTGAGATGATTTTCCACCAAATGTTCCATTGTAAATAGACACTACATTCCACAAAGATATAGCATTGCACTCCTTCTACTAGCTTCGGGCCTCAACTAAGTTTCTTTTGCTTGTGTGCATGTATGAATAAAAGACATTATTTACAATCAATCTGTGTCCAAATATTTTCCTTCTTACCCCTCTCAATGAGACATGAAAGCAAAGCACAAAGAGGAGAGCATGTCCCAGAAATGAAAGAGTGAAGTTCTGGCCAGCTCATCCAAGGAAAACAGCAGTGTCCCTGCAGCATTCCTACCCTGTCTCTTTGCTTCTGGAAAGTGCTCTGGTTCCCTGGTGCCATTTCATAAGCAGATACCTTCCTGACACCCAGTTGGCCCCTGTCTCTTCTAGTCTGCCTCTGTCTCCTCAGCCAACATGCTCACTCTTTTTGCTTGCAGGGCAGCTGGCAACAGAATTAGAAAAAAGCTGGATCCAGGAAATGACTGGAAGTATTGGCCCAGAAAATAACAGGGACCCTACTATCATCCTGGGTTTGAACCACTCTAGCTTTCTTTCTCACATGACTCTGGTAATATTTCTTTTCTAGTGCAATGAATTATCTGAAATGCTTTCTACAGTAGATTTCCTAGTTTAAATATTTTAAAATAGATTAAATTTCTTTCTACTTGAAGAACTGGAGCCCTGCATTATTTAAAACTTTCCTTGCTCTACAAATTTCTCTTTATTTTCTTATTTAGGTCGTGGGTTTGGGATTTTTTTCTTTATTTCCCCTCACTTTCTTTGTTTTAAATCTGACTCAAATTGAGCACTTCAGGAAAGAAAGATAACACGTGTTCTGCAGAGTGTCCCTCTATGTTTATCAATGAACTTGGTTAGTCCAGTCTTGGTCTTTGTCATTAGTTGGCACACTATCCTCCTGACATGTGAAAGGCTCTGGAAGCACATATACAGGCAGTTAGGACTCACCACTGCATTCATTGTCTAAGACCCCTCACAAAACTGTTTATCAAAAATAGCAAATGCATCCACAGAGGTCATGAGATAAGTCCTTAGAGAGTAAGAAAGGGTACCAAAATGGCATGGTTTCAATGGCACAGAGGATTACATTTTTAATTCCAGCACCAACAAGGACAGAGAATGGAACATTATTTCATAACAACAGTTCACATTTCGTGAAACTCTTAAAATAGCGTCCTTCATTTCTATAAACTTCAGGAACAATGGCTTTACAATCTTCTCTGTGGTGGAGCAATTATGACCTACTATTGAAAAAGCAACCTGTTTTCCTCATCCCAAGCAGATGTCACCTGATGGTTCAGGACAGGAAGATGAATAACCTGTTCCTGTAATCAGTTTCTGACTTTGTGTGACTGAGGGAAAATCATTAGACTTTTCTGTGATGTAATTTCCTCATCCATGGAAATAAGAGAATTCCTGTTTGTGCTTAGAGACTCTGCAAATGCAAGCTTTGTCAAGTGCATTGTAAACAGGAGAATGGAGAGCTGCATTGCATAAATGTGATTCATTCATTGTACAGATTTATTCTGTACAATGCAAGTATCTTACTGTAACTGACCACATTTGTCAGGATCTCAAGTCAGTCCCTTCAAACCCCTGGTGTCCATAAATTCTTTCCACATGCTTACAAGAATGGGCCATGCTTCTGGAGTTATGACAGACAAACTCAAATTCAGTTGAGTGTTCCAGATCTGTTTTTAATGTCTTTTACTTGTTCTTTTTATTTGGGGACTTTGTCTTAGGAAAGGGTAAAATGGTCAACTATTTTGGATTGTGTACCCCGTTTACACAAAAAGAACCCACAGACCTCTAAACCCCACCTTTCTGCAGCAGAACTGTGCCTATGTGAGGCTCACACTTCAAAAATGGCTATAGAGTTAAAGCTGGGGCTCGTGCTAGGAGGTTACTTTTGTCACAGTCAGTTATACTTGCACTTGTGCATGGTCATGAAGATAAATTGGAGTTTATGCTTCGTGGCAAAGCAGAAAGCTTGTGGGACTAGATTTCAAAAGAATTCTCAATGAATCAGTCACCTTCAGGGGCAATGCTGGCAGCTGCTCATGGTGCACACCGAGCTGGATAGGAAGGAGGATGTCTGTCTTTGACACACATAATTAAGGTAGTAATTTTGGTGTAAAACAAGCAAAGGGCAGATTAACATCACTTGCTGTTTGTATGCTGAGGGCCTGTCCTAACATCTTCTTTTGATTAAAGAGAATAGCTCCTCAAACAGATGAAGGCTTATCAAAACCTGCGGATAATCACTCTGAGGTCTTCTCCATGAGAAGGTCGAGATCAAGGGAGAGATGCACCCTCAGAGACAGTCCTGCCTGTCCCTGTGTGTGCATCTGGCCCTAACAGCAGAAAGTGGGGCATTGTTGGCATTGTTTGTTCAGCTTCTTTCCCCCATCAGCACTGCAGCTTGCATCTAGCCTCACTGTCCCAGGTGTTCTAACTGTTGACTAGCAGTCAACAATTTTAATTGTTATTGTTAGGACCTATTATATCATCTGAAACAGCTAACCTGAAGGGGAAAGCAGCCACAAAAAAGCATATCAAAGTTTTCATGCAGAAAGGAAATGAATAATTGCTCTTGCACAAAAAAATAAATCAAGCTATAAATCATACCTAGAAGCCAAAAGAGGGAAATTGCAAAAGAATAAAAATATCACCACCTGAAACTAACAACCCAAAATCTTGTGCACACCTGTAAGTACAGGCAACTCGGAGAATACCTCACAGTGCAGCTCTTCACATCATCACCAACTGTTGCCTTGAGAGAGGCACAAATCAAGTAAATTGGTAGAAACTCACACAGTAGCAATGAAACAAGAGTTGCAGAGCCACTTCAGTCTTGAGAAGGTGTGCTGCAAGGGCAGGAAGACTCTTGGTGTCTTACTCAGCAGGTTGGATATCCCAAAACACCACTGGTGTTTTCCTATGGGTTATTCTGGCCTGTCTAAAGCAGATAACACTTATTATATGGTCCCTAATATATACCCTATAACTGTACATAGCATGCACACATAAAATATATATAGCAACCTATCATAAAGGTTCAGATGAGTTCATCTGAAATGTGACATCTTTGTGAAAATCCATTGAGAGAGAGGGGTCAGTGTACCAACGCACAGAACATCAGCAAACATTTTTCACATACTTCTGCAGAGGAAAACCACTCAGTTCCATACAACCATGACAGTACTTCATCAGACTTCTCCCTTACACTTGTCCTTTTTCCATTTTTTTCTCTTTTTGTTTTGCCTCATGGTAGTGCTTTATTGACACTGTTAATCCCTCATCTCCCTTGCACCCAATATTTACCTCCACCATCCCATATTTAGTGCTGTTCTCTAGCCTTGAGGACATCACAGTCTGACCCTTTGTGCTTATACTTCAGCTTGAAATTTCATTAGTTTGAATAAAGATATAAGTTGCTTTCCATTTTATTGATCTGATGTGTACAGTTCTTAGTTTGGGATAAAAAGATGTTTATTGGGATAAAAATATGTTTATTGAAAACTGTGTTGCCTCCTCCCACACAGAGAAAGATGAAGTCTGCAATTCCACATGACACTGTATGGTTCTGCTCTCCCCCAGTGACCAGAGAGGTATATCAAAATGGATACAGACATTTATAGTTGTAAGAGACAGTGCGGAGATCCCTCATCTGCCTCACGATCATCAATGAGAACAGAGGCTGTAAACCCAAAAAACCCCAGATGGGAAAGAGGACTTTTTGCACAAGGAGTCCGGGCCAGATCAAGGTGGGATGTCTGCCAGGTGCAGGTGCCCAAACTGGTAGTGCAGGCTATGGTAGACTCCGTTGTTCTGGCTGCCAAGGCAGAGAGGACTGCGCTGAAGGAACCGTCCTGTACACCTGCTCTGTATCATTACCCCAAAACAATGGGCCTTATTCCCCCACCTCTTGGCCAGCTGCCCCCCGCTTTCAAAAAGACTATAAAGGGACATTCTGAAAAGACCCCTACAAGATCTCCTCATGGAAGATGACGGATCTATTGGTACTGGACCATGAGGATTTCGTCGCGCTGTTGGTAGCTATTTACCCCTTAACCCCCTCTTTTTCTCTCTATACTTTGTTTATTTATATCTCTCTCTCTCCTCTATTGCATAATCGTGTTGTTGGCACTCAATAAAAGTGCTTTGGTTTTGATTGAAACTAAAAATCATTGTCCCTGTTTCTTTTGCACTCTGAGATTCGGTTAATGAACCATCACAACTCCCGCTTGTGTTAGCGGATCGTGACAGTAGTGAAGCAGCCTGTCCACACTAAAAAGTATTCCAGCAAACCAGGGTCCATCCATGGACTTCTCCTTCTCACTGCCCTTCCTGGAAGAGGCAGTTTTGAGCAATCTAGCCATACTTTTCTGCTTCATGTGGAAGAGATAGCTATAATGGGCTGTCCCTTTACCACCAGGTTCATGAGAATTTTTCTTCCACAGATGCAGAGCAATATATATTACTATTCTCAAGACTTTATAAAAATCAGATAATACTGCTTAGTCCTAAACAGTTATCAGGTTTTGCTCCAATACATTGGAAATCCTTTGCATAGCAGGAGCCTAGGACACATGAAAATGAAAGGTAGATTTTAACTGACATTCAAAAATGGTAAAAGAAATTTGCTCATGAGGGTAGTGTGTCACAGGGGATTTATGAGTAAAGCTGTATCTGATTTCTTAGGATGAAATTATTTTCTCAGTGTCTTAAATGAGCACAGAAAGATTCTGGAGAGAAACATGTCCACCTATGTGAGGAGAAACAGGTTGTGGGAAGACTTTCTAGAGGTCTATAAGGGAAGGATGCTTGGGAGATAGCTGCTTTCAGTAGGACCAGGACAGGAAGGATACTGGAGGAGTCCAGTGTCTCTGCGAAAAGCCTCAGGAGGGGTGCCATGTAGGGCTGGAAAGGCAGTTCAGCAGGGCATTAGGTCAGTGTTGTGCTCCATGTCAATTGCCTGCTCCCTCCCTGCATGCACAGGGCTGAGGCTGGTCTGTCAGAATTCATGCCTGGAATGGGAGTAGGGGTCCACACACTTACAAACAGCTCGTTAGCTGCAGCAAACACTGTGCCTCAACAGCATGGTGCATACATAAAGGATGTAGAGAGAGAGGGAAGGCTTCTGTGCTTCTGCTCTTTGCTGCACGAGCCTAAAATTTAGATCCTCAGGCTTGAATTGTGGTAGCTGAGAGCTGGTGTAGAGCTCATCCTGGCCGCAGCTGTAATGCAATCAGAAAATGGTATCTTTATCTGCACTCAAATCCAAAACTAATGCAATCACTAGTGTTGTGTTCTTAATGTGAGTCTGTATTTGACTCTCTACTCTGCTACTGTCCCTTAGTTGTCCTATGTCAGAGCATGCTTGGATATGCAACTGGAAGAATAAATATAATCCCTGGTCTTACACTCACCAGACTGCTTTGCAGTACTGTAAGAACCTCTACAGAGGCTTTACTGCCTTAAACTGCATGTGAGAAGATCTAATTTACCTAGGAGCTTTTGCATGAAAGCTACAATAAGACCACAACACAGTCACAGTTATCACCCTTGAGTCCTCACTTTTTGTGAGTCTGAAAAATGTTCACTTTTTCAGCTGAAAATGTTCATCTCTGATTTTCAACCAGAAAGAAATTATTTTAGTGGATTTTATCCCTTTTATTGTTGCTGAGTTATGGCAGAATACATAAAACATATTTTTCCTTGTATTACAAAATAAATTCTTGCAATGCTGCTGTGCTGTTGTTGGGGGGTTTTAGGATAAACAACAGCAAAAACAGCTGAACTCTAAGAAATAAAATCTGGCAAGGCCTCAGTTCAGCTGAGGATTGATCCTTCTGTCAGTCCTTCTTCAGGAAAATAATTTAGCATGGACAACAAGTTGAGTATGTGCTCATATCCCCTTCAGGTCAGGCTAAAGTTACAGTTAAGTATGTGATGAAGTATTGTGTGGTACAGGAATTGTTCACTGAATTTTGACTGAGCTATATTTCTTGCCTGGAAAATTAAATGTCTAAGCAGGAGCAGAGGAAAAGCATTTCAAAACTAGATTCTCAGGACGCAGAAGAGACAGACGAAGTCTGCAGAGGCATACTAAAGTATGAGGGTCAGATATCCAGGGCACTGCAAGCAAGACTTCCTCCAAGCTCTCACTGCGCTTAGCAAGTCCCAGAGCCAGTGAATTTGGGAGGGGAATGGTTGGAATGGTTCCATTGTGTGGGACTTGCTGGCCCAGCACTGCCCACAAAACTTTCCCAGAATTCAGGTAGGCTAGGATGGACAGAGAGTATTATTAGATGCTTCTTCCTCTTCAGATCCTCCAGTGTTGCCCACCACGTTCTGCTGCCCAGGCTTCATCACAGACCAGAGAGCCACTCTGACCCCTGGACCCTGCATATGTCCCACAATCAGTTTAACTGCATCTACTTCACACTACTGAGAAATCACAAAATATTCCAAAATACCACAAATAAAATTCAGTCTTCATAGTCCAAATCTAACACTTCTGCTGCTATTGTGCCCCTTATTTCTATTTCATTTTTAATACTCAATACTGATAAATGACAACATTTAGCTAGCGTGGGTCTCTCTTATTTACATGTTAAAAATAGGCCACATTGATATACTATCAATAGACACCAATATGTCTAGGGTTTTTTCCATGGTAGAAAATTCTTGGGAACTTGTAGATACTCTATTGGCAGGGTCTGCTTTTCCAGGCAAGCAACCTTTTTCAGGCTTGTTGCTCTCCTGCATCAGGATTTGGAAATATTTTTGCATATCTAATGTGACTTTCCACATAATCATGCTTTTTCTCAGTCAGTAAAATCCTAATTTCAGGATGGTGCACTTCATTTGGAAACCACAAGTCATTCTCAGCAAGCTAAGCACTGGACCTGACATGAACTCACTAATTAACATGACCTAAGCAAAGGCATCATCAGGTTGCCTCCTGAGCTGGCAGCAAGAGGTCACATTGTCAAGTCTGCAGAGTCCAAGAGCAATATGAGCAAAGCTTTCCTGTAAAATAGAGATATATTAACTCAAGGTTCAGAGTACAGAGCAGCTGTATGAATGGAAACCTGTGATTAGAGATTGCAAAAAAAGAGGTTAATGTTTAGCTGGCTTATCTGCTGACAAAACATTGCCAAAGATCTTCCTTAGCTTCTGATTTGTAAATGGTACACAGCACAATTTGGTTATCACAGGGCAATTTTTTCTAGGTCTTACTGAGCTGTGTAAGAACAGTGTATTTTCTTAGATTTAGCTTTTCTGTTTTTTTATTCTGTCCCTGTCTTCAGTGTTCAATAATGCATATGAGGTCTCTGTTCTTTCAACATCGGAATGAAGCAGGGAGGTGGAAATGGTTTAAAGTTTTTCAATTGCTGAACCCTTGTGAGTGTGAGATTTAAAAATGGCAGATAAATATTTCTGAGCAAATATATTAAAAACCTGCTGAAGACTGAGTTAAGAGATGAGAGTGTGCACTGCTGCAGTCAGCCCAGCAGCCCTGTATGCAAACACCAGAGCTCCCTTTTGTGTTTGAAGTACGCTTCGTTGCACTGCCAAGGGATTTACAACACCCTCATGTTGAGTTCTGATACTTCTTCATCCATCTTGAAGACAGTGGAGGAGCTGGAAGAGGCTGGAATAAGCTGTTTTACACATGCCCTGCAGTGCAAGTGACACAGTATGCTATGTACCTATGGTATATGCACTGTGTGTTCCTGCTGGGATCCACCACAATGGAGGTCTGGCAAGGGGACCACCTTGCCATCACTCCTCATCAAGCCAAGGCTTTAGAAACACTGCAAAAAATCATTTTGTGTTAATCAGATTTTTTTAGTTGAATCTCCAGTGATTGTCTTTTTTCAAATTTTGCTGTCATTCCTTTTGCATATGTCCTGTTGCAGTTTCAGTCTTCTAGGATTCTTGCAGAAATGGGGTTGACTTAAAAACTTACCCATGTCAGTTTGCAAAAATCACTTTTTACTTCTGGATTAGCTTATTGGGCCTATCATGCAAGGCTAAAGGAGCAGGCAAGTTGATTCTGCTAATTTGTGGGCATGGAAAATAAATAAATGCTATTTACCTAAAGTAGGAGTGGGTTAACTCCATCTATGTGCATTTGCCCAAAATTGCATCAGTGTGAGATTTCACAGAACAAACGTCAGTGAATCAGGTCCCTGTTTGAACTTCTATTCCTGGGATCATTGGCAAAATTTTCTAGGGCAGTGGCCATACCTGGTAGCTGTGCACTCAGGTGCCCAGAAGACTTTTTAGGACCATAGTTGTTTTCTCTGGGATACTTTTGAGGTGGGGTTCATGGTGACAAAGTGCTTGGGCTTCAGAGAATTCAGCACACCCCTGAGTACCAGCCCTCCTTAGTTGTTCCCATCTCTGCATGCATAGGAATGGATTTAAGCAGACTTCTGATTCTGTTCTACCTGCTGGTTGATTTTTGTGTACTCAGGTGATAGATGGCAGAATCACAAGGCAACTTGTGGAGGAATAGCTGTTTTTGTAGTTGTTTGCAGGTGAAGGAGGCTTGGCCACTTCTTGCAGTTATTCATGGACAACAGCATTAGACTGCCCATGTGCTGTTTTGACTACAAATTCTCTGCTTAGCCATCTCCCTCCTTCTGCTTCCCCACCTTCCACCTGCCCAAGACCTCCTCTTTCTGCCATACTGCAGTCTCCAAGAGGGGAAAGTGCCTTTGCTCTGTGCTAGTTCACTGCTTGGCACAGTGTGCAACAACAATTGCCAGCTCCTGCAGTGATACCATTAACTGGCTACCACTGCTGCCATTGCAGGAGCAGGAGAAGCTGCTCCTTGCAGCTGTGTCCTGTCATTAAGAGACATGATGAGAGCAAAAACTAAAGTATGGCACTGTGGATTTGACATGCTTGTCTGGCCCAAGAACCAGAATGTCATGGGCTTTGAGTGGGGCTTTTAGAGGACACAGCAGGGGCACCAGTGCACAAAAGCATTCTTCAAGAGGAAGACCATGAATTTCCTGTCTGTAAAGCATCCCTTACAATCTGCTTCAGATGCAAATGAGCAATGAGGAAAGAGGAAACATGTTAAGGAAATGTCATTTGATCACAATAGAATGTGCACACCTCCACCTGGATGACAGTCCTTATTGATGTTAAGTATCCATATTACTGCAGGTGTGTTTACCCTTCAGCATCTCTGGTATGAGCAAAACGAGAATACCCCAGAAGCTGTTAAGCTTAACACGTATCTTTTTAATAAAACTCTCTCTATCTTTATAGGGGACACTAAATCTTGCTTTAATAGGGTAGGTATAGGCCCACAACAGACATGACTATACTCGATACTTTGGTGATGGAAGTAAAACAAGAAGTAATGGGTTTGCCCCTTTTTTTTCTGTAGAGATTGAGCATCAAGAAATTCAACAAAGTTATTTTAAATTTGAGCAAATCAACTGGAAAAATAATCAAAGGAGTTAATTAAGGAGATAAATAGAAGACAGGTGTACTGGACCCCAGAAAAACCCTAAAGGTGCTCTGAGAAGAAGCTTACAGCAGTATAGATCCCTACATAACATAGTCCTGATCTGAGAAAAATCAATAGTAGTCCAGACACTTCCACAGCCATCTTGGTGAAGGCTGTACCTATAGATGTCTTTAGAAAAACACTGGGCACAAACATTTGCATGTGAAGATAAATCCAGGATCTGTGCCTGAGTCCCTGATAAAAAGGTTTGACTTTCAAAAGTGCTAAGCCTAATTTGGACTTCCTAGAGTAACCAGCATTGGAAAATAAGGCCAGTTCCAGTCACTTGCAGGGTACAAAAGCTTAGCTCCTGCTTCTCTCTTGCATATGTCGGTCCTGAAACTTCACTGCATTTTACCTGGGAGGTAGACAGCCACCAAAGCAGAGCTTTATCCAACCTTAATGTTTATGACAATATACCCGATGGAAGGCCCTCCTGCCTTGAAATATGTGGAAAAGACTCTTTACATTTGAAATATTTCATTTATGGTTTTTTAGAGTTAAAATTTTAGCCATTTGTTATATCATGGTGGGTAGGTATTATAGTAGCAGTTAGAAGGAAAGTGTTGAGTACCTTCCACCAGCTTATCCCCACTGTTTTTAGGGAGGTGGTGAGAGGGCACAGCAGGAGGTGTGGGCATTTACTGTGAAGGGGGAGAGCAGTGGAAAGGGACAGCAGATCATGACTTCTTCCGAAAGACAAAAATAAAAGAAAAAGGAAAAATGAAAGTGAAAGACATTGAGAAACATGACACTCAAGGAAAGAGGGGAACAGTATTTATCTTGGCCTCCATTATTTCAACTTTCTGCCTTGATCTGAGATTCAAAAGAATTGTGAAAGCCTAAAAATTACCTCAGGTTGAGAAAAAAATCTGCCCCAGTGTAGTTATTAACATCTCTGTCATAAATTCAGATCAAAGTCCCTTGTCTGCAGTGACAGTCAGTTCTGGCTTTTTAACTTTTCAACACTTAATGTCAGGCCTACCTTCCCTCTGATCCAACCCTTATTCTCAAATCTGTCCTTGGAGAAGCAGAGCAGGTGGGGGCAGATGGTTCAGCTTGGGGAAGAGAGTGCTGCCAGACAGCTGTGCTCAGCCCACACCCACTCTGGCTGTCACTAGAGGTATTGGAGCTTCTCATAGGTAGATTTAGGAATGAGCTTTGTATGCCTATGGATAAAAAGTGAATGTCAGTACAAACAGATGCTTCCACATCAACTAGTGTTTAGGACATCTCAGAAGAATGCAGTCTGAGACTGATGTCCAAGAACCCCAAAGAAATTAATGAGGAATGTTTCATTGTAATTTTATTATACATCCTGTTGGATGTAACTTTCTATTCCGTATATAACTATCTTTAGTGGGTACAGAAACTAAATTGAAAGTGATGCTGTTGGTATAATGATCTGATAAAAAGAAAATCTAAGAGGTTTTATTTTTCTTGTCTTCAGCAAGGACTTTCCTATAAATTAATGTAGCTACAGACCATGAGCCTTGTGCCACTTCAATGATTTTCTTTACTGAAAAGGATGGTTTATAACTCTCCACATAGAGAAATCAAGCAAAAACTTAAGGCAGGTGGCTATGCTCAGTGTACAAGCATAAAACAAGAGTTTGACAAAGCAGTAACTACTGAAGGTTAACAGGGATTCAAGGGGACACTGGACAAGTACTTACTGAAAAACAAATAATCTGAGGCACATTTAAGTCCGGATATCCCCAGGCTGCAGTGGTTCAGGCTGGGAGAGTGCCTGGGGCAATATCCTATGGCCTGACACTCCCCTATGGGCACTGCTCCCACTGATTTTTTTCAGCCTGTCCTTAGCAAAAGTAGTTGTTTCCCCTCCTCATTTTCCCCTCCCCAGAAGAGCAGAAAAACAGAGGATTAGGGGGAGAAACTCAGGAATATTGTTAAGGGACTCAGCACAGAATATGTGTCCAGTTAAAGATGTTCTTCTGCAATATGGAAGCCACAGCTGAAAATGTGTCCTCTCTCTTGGGTAAAGAACTTGAACCCCGAATCCACCACAGTCAAAAATGGAAGCCCCCTCTTTGGACTACAATTGCTTGTGGGGTTTTTTTCTGCTATGGTTTTCACTATGAACATCAAATGTCTTCAATAAATTTTACTGCAGAAGTGGTGAATTGTGGTAGCCACAAAAACTTCTGATGGACATAAAAAAAAAAACCCAAAACATTTCTAGCTGGCTTTCCACTACCAGTGGTCTGACACATGTGACTTCAGAGACAGGTAGTTTGAACAAAGCTTTGTGTAACCTGGCTTTCCTCTGTGAAACCATACAATGAGATTGAAGGCCCTCTGCATGTTCTTTGCATTATCCAAGTCAGTTGCTGTGATTATTTTTTCCATGTTTCTGGTCCCTAGGAGTCTGAGAAGCAGATTTTATTAGAAGCACAATAGAAAATTGCAATGAAAGATTCTACCTCTGCAGTGAAACAGGTCTGCTAGGCAACTGGTTTATTTTGTTGCCTTTGAATTCTCTTGAATTCTCACACTCATATCAGAAGTTACCACAGGATACTTTGGTCAGGTGTCTATGGCATTTCTGCTTTTCCACATTGGATCAAATATGTCCCAGAGAAAACTTTTCCTGCCATATGGTTGTTTTAACATGTGATGTTGCCATAGTCCACTCATCCTATCTCACCAGTCTTAAGTGTAGGATCATGCCTTGCTCTTACTGTTCATCCTCCCAACAGAACAACTGGCAGAAACACTTGCAATTTGTTCTTTTACACAGCTTGTTCTCTGACTCTTTCTAACCTCTGTCTTGAAATTGCCTCATAACTAACTCAATTGAAGTGTTCTGTGTCACGTAGTTTCCTGTATGTCTTTCAAGTTGATGAAGTCATTCCTTTCAAGGTGATGAGCTGCCATGCTTCATGTTACAATATCCCTTTGGAAAAGAATACCTCAGTATCCTGAAGCGTATTTTGTAAAAGTGCCAGCTCTGCAGTATCAATAACATGTGATGAAAGTTTCCAGAAGCTTCCAGTAAGGTCTTTTTTAAAGGCTTGTCATTCACAGTCACCTTCTCTTTGAAGGTTTCCAGTGCTTGGACAAACTGAGCATATTCCTCATGTGCTTTTCACATGCACATGGTCCTGCAAGCCCCTCTTTCAGGGTGGTCTTCAACATAGAAGGCACCTACTGCCACTTCTGCAGGTGTCTTCTCTATCACATTTTTCTGTACACATTCCAATATTTTTGGGTGGGTAATTAATGTCCGAGATGAGATGTAGCTGTGCTACATCACGGTAACCATATGGCTTATTTGTGTAATAGCAACCATGGAGGTTTACTTTCACCTAAAGATTCTGGGGAAAGAAGTGAAGCTAGTTTAGCTGTGTCAATAGTCTGTAAACTGACTGAATCAATTTAGTGTGGATTTGAGTTTTCTCACGTCTGCCTTCCCAGACCAGGCCACAGGCCTTTTGTGGTCAGCATCTCAGTGATGCTGCTTCCAGCTGCAGTCCTGAATCCCTGAATGGTCACAGAAGACAATGGGGATCTCTGCCATGATTTGCATCAGCCTTCCCCCAGCGATTGCATCTATGCTGCCAGAACATCATCTGCTATGATGCGACTTCCTAGGAATTTTGTTTATATATCTTTCTGGCAACATTGGAAGTTGCCCTCAGTTTTTACCCCAAATGTCATTCTTTGCCATTTCCATCAACCTAGTGACATACCAAATATGGTAAAGTAGCTCTAATGACATTTATTAATATCCATAATTGGCACTGGTTGCCAGCATGTTTTACTGTTGTCAACTCCATTTATATGTCTTCTTGTGCAGACCTTTGATGTTGAGCTCTTTTTAGTACTTTGTTTGAAGCATTAAGGGTCTCTGGCAGATACCTTGCCTGATTTATAAGGAAGTACCATGCTACTCATCCAACCGTTGGCTTCTGTGACAACACGATCTGCTTTTCCATTCTCTTTGTGGCTCACATTGTTTCTTGGGCTTTTGTGATGGGAGCAGCTCCTATAATAGCCAAACTCTTCTATCTATTATCACATATACCAGGTCTGGAAGATATTCTTGCCTACCAAAAAAAGACCAAAACATAATGGTAATTTACTGACCTCCCAGCTGCCTTGATGGAACATAAAATTTAATTTCTGCTGTTATAGGAACACCTGTTTGATATAAAGCACAAAGCCATATCCCACTGTCTGTTTTGCTTTTGGCTTCACTTCCAGCATCATTTCCTTCAAGCTCAAGACCATGAGCAAGAAATCAAGCAAAGGGGACGGGAGACCCACAGAGATGAGCAGAGAGCTTCTACCAAATCTCAAACAGAAGAGAAAAATTAATGGTGTGTGAGAAAAGGGACAGATCACATGAGACTTCTACAGAAACATTGTCAGAGGATGTAGGGATCCAATGCTCACTTGGCATTGAGTATATAAAGGGAAATCAAGAACAGAAAGAAGGTCTTCTACAAGTACATCATCAGCAAAAGGAATACTAGGGAAAACATGGGGTCACTGCTGAATCAGATGGGTGTCCTGGTGAAGGAAGACAGAGAGAAGACAGAATTACTGAATGCCTTCTTTCCTTCAGTGTTAACTGCTGAGGCCAGTCCTCAAGAATCCCAGACCTTGGGGCAAGGAGAGGAAGGCTGGAGAAAGGAAGACTTTCCCCAGTTGTACAGGGTTTGCTTAGAGATCAACTTTGCAGACTTCTTACCACACATAAATCCACAGGTCCTGATGAGATGCACCCATGGGTATTGAGGGAGCTGACGGATGCTGTAGCTCAGCCACTCTCCAGCATCTTTGAAAAATCACAGAAAACAGGAACAGGGCCCCATGACTGAAGGAAAGCCAATGTTACTCCCATCTTCAGAACTGGCAAGGAGGAGGATCCAGAAAACTACCAGCCAGTCAGCCTCACCTCCATCCCTGGAAAGGTGATGCAATAGAACATTCTGGAGGTCATCACCAAGCATGCAGAAGAAAAGAAGCAGTCAGCAGGGATTCCCCCAGGGGAAATCATGCTTGACCAATCTGACAGCCTTTTGTGATGGCAGGGCAGCATGGGTAGATGAGGGGAGAGCAGTGCACGTTATCTGCCTCCACTTCAGCAAGGCTTTGGACACCGTCTCCCATAACATCCTCACAGGTAAGCACAGGAAATGTGGTTTAGATGAATGGCCAGTGAGGTGGATCGAGGACTGGCGGAATGGCAGAGCTCAGAGGGTCAGGACCAGGGCAGTAGACTCCAGTTGGAGGCCTGCAGTCAGTGGTGTTCCCCAGGGATCAATACTGGGTCCAGTCTCACTGAACTTGTTTACCACTGGCCTGGATGAAGGGATCCAAGGTACCCTCAGCAGGTTTGCTGATGATACAAACTGGGGGAGTGGCTGATACACCTGAAGGCTCTGCTGCCTTTTGGCTGCACCTTGCCAGGCTGGACAGTTGGGTGGAGAGAACCCTAAAGAGGTTCAACAAGGGGAAGTGCAGGGCCCTGCACCTGGGGAGGAATAACCCCAAGTACCAGCACAGACTGGGGCTGCCCCAATAAAGGGCAGCTCTGCAGACAAGGACCTGGGAGTCTTGGTGGATCACAAGGTGACAATGAACCAGCAGTGGGTCCTTGTGGCCAGGAGGCCCAGTGGGATTCCCGGGGTGTGGGAAGAGTGTGGCCAGCAGGTCAAGGGAGCTGATTCTCCCCCTTTACTGGGCCCTGGTGGGGCCACATCTGGAGTGCTGTGTCTGGTTCTGGGCTCCTCGGTACCAGGGACACAAGGAGCTTCTGGAGAGTGTCCAGCAAAGGGTCACAAAGGTAATGAAGGGTCTGGAGCATCTCTCTTATGAGGAGAGACTGAGAGAGCTGGGCCTGTTTAGTCCTGAGAAGAGAAGACTGAGAGGGGACCTCATCAATGTATACAAATATCTCAAAGGTGGGTGTCAAGTGGATGGTGCCAGCTTTTCCAGTGGTGCCCAGACACTGGACAAGAAGCAAAAGCAGTAAACTAAAACACAAGAAGTTTCACTCAACATGAGCAAGAACTTGTTTACAGTGAGGGTGGCAGAGCACTGGAACAGGCTACCCAGGGAGGTCATGGATTCTCTGTCTCCAGAGACATTCAAAACCCATCCAGATGTTCCTACGTCCCCTGCTCTGGGTAACTCTGCCTTGGCAGGGGAATTGGACAAGATGAATTCCAGAGTACCCTTCCAACCCTAGCTCTTCTGGTGGTTCTAGTTTATACATGGATTTGGCCCCTCTCTTTCATCTGCTGCCACACTGATCTCTATAAAACATCTTCTGTTCATTTGTGAGTTTTGTGGTTGGTGGTTTCCTTTGTGCTACACTGAGCTCATGTGTGTGCAAGCTTTCACTCCTTGGATTCCTGCTTGTTTTTGTGGTTTTGTTCTTTTTTTCCCTTTTTTGTAGACTTTTTTCCTCATGACATGCGGAGTGTCTGCAGTTTGTATCCCCTCCATTTGGGCACGCTTTCCCTCTTTATGCCACCACATTTTCTGGCAGCAGCTCCTTTTTTACCCTGTCTTTACTCTGTCTTCAAATGGAAGATTGTGAACTAGACTTGCCCAAGTCTTTGTGGAGTTACATGGTTGCTTTGGTAATTTTCCTTTGAGTGCCACTACCTTTCATCCTGGTTAGGAGTCTAGCAATAACTGTTTCATGTTTTATAGCTATTCTTTGCTCAAGTCAGTCCTTTTGCCTGCATTGTAATTTGATCAGTCTCTTGTTCTCTCTTTTTTTAGTACTCTCACTCAAAAAATAGATTATTGGTTTATGTCTCTGGGAAGTTGAATGTGCTTTTTGGGTGTGTTTAAGATTTTGGATGGAGCCTCCCAGTCTGCCATTGCTGGATGTGGCTGATGCAGGTGATGGTGTTTCCCTCCATCTAATACCATTTCTAGTTCTTAATAATTTTATTTACTCTTTTTTCAGCCAGCCTCTTGCAATCTTTTAGTTGTTCCATCATAATAAAAAGAAAATAATTTTTCCAAAATAATTGATAAATTCATCTCTTTTCAAAAGAATCTGCTTGGGATTATATATTGGTCACAACCACAAGATTGTTTTCTTTGTTTGAGGAGTATAGTTTTCACTCTTGGGAGCACTTCAGAGTGTTTTCTGTCCCTGATTTGTATACTCTATGAGAAGTCTTCTGTCCTTGTCAGCTGTATTTTCCTGAAAAATGGCTACATCTAAGTAAAGACCACAGTCCCCTTCTCCCTCAACTGAGGGACTGACTGCCAAATTCCTATAGCTTTATAAAGAGAATGAATAATGACAGCACTATCTTCTCTTAGGACAAACTCTGCGGGGAAAATTGCAGGTGTTCTTCCAAACACTACAATATGCTGTAGCCTGCTCAAAACTGTGCAGTTCTATGCTGTCAGTATTTAACAATGCCTCACAAGGAAATGGTTTTTCCTCTTTGCCAGCACTATAGTCCATACACCAGCTGTCTGCTCTGTCTATGTTACAAATATGGGCGACAACATGACACAAGTTTATGCATAGTGTTGTGTTACAGTATTATGGATTGTGCCTAAAAATATGCTGAGCATAATAAAAAAGCAGTGTCAAGTGCATGTGTCTGATGGGGAAAGAAAAAGCCAAAGGCACTTTGTGGGAAATTCTTCCATTTCCAGTGCAAAAATGTATCTTACAGAAACTCTTTCTCAAATCTCTGTTTTAAATCATGTTGTGATCAGACTAATGTAGTCACAGTCATATAATGCAGGGAATTCCTCCTACTTTTTGCCTGGGTAGCAAAACATTAACATTGACCTGCTACCACACTAATGTGATGACATTACTGAAATGCAGGGTGGGAGTAGCAATTTAGCAATACAGAATTCCTCATGCTCTGGCCCCGAACTGTTTAGGGTGCTGCTGGTCCGCTAAGGCAGCAGGCTCAGGTGTGTGAAGAAATCAGACAAGTTCTATGGAACAAACAAACTACAGACCCTCAGAGAAACACTCTGCTTTTTTGCTTGCTTGAAATCTCCAAGCACCAGCAGTCTCCCATGTGTTCTGCACACAACCCTTCTGATAGCGCCCACTTTCATGTTGGGCTGGACTGCATGGCTTCCGGAGGCAGCCCTAACCTTTCAGCTAAATGAGTCCATAATCTGGTGTAACCTTGCTGGCTGCTGGTGAACCAGCCCCTTGGCCAGGCTTCCTGCACGCCACCTGAGGCTGGGGAGCAGATAAGTGTGTTTATGGGACTCCAGTGTACAGCTACCCACTCCAGCAGAGAGGTTTCCTGGGTTGGTTAGTGCTTGCTTTAAGTTACTGTTATCTTGATTATTTATGTCATGGCGCTGTTGGCACAGCTGCTCAGGAAGTAGGAGGTAGGACAACAGCTTCCACCAGCCTTCACAGTCCTTGTCAGACCAAGAAATACGCAGCAGAAAAAACCTTACCTAACCTCCAAACACTGCTCACCTTGTGCTGGAGACTCTTGACACTCACCCTACGCCCAACAGCAGGAAAAGGAATTGTGATATTCAGGACATGCACTTTTATGCCTGTAAAATTTTCTGTATAGTCTATAGTCTTGATAACAAATGTCAAGCAAATGATAATAACATCTCTACTGCTATTCAATATTGATCCCTCAAACCACCCCGTAAAAAAAAAAAAAAACAATTACTGTAAAGAATACTGGAGATCACAGCTAAGCCTCAGGAGTTCCAGATGGAGACTGGCAGACAGGCTTATCTTCTGACTCATAACCCAAACAAGCTCCTGAATGTGCATTGTACATGGGAATAGATGAGAATGCTCTGGAGGAACAGAGCCAGTAAGAACAGTACTGAAAGTTGATAAGGTCAGACCAATTCTGATAATAAAGGCTAATTAGTAAATCAGCAATGGAGTGTTTCAATAACACTGGCTGCCTTGCATCAGAAAAAGCAAAGACAGAGTGTACCAAGTGTCTGAGGGGATGCCTAAAGGGATGAAGTCAGCACACTGAAGAACTACCTCTACTTAACCATTGAAGGGCTGTGTATGAGACCCATGATTTTTTCACTCAGCATTTTTTCAATGCTGGAGACCAAAAATACTCTGTGTGGACAGGGAGGTGCTGAATGACGTATTTTCAGCCCGAAAAGAACACAGTCAGTCTTAGAGTGGGGTTTAGTTTGAAAGCTAATGTTCCAGAAAAAGGTCTAGCCTCACTTGAAAAAGATTTTCACAGCAGAAGGGACAGGGCATTTAAGTGTTTGAAAGCGTAAGTGTATTGTATTGTGCTGCAATGAAGAGGAGAAATATTAGCGACACGATCTGGACCAAGCATTAATGTACAAGTCATACCATAGGTCCTTATCAGATTTGGCATCAAACATTATTGAGAGTTAAAAGGTAATACTATAAGAGTATTTCCAAGAAAAAGAAAAGTGAGCAAAAGAATAATTAACAAGCGTATATCACTTATGTTTTTCTTTGTGTGTCAATAGCCCCACCTTTTCAGTGAGAAGGAGTAGGACTGGAAATAGCAATATTTCTTTTGCTGTAGAGTGCAGTGGCATTTTTATGAAGGCCTCAAATGTTAGCCTTCCCAGTGGGAGCTGAGATGCAGCTGCTCAGACCTGTGGCTGTGAAGTAAGAATGAAAGACAAGCCTTAGTCTGCCAAAGGGGTGACTCAGTGCCTGTGCAGTGGAGACCTCAGTGAGGAGGGCTGATTGCCTGGTGATACAGACTGCTGACAGCACTTCAGCACTGCAGACATGAGGGTGATCACAGCACTGAGTAGAGACTCCATGCCATGGGATTGCCAGCCCAGGGACAAGAGTGAATTCTCTTCACAGCATTGCCACTATCATGATAGCTACAGGACCTAGCTACATAGCTTCTAGGAGATGATCCCAGTGATCCAGCAAATCTCTGCCCTAATGAATAGTAAAAAACCAGCCCTTGTCCTGCAAATTTCTATTTCTTTTTCAATACAGGCTAAAAAAGTCTGCAGACTAGGGAGACAAGAATGAGTGAAGAGCTAATGAAATGGTGAGATTATGTGGGACAAAACCTTCTCAGTAAGAGCAGGTGGGAGTGATGTGATTTCAAGACATCCTTTTCAAAACTTTGTCATAGTAGGTTGTTTTTTTTTGTTGTTGTTGTTGCTTTAATTAACACCCAGGTAACACACATTATTAATTAAGAGATGAAATTAGGAAGCTTTTGTTTAAAAATCCAGTCTTCACTGCTTTTCACTAAAAGTGCTAAATGCTCCTGAGAGTTCCTCTTCTGCTCCAGGAAATCCAGAAAACCAGAATGCCACTTCCACTTGATTTAGTACAGACCTCTTTTTGGCTGCCTTGTGCCTCTCCTCCCCCTCTACCTGCCAATAACAATGCTACAAAACATGGCCTCTCTCCCAGAATTGATAATTCAGTTCAGACCAACCTAAATCAAATAGGTGTTATCTATAGCAGTCTTGGTGTGCATTTTTGCTACAAAATAGGAAATGGTGAAACCAATATTTAATAGAAAAACATGAATTTGGAGGGATTATTTTCTAGTATCGATTTGATGTTGATCTATAGCAGAGTTGGAAAGGAAACAGGTTTTTTTATTAAAGCTTTTCAGGGAAAAATTGGTGATTTATTGACTTGTGAACACTGTCCCAATCTTAGGACTCTTCTTCCAAATAACTAGTGTAGAGGGAAGGTTTCATTCGCATATTGCAGGGTGAAAAGATAAGGCCTTGATGAGAGAAGCTGTCTTTCAGAGTATCCAGGAATGAGGATATTTGTCTGGACACAGTAGACCTAGCCAGCTACAGGATCTCAGCTGTGGTGGATGCTCCACCCAGGACTCATAGGCATTCCAGCTGTAAGCACATCCTCTTCTTGGGCCCTTATGAGGAGGTGCTCAGCAACAGGTGAAAGCAAGTGATGTGGTGACCACTCTTTCTTCTTTCCACACTTCTACATGTTCAGTAGGCTCAGGGTATATGTGTGACAGTGAGCTGCTAAGTTAAATAAGTAGGAGGATGCAAATTTTGTGAATTCCAGTAAGACTTAGTCATCAGTTACTCCCTGGACAGCACTATCATTTGGATGTCTACCTGCCAGCAAAAAATATGTTCAGATTTAGAATCTTTTATTGGAAAATCAGGACCTACCCTGTCAAATGACAAGCTGTGAGCAATAGCAGTGCCTGGCAGTTGAGTTCTGATGCTTACAGAGAAATTTAGGCTAAATCTCTGCAGCCCTTATGAGCCATGAAGGGAGCCTCCCATCAGCTGGTGAGGGATGACTCATGCTCACGCTCTTTATGACTGCAACAAAACTCAGAACAAACCTTGAGATCCCAGCTCCAGAGCCCTTTATATTCATTCACCAGTGTGCCCCTGAGCTTCATTCCTCATCATCTGTGCTGCACTCGGCTGTAGGCCACAACAGAGCACACCAAAAAAAAGGCAGCACACTTTCATCTTTGCTCCATGGCAAAGCTAATCCTTGACCATTTCCTGCCCCATTTGCACCTGCAAATTGTTCCAACATGATGGCAGAAGATGTTCACAGTGTCGGCCTCAGCCTGGGAGAGCCTGGGGCAGGCCTAAATGAGGGGTGTCATCAGATAGAGTGTATCTGTGGCTCCCAGGTCTCCATACCTCCCTTGCTGATAGCTTTCCTCAACACATCTGCACTTGCTAAACAATCCCAGTTTTGACTGCAGCCACGGGTGGTCTTTTCCCTGTATAGGGAAGATTTGGGATTATACACCACTGTCTGGTACTGTTGGGACTAACCATGTGAAATTACCAACCTAGAATGCAAAATTTAGAAGGACGGAATGCCACATCTAAGGTGACTGGGTGGGAACAGGGAACCTCGATGGAGCAACTTTACCATGTTTAAAAGTCACTCCCATGTGAAAGGTGTCAGACAATACAGTCTTAATGGACAAGACTTAATGGATACAAAAGTAGAAAAAGTACGTTCTGGTCACGCAGCTGACAGATGTTTGCAATGCCACTCTAAAGACTGCGCATCCACATGGTGCACATTGCACAGTCAAGGTTACCGATTTTGGGCAGGAGCTGCTGATGTGCTCCGTGTCTGTGCTACAGTCAGTGGGCCACAGCAGGACAGTGCTGAACTATTTATACAAGCCTGGTCACAAGGACTATCCAGGGACTGGCCTCTCAGATGAGAGGCATCTTGCCATCTGTGCAAGTGTGGCTGCCCTAGCAGCAAATAATCCCTGAGCCTGGCTCACCCAGCAGCTCTCATCTGCTCCCAGACGTTTGGTTTTCTTCCGGAACACCATCTCATCAGAGTCAGGAGGGATAAAAATCCAGAGGAGGGTGCACTTCCTCTGATTCCTTGTCTTTAGTGCTGAGAGGTGAGGACATGGAGACAGCAGCTGGACTGCCTGGTCTATTGGGCTCAAGACAGAGCCCCAGACCCAGAATAGATGGACATGGAACACAGTACAGGGACAGTGGGACTGTGAAGATCTCCTCACCAAAGACTCAGTGCTGCTTGCACATTTGTGATGTGCACAGCTCATCACAATGGCTGTACTTTGTGCCAAGCTGCTCTGCCATCTTGTGGGAGCTGATGGCGTCCTGAGGGTATCTGGGATGTCTTTGAGCTCTTCAGCCCCAGCTCACCCCTCTGTGCCCCTGCAACATGCTAGCTGCTGTTAGCATACCAGATCAAGATAAGAAAAATGTGTTTAAAGAAGGAGCCTTGACAACCCACAAGCACAGTGTTTTTATCTCAGGAGAGCAGTGGTATCTCATGCATGCGTAGGATGTGGGGGAACCCACGACTTACACAGATAATGCTGAGAGACTGGTGGTCAGAGCAGTGAGCCCTTGCACAGTTTCAGATCCCCACTGGCTATGTAGAGTGGGTGCTGGAGCAAAGCTCTCACCCTACAAATGCAAGCTGAGAAAGTTGGGGCTGATCATTCTGGAGAAGAGAAGGTAGCACGGAGACCTCATAACAACCTTCCAGTATCTGAAGGAGCCTACAGGGAAGCCAGAGAGGGGCTCTTCATCAGGAACCACAGTGACAGGACAAGGAGTAATGGGTGCAAACTGAAAGAGGGGGAAATTATGTTACATATTAGGAAGAAATTTTTCATTGTTAGGGTTCCCCAGGGAGGTTGTAGATACCCCAGACCTGGCAGTGTTTGGGTTGGATAAGGCTTTGAGTAACTTGGAGAGGTGGCCCTGCCCATGGCAGGAGGGTTGGAACTGGATGATTTTTAAGGTCCATTCTAACCCCTTAACATTCTATGATTCTGTTCATCAGCTCTGGGTTTCCTCTAGAGAGGAATTAGTTGGTCCATAACTTGAAGCTCAGGAGTTAACTAGCAAAATGGCAGGGCTGAAGGGGCCAAGGTCTACAGGAACCTATGGAGAAGTGTCTTTTGTATCCTTCCTCCCCCTTGAAAATCTGAAGCTCCCAGTCCCTCACAAGCTGGCAATGCCATAATTGGAAAACAAATTGAGCTATTCCTGCTTTGAACATACTTGTGTGAGAAGTGGGACGAAAATACCCCTTTTAACAGAGATCCCAAGACAATGCACATATATGGTCTCCTTTTTCTGGTGAGCTAGAGAAAGAGCTGCCCTGCTCTGCACTCAGCTGGGGATTTCCAGAAGGATGAGAGCTTTCCTTCCTGTCTCTCTGATGAGTCCACCCGGTGAGTTCATGCTTTCCCCCCTACTCAGCTGCAATCCTGCCCACTAGAACCAAGGGCACTCAGTAACCTCCTCCACACCTCTGAGTGCTGCTGGGGTGGTTCAGCAGAGCTTAGCCAACTCACTGTCCAGGCTTTCTGGGACTTGATTAAATTCCCAGAAATCCAGGTGGTTGGCATAGCGTGACTAAAAGTGCCACTAACCACAGACCCTCCCTCGGGCCACTTCCCATCCCCTGCCCCTTACTTTCCTGTAATTAATCCCCCTGTCTAATTTCTTCCCATTGTTTCACTCAGAGTTGAGAGCTGCTCAGTAACTGTACCTGAAGGCTATGCAATGCTGCACAGCAAGTTGCTTTTCTCCTATTTTGACTAAAACAGCACTCAACAAGCCATTTTCTGGCACTATAGCCTGTATTTGTTATACTGGAGGACAATATTTAGAACCACATACTGCATGTGCCAACAATTACATTTTAAAACAAAGCCAAGTACAAGGTAAACAACTGCAAGAGCATTCACTTCTGAAAAAAAAGAAAGTCTGTATAGGAAATTGTATTTCTGAGTAAGAGACTTGTAGTAAAATTCAGCTGCTGGGTAGGAAGTGCAGGTGGAATTTTCTGAGTCACTACTGAGCCAGTTTGCCATCATGATTAGAAGGGGTCATAGCATTTTATCAAAACTGAGATGTTGATAAGATGGTACTCATTAGTTTTGATGCATAAATTGTAAATATTTTTCTTAGGTGTAGTTAGTAGGATTTTTAAAAATTACTTTCTCTTTGTGTCTGGGATAAACTACATCTTAGTCTAGGCTGATTGCAAGTAAACTAAGGTGAAGTATTGCGTGCAACACCATTGCTACCTGCAGCAGGCACCTACACAACGTTCACCACAGGAAAGATAGTGAGGCAGAAATACTGTTCTCTGGTGCACCAGAGGAGATACTGCATTACCACAATCACTGTGAAGTGGCAAATGTTATTTTAATGGCGCCCAGCTTGGTAGTTTCCCAAGGGTGAAATCAATATCTTGATGGTTAAACTGAAGCTACCATTATATTAGTGAGAACATATGTATGACCTCATTGACAACACTCAGAACATTGAGTTGAGAGAGGGCAATCTCCCCCTTGAAAGGCTGCAGACATCTAAATCCATCTGCAATATAGAGAAGACGTGTTCATTTAGATAATGCTAGAAAACAGCAATAAAGTAGAGATCGCTAAATGTTCTTTATAAGCGAGGTTCCTTCTGCTGCTTTTGAGCTTAAGCAGTAAAGGGTCATACTATCTCTAATTGAATTGCTTTGTATTGTTCCAATCTACATAATGTACTGTTTACAAATAGAGCATCATCTTAAGCACTTTGTGCCATGTGGCCAAACGTAGAAATTTTGCTCTTTATTGCACTTGTGCATTTTGTAATTAAGAAACTGTGGTATCAGAAAACTGTTGGTCCATTTAGAGATTTATGCTACCGTGAATGGACTGTTTGTTAGTGTATCTTCATTTTACAATCTTTTATTTCTAAAATATGAAACTGGACAAAAATTAAATGAACATCCCCCCCAAGCAAACACACAGCCCAAACCCACAAAAAACCCCAAACACACACATACACAAGCACAAACAACAAACAAAACCCAAACGAACCAACCAACAAAACAGACAGAAGAAAGCAAAAATACTCAGACATGAAATGTGCAGCACAAAAATCTTGTGGATTTTTCAGAATAAGCGATTTTGTTTGGAAATGTGAGAGGGTATAAATGACTACGTAGAGAACTATTTCATAATTGCACTTCTGTACCTTTATTGGCTGAATGGTGACTGGCTTCAAATCACAGCAAGGACAATACAGGCCTCACATATAGGACACAGTAGTTATTGTCCCTGGTTTGCTGAATTTGATGCAATCCTCCTTCCAACCAAAATCATCCTCTGCAGGGTTACATTACAAGCAACTGGCAGCAGAATGCAGGTAAGCATCCAGGTGAGCTTCTGTAAGACTTTTCACATGCAAACTTTTTAAAAGTGCATTTCTAATCGCAGGCAATATTTAAAGTGAGAATAAAGAAGTTGAAAATGAAACTGGTATATGAAAAATATTTGTAACATTGTTTAAACTCCAGTACTTATTCAACTACAGGTAGTAGGCATGAAATATCATCCAAAAATAAGGAAAATTTTTCTTCCACTTTTTATCACTACACCATGCATAAAAGGCATGTTTTCTATATAATTTGCATTGTTATCTAAAATCCACTGTTTTCTTGACAGCCAGGTTTTGAACATGTGGAAGGCAGTTCAGCCTGTCTTGGTAAGAACTTAAAATTCAAGCCACTCCAACTCAAAGACAAATGCACTCCATCTGCAAGTGTATGTGTGTACTTCATTGAGTGCTCATTAAGTAGCTGCTTAATAATAGTAATAAAATAGTAAAATAATAATGATAATGCAGAACTCCAGTAGCAAACACCAATTGTTCTCTGAGTGACAAAGAGAGCAAATACTGTATTAAAAGTCACGTGAGCAAAAACCAGCTTGCATCAAAGGATGACTGGGGAAATTAGGAAAGACTATTCCATAATATATAGTTTACTTATGAGGTACAACTGATAAAAAACTCAGAGGCTTTTTATCTAAAAGATTTTTCCACTTGAAAATGTCTTTTTTCTTTCTTTATTTTTCGTAAGACGCATATGTTCCAGGAAAATTCAGCAGGAGGAAAACAGTTTTAAAAAAATTTATAATCTTTCAAATAGTAATTTCAAGACAGAATTTGTTTGTAATGCAAAAAATGTGTTAACTGGTGATTTTAAAATTTTATTGCTTTCCTTCTGTATATCTTCACAAGGTCAGTAGTTGTACATACTCTTATGCAATAAAGCACGTATGCAAATAAATTAAAAGATAAGTGATATAGAAAAAAATAAATATTATACTCAAAAAACACATAACTTAAGCTTCACATGTTAGAGAAAATCTGAACATATTTGTATATCTGAACAGAAAGGAAATGAAATTTTTATGTCAAAGTTTCTAAGAAAAAGTAGCAGATTTTCCAACACATTCACTGGCTCTTGCTTTGTTAGCATCACAAGCCCACACGGAGGAAAAGAGCAATGTCTGAAATTTTGTTGTGTTTGAAAATTCATGTATATTCAGTCATCTCTGACTTCCATACTCACTTTCCTCAGGCACTCACATGCTTTAAGTGTTAGTGTCATGAGTACTGAGGAACCAGATGGCCACACTAAACACCACTCACACCTCTGTAAATGTTAGAAAGGTCAGTTACAACTGAAGAACCTGTAAACAGGGAAATCATCTGAAAAACTGTTTCTTAGGACTCAGAGGGATTTTGTGTAGATCTGATGGCTTTATGCAGTTGGCAGTGTTCTGTGAGCTGTCTGGTCCCCACAAAACAGCAGGTGGGTTTGTTGGGCAATGACAAAATGATGGCTAACATGAGCTGAGTGGGTGTGGGTGGCAGGCAGTAAGTGTCTGCAGGGAAGTTTGGCACAAGTGTACCTGGCAGATCTACTGTAATTAATGTTAAAAAAAGCCCCATCAAACTACTTAGTCTGTAAGGTGCACATGGGCAAGAAAAATCCAAAAAGTCTTTTTCTCTCTCCCCTGCAGCTGAAGCCCCAGTACATTTCAACTATCATAGGGAGAAGAAATATTTTTATTGAAGTACAATCGTCACAGCTTGAACAATCTGTTCTTGCTGCATATTTGAAGTTTAGATTCTCTCCTCTGAAATTAGTGGATTAGAAAGTGGAACACTGTGTATAAACTATTTTTGATGTGAATAGTTTTGCAATGCTAAATAAGCCTATTGATTACTCCCTGGATAAAACAGCTGAAAGTAGTTCTCTGTATATTTTAGTACTCACAGTCTGCTCCATTATATATTGTTTCATTAAGCAATATGACTTCTGAGATCTTCATGTGTTAATAAATACATACAAGGGAAAAAACCCAGCCCCACTGCAGCAGGTTGTCCCTGGTGCAGGAGGTGCAGCACACATTTATCACTGTTACTTTCCTCACGTTTATTTCCTACCTGTGATGCTGTGCAATGACACTGTGACATTTGTAACATACAAGAGGTCAGACTTGAAAATACCGTCTCTCACAATACTCTATGTGTCTTCCAACAGAGTAATTCCTTTTGCATGTCAGAACCTCAATCTTTATCCTAATCAAGGAGCGCTTGTGTGATTTCCTGCACCTTTGTCAGCTGCAGAAAACCTAGTTCTAGGAAGAAGGAGTATGTCTTGCAACATAGCAGTGTCTCCAGCAGCTGTGATGGCTCTGTGGGCAGGACTTACTGAAACCTATTGTAAACCAGTCGGCAGTCCTGGCAAGCCTGACGTGGGAGGGAGATACAGCCATCAGACAAACTATATTTTTATGGAATACTTTTTCCACATTGGAAGCAGACATATCAGACCAGTAAAACTTACCCAGACTGATGTGGACAATGTAACACTGAACCATGCTATGGCAAAGGCTCCCATGAGACCTGTAAATATTCAACTAGCCATTTCAGTGGTCTTATCCTTTGTAATGATTATGAGCAGTAAAAATACAAAATGCCTACCTTCTCTGCCTTGCAGGTACTCCCATCCCCAAAGGCAGGAACCATTGGTCAATCACCAGACAATGTGCAGAAATCCCAAGAGTGGTCCTGGTTTTGCTTCCCACCTGAGAAAAGTTACTTTAATATTCAGGAAGGCCCTATATGGCATGATGAGAAGGGGCTAAATGCAGCATTCAAACTGCTCTGTCATGTACGAGTGCTGACCTGTAAAGCTGAAGTTTTTGTGCCCGTTGTTTCTTGACACTGTCTAGTAGACAGTGATTGACTCCTAACTTCAAGCCTCCTTATTCTAGGGGTATTTTTTATATACTTGCACTCTGATTCAGCATACTCTGAGGACCATACCTATACTTTGTTCCTTACTACACCTGAAATGTTCAAGAAAATAGTGCATTGCATCTAGAAAGAAACTGCTGCCTTTTTTTGTCTCTAAAATAAGATACATACTGATTATCAAGTTTGAAAAGCTATTGGAACCAAATAATAAATGTATGGAGAATTTTGTTCACCCCCATGAACAAAACCACCAAAAGTACTGTAAATGAGAGCATTAAAAAGGGATCAGCTGCTCATCAGTCTGTCCAGCTGCCCCCTTTACCAGTGTTCACAACAGGTTTCAAACCACAAACTTCAAGTATAACTATATTGAGGTATTCACTTGACCCAGTCTTGATGTTTTGCTGCCCTGTTTGCAACTCCTCAGCTAAAAGCTCAAACTCAAACTTTATCAGATATTGAGAGCAATATATAGACAGAAAGACACCATTAAAGTGTAGAATTTGCCTTGCCCCTAGCAAAATTCAATGGTAGGGTTAGGATTGAACAGAGAAGAAAAGGGAGGAAGTTCAGGTACAGTGTGCATTTTCATACAGAATAATTCTGCTTCTTAGCAAACGCACAAGGAAAGAAAACACTGGAAAAAAAGCCCCCGCAAATCTATTGTTTAAAATTTGCTTCTTCTGCTAATGGAGACTTTAAGATTTAATTTTCATGACAAGTTACATGAAACTTCAATAGCTGTGAAGTGTCCTTATAAATGTACTTGGCTACAATTGGACTTCATAGCGTAGAATGGGAGATTGAAATCTGTAAAGAGTTGTTTTCACTCTTCAGTGTACCACATGAGAAGCAAGTGCAGTAAAATTACATCGAGGAAGATGATTTGCTTGAAGGACCAGTATCATGTTTATTGAAAAACAAAAAAAACATAACTTACCAGAAGAATTTCTGTTAATCAATGAGGGCAGGAACTAGGTAGCATGAGCTCAAGCAGTAACCAAGGACTAAGATGAATTTAAGGGTCCTGATTGAAAAAATGGTTAGCAAACAGCTGTTAAGTTGGCAAAAAGAACAGGACAATAAAAACCTCCACCAAATATAAAAGGTGCCAAGTACAAGTCATGTTCTGCACTAGCCTTGCTCCAAAGATTTAATGGAACAAGAAATTAATGAGACAACAAAGAGTTGGGTAAATGCCTCAGTCAAGACAGTTATAGCAGACATTACTCATCAACTCTCTTTTAATTAAAAATGGCAATAGCCTCCTAATAACCTTTACAGGGGGTTATGGTTAAGCAACCTCTGCTGATGAGAATGACTTTTGCTTGTGCAAATCTGCAAAATCACACATATACAAAATCACAGTTGGTGGAAAATTTATTTTTCTTTTCTAGTCATTGTCCACTGCAGTAGTCTTTGATGTCTTTGAAAGGAAGCACCACATCCTGTTCACACCATACAGGGCTTGACACCTTCAGTGGGGCTGAGGTACCTCAGCCAAGTTAGAGGCCAGATAAGGCAGCACACAGAGGAGGGGACAAGCAAAAACACTGTTCTGACAATTGTCCACATTGAATATCATGACCCTCCTGACAGTTCTGTTCTTAGCCAATATCAGTCTTTGTGGATGATCTAGAAAAGAACAGAGTACTAGAACAGAACAACCATATCTAGTGTATAATGGACCTTCAAAAGACGAATAGGTCTGTCTGAGGAGTCACTGAACAACCTTTGAGGCCTTTACTAATTCCTATTTCTACATGAGCTGCATAGTCAGGTTACTCCAATAGGGCTGCTCCATTTTTATAAATAAAGCTACAGGATCTAAATAATGCTGCTTGCATTGGGCAGGCTGGACTCCCAGCCAATATGTGAGCATGAGGACTTCTTTTCTGTGAGTTTTGATGGTCATTTATCATGCACATTTTTTCAATGTGTTGAAAATTGTCTCAAAAATGTGTGGTAGGGATAAAAGTGATAATAGTATTCTGGGACTGCTCTAGTAAAAACAATTAAAAAGGAAGAACATCACTAGTTAAGGCTCTTGTGTTGTGTATAGCAGCACATCTGAGAGAACAGGATGTCTTCCCTGCCCTTCAGTTTTTTACTATCCTCCAGAACATTCACCAGTTACAAATATGTTTTCCAAGTGAATAAACAGTTATGACAAGGTGGAAGTTCTTAAGCAAAAAACCACCTTTACAAGTGGACACCAAAGCTGCTGCTCCATTCTAGTTGGACCCAGCAGACATCTGCTTCCCAGCTGCAGCTGAGAACCCCATTTCTGAGGTGTCCTCCACACAGGAAGCCACTCAGTGTCTCCCAGCTTTCCCTAGTGTCTCCACACGGACATAGAGCAGTGACAGAATGAGAGTTTGTTAGCTCAGTCTGTCCTTTCTGATCTCTTTGATGGATGCTCCTGTCATAGAGTTACCCAGGTAGGAGACACATCAGGTGTAGCTGAACTCCTGAAGAAGCTCTTCTGCACCAACTCCAGTGTGAGTATGGACACTTCAAGCCTCAAATGCGTGGGGTCAGATGTGTTTCACTCATGTTTAGACTACCACCCTTTATGCTGAGGAAAACATAGTTCGTTATTGTGGCTCAGCTGACGCACATGCCCTCGTTCCTCCCAAGGACTGAGATCTGTGTCTGCATCCTGATTGGGCAGATCACAACCTCAAACTGTCTAAATGTCTGAGATGATGTTTGATTGATTTCCTCTCGTGCAGCAGCTGTACAGCTGGAGGGAAGTGACAGGACTCTGTGCAATTGGTTTCACAAGAGTGCTGGGTGATGGTACTGTTGCCTCCTCACAGCTAACTGCTATTTTTGTGTTTACCCTTAGTACACAACACAGCACCAAATTTTCTTTAAAACATCTTGTAGGACAGAGCTATGGATGCATGCACAGATGCTGCTCTTGCAAATTCCTCAGTCTTGTCCTAAACTTGACCTGCTGGGCTTGCATTTTCAGCCCTCTCAATACTTGCTATCAAGTTGATTCTTCAGGGTTTTCTCCATGAACTCTTCAGAGGCAACCTGTTCATTGTTACACACAGGAGACTTCCTTATGAGCCTTTTCTGTGCTTGTCCCTTCTGGACATCTGCTCAAGAGAGTAATTGGAAACTTCCCAGGTGTTCAGGCACTGCAAGCACTGGACACACACCTGGATCATTAGGATGAGCATTGACTGTAATCTAAAGTCTCACTTTTGCCTGCATCAGTTAAGTCCAACTGATCTGGCCCCAGGATGAAATTTTGAGTACTTATATCACTTTTTGATCCAGTGCCAGTTCCTTATTTGTCATGTTTTCTTCAAAGCAACCAACTGAGTTCTTTTTCCTGATGATACCCTCCTTCACTGATCTACACAGACTAAGCCCTGAAAGCACTTTCCTGCAGTCCAAGAGGAAGTTCAGTGTCCCGGAAACAGTGGTCCTTTTGGTCTCCAGTTATTCACGTGTTCTGTAGCATTTCCATCTCCCCAGATACAAAATTTCAGTGAAGCACCAACAACTAGAGCTGTGCTTATTACAGTCATAGTTCTCAAGCATCCAATGGCTGTGATTTGTCTCCTCCATGAGACACTTGCATGGAACACCAGACCACAGGGCAAACAGAGATGATCCTGCCTTAACAAGTACTTCATAGGGAATAGACCCAATGCAGCTGCCTCCTTACGGGTAGACATCCTCTGGGATTCTTGTTGCCAGCTATGCAGGAGATACCAGGTGCAAGACCTGTGTATTGCACAACAGGCCTGAAGATCATCAAGGTCCCAGCTCCTGGGCAGCTATGTGATGGACTGTGGTGCTCCTACCGTGTAGCTGGTACCTCTGTAAGGGCACTGCCTTGGTGAAACAGGTCTGGTCCTTTGTGCCCCTGCCTTGACAACAGAAAGTGAGCCTCCTGTGATACTCCTGCATCACTTCTTGTCCCCAGCCACAGCACAGTTCTCCAGAAAGACAGCAGAAAGACAATTATCCAGGCAGCCTCTAGCAGCAGCAGGACCTGTTCTTTGATGCCATGGGCAAGTGACCAATAAGTCATTTCAGAAACAGTTATTTGCTCAGTGGGATGCTTTTGGTCCCTTGGGTCATGCAGTGGGAGACCCCCACCCCTCAGGCTGGGCTCAAAGGTTTTTCCTGTTCCATAAAGGAAATTCACAGCAGGCAAGAGATGAGAAACAACATACAGAAAGTTGTTGGGTTTTATAAGCATCTTGAGTAAATAAATGTGTTGCTTCCTCTTTGCTTCCTCTTCATCTTTAAAGAGTGGAGCACTTCATGGCATCTAAAGTTGATCCACAGTTTTGGACACAAGAATATATAAACTAGACAGAATTTAAATGTAATAAATTTATATAAGGAAATAAGAATCCAAGTTCCCTGATTCACATCAATCTGTAGTAATAATACATTTAGTGTAAAACCAACATCTTAAAGGTTCTTCCCTGTTTTCAGCTAGGTGCTGCACTTTCAGATCTTCTACTCCCATATGTAAGGTGCCCATTAAAAGATAGTCAGGTATTGTAAAATTAAAGAAAACCTCCAAGCAACTCTGACAGCAAAAGTACATGTTTCTAATTAAAAAAAAGGCAAAAAAAAAAAAAAAAGCAAACCCAAACCTAAACCAAAAAACCTGCTGATTTGACTGACTAAAATAGCAAAGGATATATGTTGATGTGACCAACCACCAGAAGTATTTCTGTCCTAAAGCAAAGGCTTGGTTTGTATGTTTACATCTTAAAAGTCTTTTGCAACCAGTTCTGTGTGGGAGTTGTCTCATTATTTACTGTGAGAAAACATCAGAGACTTGAAGAGCAAGCCAATAACTGCTATTTTTGAAATTATTGTGGTGTTTTATTTCCCCCTTGACCTTTTCTTGAGGTACTCTTGACCTTAGGTCTATGTGCTCATTAGTCCTGGAGTCTAATGTCAATCTCCCCATGTCTATACTTCTGAGGATTCTCTTGGAGTCTCAGAAGTGTTTCAAGACTATACTTTTTTCTAAAGAAAAGTACATCACTTTTGCCTGAAATTTTAGCTTTGGATGGAGTTTAAAATAATACATGGATTTTGTGATACCTCTTTAAATACATGCACCATTTACATAGACATACACTACACATCACTCTACAGACTATAAAATTTTCTGCTGCTAGTTAACACCTCTCAAACCGAGACAATATGTAAAGGCAGAGGAGGATCATGCAAGGCAGGAAGAAGCTAAGACTGCAGGTGAACTATGCATGTGTGTGTCTGTTGTGCAAAGCTCCTGTGTGTGGCTCCGTTACAGTGGTGGTTTGGTCTTCCCATGATTATCCACATTTTAATGAAGAATAACTTTTTCTTCTCTATAGAAGGAAAAAGTGAGAGATTGTCTGTTTGCTACTCCTTAATCATTCTTTGGGAAATTGTAGAGGAACTGTCCTTTGGAGAATAGGAAGCACTTCCTTTGAATGACATATTTTCCATACATGCATATTCAGGAGCAATTCGAGATGTAAAACCAACAAGTACAAATGAGTTCACTATACTGGAATGTCACCGAGAATTGTAGTGATGAGTCCATCCCAGTTAGAAGTTACTGCCCTTACAACAGCCAGGGGCTGGAACTTCATTCCATGCCCCACGAGTGTGTGCAGATGTGGTCATGCAAAGGTCAGAGACATCATGCACTATAATTGATGTTATAGTCAGGAAAAATCACAAAGTGAAATCTTAAGATAATTTCAGTTCCTTTTCTTTGTCTTTCTCTCTTTTTTTTTTTTTTGGTAAAAACAAATGAAAAAGCCCACAAAATCACTAGATTTACAGGTCATACCGTGCCCTTACAAACTACAGTACTCTTTGGCAGTACCTGTTGAAAGGGCTGACAGCCATTCTCTGGGAAGTGGTTTGATCACACTAAAGTTAAAACTTCCCTGTCAGGTCCTTTGTCCTTTCATGGGGCCCAGGTGTGCACATAGTCATGGTGTTGCTTGAGACGCAGAATCACACAACCATTTATTAAAGAAGAAAACCCTCCTAAAAGCATGAAGCCACACCAGCCTCAATCCAGAACAATAACTCATCCTTCAAGAAAAATGACCTAAATATGCAGTAAAACTTTTCCTCAGAACGCCAATACCTGGATCTTTCGTTGTTCTTCATAATTTGACGATGATTCCATGAAAAGATAATATCTGTATGCGTGAATTACAAAACACTGTATAACGATGAACGGATGAATGAGGAAGCTGACAAGAATCAGTCCTGTGCATGGTCTTTAATACTTTCTCAGTGATAATTGCATTTTGAGACACATCAATAAGTTGATTTTTAATCCCTTTATCACTATCCCCATAAATTTTATAATTCATGTGTTTTAAATCAAATTATCATGGAGGATGCCTTGAAGATGTCAACTATTATATCACTACAATTACCTGTCAACTAGTTCCCCAGTCATATCAAACAAGATTATTGCCTTTCTTGGATTACCTGAATTCCATAAAAATATAATTTACATGAACTTTGACAGTTTGTAACATGTTAGTTCAACCCTAAGTAATAAAAAAATAAAATAAGAAAATATTCTGTTCTGATAAGGTAAAAAGTTAATTCAAGCTATTAATTTTCATTTTTCTGAATACAGTCTTACCAAAAGAGACACACTTCACTGAATTGCATTCAATATTTCATCTAAACATACCAGAGTATAATTTTTACATTGAAGAATGTTTACTTTGGTCTTTTTTGACCAGCTGTGAAACCAAATTTTCTAACAATTATGTCATCAGTATTGTCAATTGCCTTGTGAGTCCTCCTTAGGAGGCTGATAGCACACAGGCTGCATATCACAATGTTCTCAGGACACATGCATAGCTAAGTCTTTTTATGATATCAACACTATTTAATATGCTGTGTATGTAAATCCAACAGTCACAAGCTTTACATGACTCGAATTGGGCAGCAGTAACTAAACAAGCTGAGAGAAATGACACAGGGACAGAAGTCCTTAATCACCCATGCAGCCCACTCCCTGTGTCTACGATTCTTGCGTTTTTACCTAAAAGTAAACTAGTCCAGCAAATGTGGGGAGAGGAAGGACATCAAATTTTGCCATGACCCCATAGCTCAGGAGAAGAGGAGGAAGTGGATACTTAAAGATAAGAAGGAGTATACAGGGACATCAGTGCTTCATGTGATATTTGTATAGGAGATGTGGCACAGAGAACTTACCCGGCTTTACTTCCAGGATGTGAAGCAAACACTCAGCTGCTGCTGCATTCCTGCTCCAGGGCTTCTTGTTTGGGTTCATGGCAGAGCTTGGGCGCTAGAAAACTACATGGTGTACAACTGCAGTGCTGCTATTTACACTGTACTTTCGTGTAATTTCATGTACTTTCAATGGAAAGCATGACATTCAGCCTTAATTAATACCAATTTTATTTATGACACCCCTGAAGTCTGTCCCTGAATGTGCAAGCTAGGTAAAGGTGGGGGGAATTGAGAAAGATAGTGAAATGGCATAATAAATCAAAAAAACCACATACAACCCACGACAGACGTATTTCAGAGACTGATGTGGTGGGGCCACTTGCTGCCACACCACAGCAGTCTGATTTAGGGGGAGAGTTTCCAACCTGTAAGCATGAGGCAGCATTGCAAACCTGCCCACCATCACATGGTGGTGGGCAAACAAGTGGGGCATCAGGGCTGAGCATAAAGCTGTCAGCACATGACCAAGGCATTGGCACACAGAAGCCCATTCCTGCTCTTATCATCCTCCTTCAGTCACAGCTCTAAGTACCAGGTATGGTCCAGACTTCTGCTGCCTCCAAAATCAAAATCCTTTTTTTCACTCAGAAACTAGTACACTGGTATATTAGGAAGCAAAAGGCTGATTGCCCCTAGATAAAGGGATTTCATATACATATACATGTACATATACATATAGCGTGTGTGTGTGTGTTTATGTATATATAGAAACACATAACTGCCCTTCATACCTTGTGGTCACATGGGAAATATGTCACCATATAATTTTAAGTGCTGAGACCTGAAGGCAATTGTGGTTGTGTCCGCCGAGGAATAAGCAGCAGTGACTGCATCTGAAGTTTGAGACATTAAACCTGTTTTGTTAGCCCCTTAACTTAGACTGATCACCTTCACAGGCCTGTGGAGCTCTGAACTGGTACATAATTATTTTACCCACACACATTTGTTAAAAAAAAATCTGTGAAAGGGTAACTTGCCCTCGCAAGCTTGAGACCAGCTCAGGACTGGTCTGCCGCACAGCCACGTGAGGCTGGTGCAGGACATGAGGGCAGTGCTCTACGCCTGTTACACCAGGTAGAAATGTGCTTTGCAACCTCACACCTCATCTGCATGAGATTTGAGTTGCAGGATGAGCCGATGGGGCACAGAACCAGCACTCAGATCTGCAGGGTTGCCTCAGTGTCATGGCAAATAGCATCCTGAAGTCTGCCCAGCCTCTGGCTCGTGGGCTCAAGCACAGGCACTGCTCCAGTGAGGAAAGGTGTCACTACTCTAGTGAAAAGCACCCACTGATGCCAGTGGGCATGAGTGCCACCACACCATATCTGCACTAACACTATACAGGGGTGATTAACAAGGGGCATAGGGTGGGATTCAGTAGCAGATACAACACCCTTCTCAAAGTGAGCTTTGTTGCTGGGACAGGTCTTTCAATTTCTTGCTCTCAAGTTGAAAGTGATGCAAATGTACTATTTCCATGTTATTAAATACACCTCCATCTACATTGATTGAAACAGCACTTTAGCATTTTACAGGTCAAAATTAAATTTCAGCTTAAATCAAATAGTCGGCAACAACAGGCTCCTAGTCCATGCACATATTCCCTGGCACAAGGGTAGCCAAATCAGGTGGTTCTGCTTGAGCAAGGAGGTTGAACCAGGTGACCTGTTATGGTCCCTTCAAACCTTAGCCATTCTCTGATTCTGTGGTTCACTGACAGGGCACAGTTTGGTTATCTACCACCTTGCAATTTATGCCTGGAGCTAATGAAGTGTGCTGACACTTCATCATAAAACCAGGGAGGGTGTGTATACTCCCCTTCTCCCATAGCATCCGAGAGAGAGTCCTGAAAAGCTGTCTGAGGCTGGGCAGAGGTTTGCTGTCCACTCCATCTGGATGTGTCTGAGAGTTCCCAGCTTACAGGGCTGCAGGGACAGTCTGCAACTGGCTGCCCAGGAAGCCCCACTGTACTGTTCTATTTAAGGTTTCTTCATTTAGCAAAGCCTTTGTAGCCAGTTTTGTAGAAAAGCCAGGCTAGCAATGTTTATCACAGTCACCATAGCTGGTACAGGGCCCTATTCTGATTCATTTCTGATAGCTTTGGATTTCATGTCTGTGCTAAATAAACATTGCTACTTTTGAAATAGTTGGAATTTTTGACTTACATAAGGGCATATTCATTGTCATACATCCCTGATGATAAATAACCAGACTGCTGGCCTCAAAGGAGATGGACACAGCAGCACAAACATTGTTTTTATTAACACTGGCTGGAGATGTTCCAGCTGATTTTCTTTTCCTTTAGAAAACATTGATCAGATAAAATAAAAAAGCCAGTAAAGAAATTATTTGGTCATCGGTTATAGTTTTCAGTGGAAAACTAGTGATGCCTTTTATGTGACAGTCCCATATGATTTATGTTGCGTTTTTACCCAAAAGTTAAGCAATAAAGGAATCAAACCAGTGTGTCTTGGCCTAATCAAAATAAGATATAGGGCCCTTTTCCAAATAGTATATTTCATGTAAAGGCATTCTTAGCATTTCCAAAATTAAATACGCAAAGTACTTCATTTTGTAGTAAATGACAACCTTCCGAATTTTGATGTTGAGCAAGGACAAAAGGTAGGACTAAGGTGCTGAAACGTCTCATGTAGGTATTTTTTCTGGATTGATTTCAGCCCATGTAATGCAACAAGCTAGGGAATAAATAATTACTCACAAATATTTTGCAAAAAAGAATAACAGGGTTTTCCCAGGACTAGAGGAAGTTAGGGGCAATGGGTCATGGGTACAAAACAGTTTCTTAAAACATGTTGTTTCACTGTCTAGATGACAGAGATAGCAATGGGGGAAATAATTTCTTTTCCTGTAAAAGGTAATTCTTGAGGAACAAGAACTGTCTCTCAGCACAGAGAGGGAATATTCATTACAGTAATGCACAACCATCACAGGGAACAGGAATACTTCAGAGTTCAGTGTAAAGCAAACCAGCAATCTCATGCTGGCCTAGTTTCCTCTTGTCCACTAAAGCATTAAAACATCCCCTTTTACTCTCTTTTTTTGTTGTTATTGTGGGTTTTTTTCCCAAAGAGCACAGCTGAGCTGAGGGGAGAATCCAGCCTTGTCAGAAGGAGGAATTCTTAAATAACTCCTAGGTCCTTTGGAAAATGGCTGGAAGCATTGAAATAAGAAAGTTCTAGGGTAATTAAGACATTCTTTGAGCTTGATTATTTTTTTTGCTTGCTTGAAGATGTGTTGGTTCATTCTTTACAATTGTGAAGACACTGAACACTCATACGCAGGTATTCAATTGAAATAAACATCTATCCTTTGGTTTCAATACCTCGTCAAATATTTAAGATTATTTCATTTCATTTGAAATGACCATTGAGGGCTTTTAGACTCCTATAGCTCAGATCTAAACAAAAAATTGGTCCCTAACTCCTACTGCAACACATTGGAAATGGAGGCCTGCTGACAGCACTCCTTGAAAGGACAGAGGAAAATATGTTAGCAAGTTTAAAGAGCTGTCTCCCATTTGAACAATTTTCCTTTTGCCAGTATTTTGATACCAGCAGATCTGGGGAGCTTTCTTAGATACTGTCTGGCTTCATTTTGATCCACCCAGAACTGGCTTCATCTCCCAAGTGGTATTTATTCCATGTCTACACCAGGGTGAAAGAAGTTCACAGTCCTGAGCACCCAGCCATCCCTTGAAGCAACTTAGTCTTATCTCTGCATTTGTGTCACAGTTGATTCTCAAGGACTCATGCAATAATGAGTTTAATGTCTACTTTTATTATGTAAATTGTTAATTTTCCTTTCTCTACTAGCATTGCCTACACTGGTGGTAGGCCTCCAGCTCACAACAGACACCATTTCCTGGGACCATTTCACAGAGACTTGTAGTAGAACTGCACTGTGGTCAGCCCCCATTCCCCAACAGCCCTCATCAGGATGAATGCTGATGATGAAACAACATGATTAAACAAAGAAAATCCTGGATGGACTTAACAGTCAAAACAGTGAGAAAAGTACCCGGGACCTATGTGCTGACTGAATCTGCATGTCCAAATTTAGACCTCAGTTCAAATGCCTGCATTCTCCTTATGGAAATACACAAGGAAGCACATTCCTGACCTTTTGCTTTGGGTGCCCTATATTGCTAGACATGGCATAGGTTCCATATATCCCTATAGCATAGTCCTTACAAGAGAGACTTGCTTTCTTTCTTATTGGCCAGTAATTCATCAAACTGCAACTGGGTGTACCAAACCAGACAGAAGCACACCTAGGGCTGTGCCAGCAGATGGTGAGATCCTAATTTTCTTCGATTATTTTCCATCCATTCTCCCTGAATGTCTTCTAGCATCCACAGCTCTGTGTGTCTTCTGTCTAAGCTAGCAAGCTCAGACTCATGACCAAAATACAGTATGGAAGTATCTACAAAAACTTGACTGTCTACCTAAAAGTTGAGTGTTCAAAATCGTGACTTCTGGAACTGATGATTATAATCTTCCTGAGATTTAATACATACTTGAGAATTTAGGAAATGAAATGGTAAAAAGTTAACAGTCTAAAAAGAACTAGAAAAGAGAATGTCTCCTGCAGCTGGTCTGTAGCTCTTGCACTGCAGGCAAGTGGCACAATTAATCCACTTTCATGTAAATGCTGGAAGAAATAATTACCTACTTCTGATGTGTGGGGGCTTTTCTTTAGTAATTTGCAACTACTGTGTTACTCACACAAGACACCAATCTATTGGTAATAGTCTCTTCAACAGACCAGCTATGTTTGTTAATATTTGTCTCTGCTGGCTCGTAAAAAAATAAAAGGGCTTGTTTATAATACAAGACAAAATCATGTTGACTTTCTGGGTAATTGCCAGGCTGAAAAATGCAGGAATTACTACCAAGGGGTTGAGATTATTAATTTTGACAATCTTTGCTGTCTTGGGCTCTTCTCAAGATCCAGACATCAAAAGCAAATTCATTTTTACCTTCATCCCCATCTGTGAGAAATGAGTGTCTTTGCCCTTGCTGAACACAGGCTCTGGTGCCTCCCACATTTTCTTTCTTTGTCCCAATCCCCAATTAGCAGAGGATAAGGGTTATTTGCACTCAGCTTGCTCTTCTGTGGAAAGGAAAAGGTCATAAGCTACATTTCTGTCTTTTAACAGAAAAGGATTTTTATGCAACCTCAGTTACTGCTGGCATTCTGAAAACTCAATGCTGTACATGGGTTTGTCTCCACCAGGGTAATCCTAAGTGCACTGAGATCAAGAAGGGCCATATTCCAATAGACCTTGGTGTTTCCAAATCATGTGGAAGGTGGCTCATGTCCAGGGAGGCTGATGTCCTCAGTACCCATCTTGTCTTGCCTACACCGCAGCTGGGGACTTCATGGGCTCCCTTGCAGAGCTGCATGGAATCCTGGCCTGCAGCAGTGACTTCAGCACGACTATGGCTTCAGGTTTTCTTTTTTCTTTCTCTATCACTCAGCTCTGTCCCTGAGGAGAGTGGACCACATCTCCAGCTTCTAGCAGAGGGAGAAAAAAATAGCTCATTTGCACCATGAAACAGACCTGGCCTCTCTGATCTGAAGTCTCCCATTTGCCACTTGATTTAGGCAAAATCACAAGTACCTCAAACACAGTTTCCTATTTAGCTTTCAGTCACCTGGGTTTAAGTAAGATCCATACTGTCACACAATTATTTTTCTCTTTTAATTCTAATGTGTCTGAACAATGCAGACAATAAAATATGGGCAGAAGGAACTGCAAGATAAGATAAGGTAGAGGTTTGAACATTTTTCAAATTAACCCAATTGCTTTATGCCATGTGAGAAGATAACATGCTTCTTCCTCTCACTGCTAATAAAACTGAGGCCTCAGAAATCCCCAGAACGGGACAGCTTGCTCAGCCTCAGCCACGGTGTTTTTGCAATTGTCTGGGAGGAGCACATCACCCCAAATGGGGCCACCTGCACTCATTGGTGGGAAGCCAGAGCAGGCACACTCACAGACAGACATACTGTTTCCAGTGCCCAGCCACAGCATAACGTACTGACTGTCCTTCCTGACCATATCCCAAAGGGAGAGGTTTCCACCCATAAAAGAGAGCACTCCTTCAGCCCAGTGAAGCCCAACAAAGTTCTGAGCTCAATCAGAGGTGTCAGCCACATGTGATCCCAAACCTTTCAATCCTATAAATCTTCCAAATGCTTGCAGTTTTCCACAGGACACAAGCTAAATCAGAGTTTAAATTCAATTCATGCAGTTTTTCTCTGATTTGCACAATGACTGTGTATGGCCTACAGTATTTATGGGTGCTTCAAAACTGACACGTTGTGAAGAGCACAAACAGCACAATGAACCAGGATCTGTGCCACAGTGGCAAAGCTGCCATTTTGGCAAATAAGGAAGGTACAATGGCTGTGTGACACCTTGTAAAGGCCTTTGGGGGTCTAAGAGATTTAATAGTGAATTTTGAATATCTTCTAATAGTAGAATGAAAGAAATCACTGAAAATCCAGGTTCATTTTATGAAATGGAAAATAATTCAAGGATACATTCATAGTTATTCATGGATATCTCATTCTATTTCATGATATTTTTTTAACCCTTTAAAGTAGTTTTCAACCTCCTTCTACTGTTTGTTCCATATCACGCTGTGACTAATTATAGCTGTTGCTTCAGAAATAGACTCACAACATAAGGAAATAAGGCTCTAGGGGATTAAATAGAATTCCACCTGAAAAAGGCCCATTTTAAGGTAAAACTGGAAAAAAATTATTTGTCGCCTATGCATAAGGCCCAAGCATCTACATAGGCAGTTATCCAGAAAACATCTGTAAGTGAGAGCTTCTAGAGACAACACAGAACATTTGTGCAAGCTGTTTCTGGAACCATTTTCTCTGAATAAAACACATGGACTCTAATCCATCAGAGGAAAATGCACACTGCTTAATTCTAGACATTGCATGGTGCACCTGGCCAGACCAGCTGCTTGTGCTTCTGAAAAGCCTTTAGTAAGTAAGCAAGTAAGTTTTATTTGCTTTCAGCAGGACTGCACATGTGTTTCTTATTAAGCACTGTGCTAGAGTTTTTCACTTCCAAGATGGGCTCCATTTGCTTTTTTCCTTGATCTGGGACTAGTGTAAACAAAAATATTCATCACTTTTAATTCTTTGTGACAGGCAAGTGACAAAAAAAAAAAAAAAAAAAAAAAAAGGTTTGTGCAGAAGCTGCAAAATCTGCTTGAGGACTCAAGGCAAGGTACAAAAAGATGGTGCTAAGTATGTGATGGAGGGTGCCATTACACTTCCAAAAGTGAGCTTTTACCCTTGCCCCAGCTGCTTTTACACTGAAGTTTCAAGTGCTTTCATGCAATGGAGCCTGCAAGGACAGGGTTTGGGCAAGGAAAACCTGCTGCAGCAGGCTCAGAGACAAGGCTAGCAGTACCAGTGACCAGCAGCAAGGGTCCCTGATGATTTCCTGCATAAAGAACCATATTTAGATGGTGCATGGGCAAAGCACCTCTTTCCAAAGTGACCAGTGCAGTCCTGCTCTGCACAGCACCAGACAGCCTTCAGCTTCTCTCCTGGCTGCAGAGACTGCCAGGGCCCTGGGGTCACCAGGGCATGCAGTGATGGCTTCTTTTATTATACACATGCATATCACCTTGCATTGACTACAGATCCCAGCTCAGAGCCTGCACATGATAGGATAGTTTACAAAGTCTCTACCAACAAATGACATTTTCTTTAGGGCACAGATGTTGGCATTTGCTTTTCAACACCTCCCTGTAACTTTACACACTGTCTGGGTTTATTTTGAAACAGCATATCACAGCATGAAGTTTATAGCTGTCCTCAGACCCACTTCCAGGAAAAGACTCTGACTGTGTCACCCCACACTGCTGACCATGTCTGCTCTGTGACTGTTGACTCTGTTGTGCCTCAACTGAAGCAGGAAGAATATGTGCTGAAAGAGCCAACACTTCCTTCTGTTCTCTTGTGAATGCTAGGTACAATTCTTGCAAAACTCCCCTAGAATACAATTATTTGCCATCCTTCTAGTAAGAAACAGTATGAAATATTTGATGGATAAATTATTTTTGGTTCAGGTATTGCCTGCTCTTCTACTTCACCACCACTCTAATGACTTTTTCAAATTAACTGACCATTATGGCTTTAAGGCTCTGCTCCATTTAGCAAAATAGCCATAGATCAACATCCATCTTTGAAGCCAAAAGAAAACACCTGAGGAGTTCTAGAGCAGCCTGTCAATTACCCACCTGGGCAAGGAGGGTACCAAGATAGAGTAATATAATAGAATCATAGAATGGTTTGGGTTGGAAAGGAAAGATCATGTGGTTCCAAGCCCCCTGACATGAACAGGGACACCTTCCAGTAGTCCAGGCTGCCCAGAGCTCCATCCAGCCAGACCTTGAACACTACCAGGGATGAGGCATCCACAACTTCTCTGGGCAACCTGTTCCAGTGCTTTGACACCCTCGCAGTAAAGAATATTTTCCTAATATCTAGTCTAAACCTACTCTTGTTCAGTTTGAAGCAATCCCCCCTTGTCCAGTCATTACTCCTGTAAAAAGTCCATCTGTAAATTTGCTTAGGGTGCACTTGATTGCTCTATGTCATTAATAAGGACATTAAACATTACTGCTCAACATGCAGAGCCCTAAGGGTCACTGGTGTCCATCAGGAGGGACTCTGAGCGACTGACCATTACTCTCTGGATGTAACCACCCAGACAGTTTTTTATCCATCTAACAGTCCACACATCAAATTAAGGCTTTATTTGATAAATGACATCTCTAGCCCTTTCCTCATGCACTGATGTATCACCCTGTCCTTGAAGGCCACTAGGGTTGGTCAGCCAGGTCTTGCCCTTCCTGCAGCCATGCTGGCTGTCCCAAATCACCTGGCTGTCCTCCATGTCCCTTAGCACAACCTCCAGGAGGGTCTGTTCCATCATCTTCCCAGGCACAGAGGTGAGGCTGACTGGTCAGTATTTTCCAGGTGTCCTGACAGCTGCAGGCTTCTGCACACCTCAGAGTAGCTGTCTGCATGCTTCAAACACTGGCCTCTGGCTGCACATAAGATGAAGCCTTCAGTTTATGATCTGAAGGGACAAGGTATGTATTTTTAAGGACACTTGGTGTCAAAATATAGCATAAGCAAGTTGGCATTCCTGTGCAATTGGCATTCATTGCAATACTTTGGGATATTGCAAAAAGTACTGTATTCCACAGTCAGAAATAAAGATACCTGTGTACCTCTAGATTTCTTAAAAAAGAAGGAACAGAAGAGGAGGAAAATAATTCCAAATCAACTCTCAAAATCACTGAAATTTACAAAAGACACCATTCTTAATGAGTAAAGAAAGGTTACAGAGTGCTTTCTGTTGTGGTGATTTCAAAGCAAACAGTGTGATATTATCATCTTATTCATGTTCATGACTGCTTAGGATGATCATGCTTAATGAGAAGGTAGAACCAAAGAAAAGAAATACCAGCAAGATAGAAACACACTGAAAAATAGGACCACTCCCCTGCCTTGTGTATCCTGAAGCAGCATCGGTTAGAGGTGCTGGACTAACTCTCCCTTGGGCGTCTCATCAGAACTGCCAACATGCTTTTGCTCCTGGAAAAGGAGGGATATCCCTCTGGAGCCAACCTGGCATCAGTTCAGGTTGATTATTTCAGTCAGTGGGTGTGGTGCTATGCACAACAAACCACAAGGATAAAGTTGTCAGTGTCAAGGCCCTACTCTGTCATGGTTCAGGACATTTGATCTTCGAGTGGGGCAAACAATGACACCAATTATTTGGTGATGACACCAATGAGTGAAGATGTTTTGCATCAGCCCACAGACCCCAGGTTGCAGGTTTCCTGCAACTCTGTTGCTCCAGCTGTCATGTTCTCCTAGGTTGGCACAGAGAAATGGCAGGCCCAGCATCTGGTTTTTTACATTCATGCTGGATTTCCACAGCTGTTTCCATAAACAGTCTGACCTTCATTTCAATAGTACATAGGTATTCTTTTTGAGCCCCATGTTTTCATGTCTGGCTACTCACTCCACCCCTCCTCACAATATATCACAGTTTTTTTCTCCACCATCTGCTGCAAGGAGCTCATTTGTCAAAGAGACAAAATCTTTAAGGATGTAGAGGAAGAAGCTCATCAACACTGCTTTTGTCCCACTATGTATTGTTGGAGGGGAGCCAGGGGCCAGCTAGCCATGAAGAACATGGCTGGCTTCTTTAAACGAATTTTAGAATAAATGTCAGTCAAGGGCACAGTCATGCCCTCATGTCAATGAAAAGGGGCCCTCATGACAATGAAAAGGGGCCCACCCTGGAAGGAAACCACATATTTGAAGATGCCACTTCTCCCAGCCAAAGGCAGCCACCTGCCTTGGGTGCTGCAGGTGCGGGGGGACTGCACTCAGCCCCTGGCTACTGCTGGGAGCACAGACAGTGCCAAATTGCAGCTGGTGTACATGACTTAAGCATAAAACAGAGAGAGGCAGTGCTGGGTGGGCCAGCAGCAGCTGACTGTGCTGGAGTGAACCCCAGCCATCGCAGCATCTGTGCCTGAAAAGCCAAATCCTTGGCTTAACTTCCCAGCTCTACAACTGGACTGCTAATTGTGAGACTCACTGAAAAAAATATGGCCTTCTTCACAATGTAAGAGCTGAGACACTTCATAAGGTTAAAAGAGTTAAAATCTCCCTGCCCTGAGGCAGGTCTCCCACATGAGAGGTACCCAAGATGAGCACCTGCAAACAGAAACACCATCACCTCCCTGGGCATGATGTACAGCAGGGAGGTGAGGGCTCATTCTCCAGGTCCAAACCACTCGACTGATCTGCTAAGATGGAGTTGAGCGTTCACCTCGTCACTGACAAGTCTTTGAAGCAGTGATTTTATTTTTTTTGTTCTTTTGTCCCCCCAAACTCTTCCAGTGCCCAGAGCCTCCCTGCAGCAGTGATGAGAGGCTGAAGGCTCAGAAACAGGGACTTCCTAGAGGAGCACAGCCCTAAGGCTGGCAGATGGCACCAGCAGAGACTGCATGGAGGAAACAGAAGGACTGCAGTGCACAGAGCTCATCAGTGCCAGCTGGGTGATGCTCTGCTCTGGCCAAAGGGCAGCCAGAACTACAGTCACACCATCATGGTCTCTGTGAATATTTAATGCTCTGTTGTTTAGAACTGATTATTTCAGACCTGGAAATCAGACTGATGCCTTTTTCAGGTTTTATGGTAAGTGTGAAATACTGTAGCAAATCTCACAGTCAACAGGGAACGGGTACAGCAAAAATTGAGACAATTTATCATAGTGGTAGGGGCAGATATGTTCCTCCAGACTAGAGTCTGGGGTACCCCATGCAGAAAGGAGGCCTGGACGATATTTTGGCGGCAACAAGGAACCAGCAAATCAGCTTCTGTCACATGCTGTGCCCCACTTTGTGTCATCAGTGACAGCCATGCCACTGCCCAACATCATTAGAAGCATAGAATCATTTAGGTTGGAAAAAACCTCTAAGACCATTGAATCCAAAGGTTAGCCCATCACTGCCAAGTCCACCACCAAACCATGTCCCCAAGCAGCACATCTGCTTGTCTTTTAAATTTAGAGAAGGTTCTTCCCCCATTGTCTCCATGCAGTGTTGAGTGTGGCTTGTATTGCCTATTCTTTGCCCTCCCCAGGTTTGAAGAAGGATTGTTCAGTCCTTATTGTTGATGTCTGAATGGAAAAGCTATGTAGTAGGTCTGAGTCACAGAGACAAGGTGAAAACAAACTGGAGAATTTAAAATGTCAGCTGCTTCCTGATTCCAAGTTGAAATTAATCAGGCTTCTTGATCACTATTGTGCCTGCTAACAGGGAAGTGTATGTATATCTCCTTGTTTTCTCTCTATTGTCCAACCTGCCCCGGGGTCGTATCATTTACAGGTAATTAAGTTCAGCAAAGATTATTGAAAAACAGAGAAGGATGCCAAACTAACTTACTTCTATTTGTCTGCCAATGAGGCAATAGTATTTTACACTTACCTTTACACAGACTCAGGCTAAGGGGAACTAAACTATGCCAGAACCTAAAGGAATCCCCATCCCTTAGAAGGAATTGTGTCAGACTAAATATCACTTAGGAAAACCACTTCTTCACTTCTTCAGATAGAAGGTCATTCAAGTCTAACATCTCCCTGCTTAAGTCTTTACAGATGTCTAACTCCTGCAGAAGTTAAAGAGGAGGGTGCAATTTTGGATCCAAGGGAAATATGTCTAGATAGGTCATTAGAGGGAGAGAAAAGGAATATTCTTCTTTATGGCACTAATCAGGATAACAGAGTTTGGGCTAATGCTCACTGACGTGCAAGAACTCTCTTCTAAGAGGTCATGATATGGCATATCTATGGAGTAAAAATGCTACCTGAGCATTTAGTGGCTTTCTGGCTAGCATCTCAAAAGTCCTTATAGTTAGAAGAGTTTCCTTTAGAAAAACACAAACACAAAAAACCAAACAAAACCCACATCATTCTTTCAGAGGAAAAAATTACTTCAAACTGTTTAAGAAACACAACAATGAATGTGCTCTTTGATTTTCAAGTTTGACAACTAACTGAATTTTGTGTTATTGTAAAGATCATTACTGTATTTGTTCTGAAAATTCATTTTAAATATTCAAAAATAGGTGTAATAATGTTTTAAAAAATAAAATACTTAGCTCTGGTACTAGTAAAATTTACTGCAAGGCATAATGGAAGATCATCTTTCCATCAAAACTTCCAGTTTTTATTTAATGAGAATATAAGGTATTCACACTTACAACAGAGGTCCATCTGTCACAGTACCCTATCTGCCAGTGGCTATTGACAGTTGTTAAGGGGAAACATTATTATTTTTGAGCTTTTTGCCCACAGTCCAGCCATGATTTTCTGAGCCAGAGATCACACCCAGACCATCAGGAAACACACTGGAAACTTCTCATACCTTATTAGGGGGGTTGGGATTTTTTACCTTTTATGTTTCTGGGCCATAAAACATCCTGTGGCAACAAGTTCTGCTCATGTCCTGTGTGAAAAAGTACTGCCCTGCCATTAATTTTATGTTGTCTTTATTTTATCTTTTACAGTAGTTTCAACAACCTTCTTTTTTCAAGAGGTGCAAAACATTTTTCAAAACTAGAAATGTATATTGTAGATTCTTTTTAGTGACATCAAGATAAGGTAAGATAAATTAGAATATGGTCAAATAACATGAGTTTCTTCCAATTTATAAGAATGTTTTCTCCATTGCTTTCACAATTCTTTTGTTTAATTCACCTTGTGTACAGAAAGATTACTGACTTGCTCCCTTTCAAGCCCTTTCTCATGGCCCAGTCCATTTGCACAGACCTCCTGTGCTGAGATGAGTTGCACTTTCTGTGAACAAGAAGGCCCTTCTAGGGCCTAAAGAACATCTCAAAACAACAACAAAAACAGTTTTGGACAAATAATTTCAGAAGGATGACATGAAAACCATTGAGTTAGACCAGATTCTGTTAAGCTCAGAATCTGACCTAAATTCCCCTAAGAAGCATATCTAATCTTAAAAAAATGCATTATGTTTACTCTCATTGCCTGCTACATCTTGCCAGTGTGTGACATGAAGCCATTGTGAGGTTTAGTACCAGGACAAAGCATGATTTTAAAATGTTCTGAATGTGATTGACTCAGTGGTGAGGTTTCCAGTCCTAATGGACTGGCTACTTCAAATCAAATTGAGTTATGGCATGGCCCCAAGTCCACATCAGAGGACAAGAGCACGCAAAACAGAATTGGAAAAACTGAGGCCGTTTGTGCTCCTGCTCATGAACGAGAAGACAAGTCAGCAGCTCAGAAATCAGCAGCTATTAGTTTATTGGCAATTCATGCAGTTTAAAAATAGCCAGAGAAATTTGTAATGAGACTACTACCACCCTCCCCTCCACAAAAAAATTTGAGCTAACTGTGATTGCAGTAACAACAGAAAGCCCAAGTGGTAAATTCCTAAGGCAGCTGTTAAACTGGAGCTGGAGAGGGAGTGAAAGGCAAGGGATGGAGGGCAGAGAAAAAGACTTACACACATTGCCAGACCCAAATATTTAGACCTCGTGAGTCAGAGTCATGAGGGTAACTTGAAAATGCTCATAAATTTGATGCTTTGCCTTACAGATTTTAGTCTGTAGCTTTTGCATGCAGCAGAGGGCCAACAAACGTTTCCTTAATGAATTTGGGAACCTCCCTCATTGCACATCCAAGAAAGCTTTGGGAGAAAGAAGTAAATGCCAAAAGCTGAAAATATGTCCTGCTCTAAATAAGCAATAATTGTCATACTAAAACAGGAGAGATCCCACCACTGATTGACAAGGGAAAACAGGCAAAACGTGCATAAACCTTTCCTCCACCCCAGTGGAGCTGCAGTGTTTCCCTGAGAGATGGCTTAGGCCAAGGGGTCACAGAGGTCAGGGTGGTGCTCTGACACCTCTCACCTCAGAGCTGCGAGGATGACCAGGCTGGCATGGACGTGCCTACGTGGTGCTGCACCAGAGCTAACAACACTGATCTCTCCAAACACCTCTGCTGAGTGTGAGACCCTGACCTGGCCCTCAGCACACTGCTCTACCCTGTGTGGAGGTACTGCTGGGAGATGGGAACATACCAGCTTGGAGATCTTGAAGTAAAATATTTAACCATGCACTTGGTTGTGCATTTTGTTTGACTGTAGCTTTGGATTGCTTTTTTTGGTGTCATGGTCAGCCAAAACCAGCAGGTTTCCCCTGTTCACCTGCTACAGGTCCTGAGGCTGAGCTACCAGCCTTGCTGCAGGGACAGGGAGAAGAGGGAGAGGAAGAAATCTTCTGTATTAACTCTAGTTTAGCCTATTTTGGGAATTCAGACTACTATTGTTATGTCTCTTGAGTAGTGAATTGCAGCTGTTACAGATAAAATATGAACAGGCTTGGACAGGAAGATGAACATCTATTAAAGAGGAGAATGCAAACTGATTTAAGATCCTCTGGCTGGCCCTATTCTAGATATGTTATTATTTTTGTGAGTAGATTACATGACATTTCCACAACCTCTGGAGAACATCTACTGAAGTCAACTCTGTGAAGGACTGAGGCTTTCCTATTTCAAAGTTGTTCCAGTGTACTCTTCCTGGTGGACTGTAAAGTCAAACAAACCCTAGTCCAAGCCCCCTATTGCAGACCTGATTTTCAGCCATTACAGTGTGACAAATTGGTACAAGCATCACACCAAGCAAAAAAAGCCCCAAACCCCTAATCACAAACTCTGAATCTTGAGTAGCTATCCTGAGGCCTGTTCCTAAGGACTTTCAGCATATAAAAATTTTTCCAAGTTTTGAGAGATTATTGGAATTCTAGAAGCTACAGTGGTGATGCAGTGAAAGCTTTCAGGGCCATTTGCAATTTTTAAATTTCCTTAGGAGTGTGCTAGTCTCTTGGTGCAAAAACACACCATTCCTATTAACAGCATGTGAGCAGTGTGCTCACACAAAGAAGCAATATACCCCCTAGTGACTGGAGCAGAAAGGGTCTATCCAGCAGACAAAAGGTTGCCCATTCAATGTTGCAAATCACTTTTTCATGCTTGCAAGGTGCTGTTTGCACCTTGCTTGGGGACATTTCTTCCTGGGGTGCTGCTGAGTGCTGGGGGCCCAGCTCCAGCTGAGGAATGAGCCAGGCAGGTGCAGAAGGAGGCATTGCTGTTTGTGTGCACTCCTCCACACTGCACACCATCGCACTGCAGAGTGAGCACAGCCCTCTTACACCAAAAAATCAACAGTGCCTCAGCAGTAAACTATTTTCAAGCTGTGGAAGCAATTAGTCTTCCCCCATTCAGACACCATTACTGAAGTCACCATGCATCCAGCACCCACTGAATTCTCCATGCTGGCACCATGATGCTGGATGGCACACCACGTTGGCAGTATTCACTCACGAACAAGCCCTGATTATCCCTACTTAGGTGCTCATGGCCACAATAAAGCTCTCACAGGCCAGATGCCAACAAGACAGCAGGCACAATGTCTGCACACAGCACAAGCAAAATCTCTGACTTATGAATGGGTGAATGGATAAAGTCAAGAAACATAAACAAGCACACCTATGTGCACACCCAACCCTGTCAGTTATCTCACTCTTCTCTTTCAACTTCCCAGGCAAGCAGCACCTCCTCCCAACGTCTTTCCTATCTCTTTTTTACTCTGCACTTTATCTCCACATGTACCTTGAAAATTTTGATGAGCTTCTTTCTAAATAAAGACAGAAGAGTAAAATCCCCTGTTCCCTGGAAAGAGAATGATCTGAATTTATTCCTTGCCAAATCATCAGTCCCAGGGAGCAGCAAGAACATTCCCATTCACAGGTTTACATATGCCAAAGCACATTGGGTTTACCATTGTTTTAATGTGTAAAAAATGCTGGAGTCCTCCTGCTGCAACAGAGCAAGTGGAAATTCAATGTTTTATGATGATGTCTTGAATGGAAATCAGTCCTTGATTACCAGTTAGAGGTTTGCTTCTTCACAGCTAGTCCAGAGGTATTTTGGCACCTAGAATCTGGTGCCTGAGGAGGAGAGTAGTTTAGATGTTTGTGACCACAGGTGAGTACTCCAGCAGAGCAAGGGAAATAAGATGCACGGACAGCAGGACGGGCAGGACTTTTGGACACCAGGACTAGCAGCTGCCTCAGGCAGCCAATCTGTGTGAAGATGGACATTAATGCAAAATTTTGCCAATTGTACTGACCACCTGTGTGGTCAGGAAGCTGAGGCCACCAGAGGCACAAAAAACTTCTCCATCACCTTCACAACATCCTCCAGGCATCTCAATGTCATAGACAGGGTGGAAGGCATCAAAAGGACAGTGAGGAACTCTGCACATGGGAGGTGCAGGTGCTCTCTGCTGCAGTCTATTTAGCCTGTACTCTGCTAGACCCACCACTTCAAGAGTAGCCAGATCCTTGCATGCAGTGATAAAACTATTAAGCATTTGGGTTTTAGATTTTTGCTCAAGGGTCTGGGTAGCTACCCACGTAGACTTCAAAGGTGAGAGAAGACCACCTGAGGGACATTTAACAAAACAGGTGCCTGAACAGCTTCCACCTGTCCAATACTACAGCAACCAGGGAAGCATCTGTTGGCACAGCAAGGCCAGAGAGGGGTGTAATACTGCTGTATTTCTTTTTCCCATTCACTGTAGAGGACATATAGAGAGGCAGTCCAGTTGACAGAAATAGTTTCCACAATAATATTATAGGTGCTGCCAGGAAAAGTTTTTTATTCCTTAAGCACAAAAACATTACATAGGTTTGTGGTTCAGGTTGCCTTTTCTTGTTGCTGTCTTTGAAGTGGGTTTGATTTTTTGGGAAGGAATAATCCATCTTGTCATAGAAAGAATGGGTTTTTTAACAGGAATGGAAAAATAGGTCCAGGTCCTCATATATTCTTTATTTCAAATCTATTCAAGTTGCCACTCTCCACATGTGCTGCTCCATATTTTGTAGCCCACATATTCCAGAAGAATTTTCAGAGGCAAGTGGCAGAGACTACAAACCTGAATGAGCTCTCTTGGAAACCTGATCTCCTCCCTGACCATCTCAAATGGCAGCAAAGCAATTCTGAATGGTCAGTCCAAATGAGGGTTGAAAGAGAAAGGAGAAACAAGGATCAGCTCCCCAAATGCATCAGCTGTAACGTGCAGCCAGAGCGATGCTAATCCTAACCCAAAATCTGTGCGCTATTCTGGGCCACTGGAACATGGGTGTCTGCATGGTGTCTGTGCTTTAGTCAGCCTGAAAGGCAAGTAAAGTGACTCGTCATCAGCAGATCCTAATCCTCCAAATACTCATGGTAACTACTTTCCTCACCTCTCAGGAGAAGGACTGACAGCAACATTCAGGAACCTTTGAGAAAGGCAGAAAACAATGTCATATGATGCTGATGATCAGACCATCTTGAGTATTGCCAGTCAAATTCCCAACAGTTGCCAATATTCCATCTGGAGACTTCAATTTGAAAGAATGCCCTGCTTTGCTATAATCTGTCCCAGAGTGGGATTTCACAGTGTTATGCCTGTTCAGCAGACTGGCTTATCTCAACCAGTCTCATTATCAGACAGTGCAGTTTACAATAAATAACGAGACAGCAGTTAACCCAGTTTGGCATATCTTGTGGCAGTCACAAGAGACAAGCTTCTCCAGGACATAGAAGGCTTTAAAACAAGTTGCCCTTGTTTGGTGAGAGCTGCAGCTCCTTTGTTGAAGCCTGAATGCTCTGTCAAGGGGATGAGATTCATAAAACACATTGAATCATGAAAGGAGCAAAGATTCCCTTTCAAGTGAAAAGAAAACAACTCATGGTACTAACAGTGACTTTTTCCCCCCTCCTTTTTTACTTTTTTTCCCAGCAGAGTACATAGTGCACTGCACAGATGAAATGAAGCGAGATTCCACAGAAAGGATAAACAGGGAGATCTTTAACTCCCAGAATGGGCTTCTCCATCAGAGGTGAAAAGTTAAATGCACCCTGCAGCAATCGTTCAACTTGTAAGGATTAAAACTAATGCCTTGGCAAGATACTTTTGGGAGTATTATGGAGAGTGATTAATGCAGCCTTCTTTAGCCATCATTACCTCCTCCACCCACACCCCAAAAACTTGATCATCTGCATTTCTTCCTTTTATTTTTATTATTTTAAGATTGTTATCACTATACTGATTTGACTGCAGCTTCTGACCAGAGCAAGAGTACAGCCATCATGCCTGTGTTCAGACAGACCTGCCAGCTATGGAGTAATGGATCAGCATGAGCAGAAAGGAGAGGACTGGAGCCAGGACGTGCTGTGCAATTAAAGTAACTATCTACTCAAGACAAAAGCAAGCTTCACAGGCTTGCATTTCTATTCTTGTTAGAATATGTGGAACATATTCACAATATGGGAAGCTTTGTTACTGGTTGCTGCTTTAAAATAAAGTGGGGACCATGCACTTCCTTCCTTAGGGAAAATCTTTCTGATTTGGTCAGTAAGAGGTGATCACATGAGTGATAGTCGTTGTCTATGGGATCACACGGGCCATGTCACAATGGCTCTCTGCTTAGAAAATTGTGTCAAGACCTGCAACCAAAACCTCTACTGTCCCAGCATTTTGAGACTACCTGGTAGTTTCAAAAGATTAAAAAAAGGCTTTGGTGGCCCATGCAAGACAGATCTGTGCCCTGACTGGAGAAGTGGGCACTAGAGTAGAGAAGAGGTTCTGGAACAAAGAACTTGTGATCATATCCCAAAAATGAAGATTTCCAGGGATTTCGTGGGATATCAATAAAGGCATAGAATCATAGAATTGTTTAGCTTGGAAAAGACTTATGAGATCATCAAGTTAACCCGGCACTGCCAAGTCCACCACTTGACCACATCCCTAAGTGCCACACCTACATGTCTTTTAAATACCTCCAGGGATGGTGACTCAGCCACTTCCCTGGGCAGTCTGTTTTTCCTAATATCCAATCAAAACCTCTTCTGGTGAAGCTTGAGACCATTTCCTCTCGTCCTGGCACTTGTTTCCTGGGAGAAGGGGACAATCCCCACCCAGCTACAGCCTCCTTTCAGGCAGTTGTAGAAAGTGACAAGGTATCCCCTGAGCCTCCTTTTCTCCAGGATAAACAACCCCAGCTTCCACAGCTGGTCATCACAGAGTTTGGCCTTCAGACACTTCGCCAACTCTGCTGCCTTTCTCCATTGCCACCTCAATGTCCTTTTTGTGATGAGGGGCCCAGAACTGGACACAGCACTCGAGGTGTGGCCTCACCATTGCCCAGTACAGGGGGACAATCCCTGCCCTGCTCCTGCTGGCCACACCATTGCTGATCCAGGCCAGGATGCCACTGGCCTTCTTGGTCAACTGGGATCCTTAGGAAAATCACTTAGAGAAAACATTCTCTCTAGTTTCCAATGGGTAAATGGCATTTAATTTGCAACCAATTCTTATGTCTGTCTTGAACACTTCCCAGAAGATCACGAACCTGAAAAATCCCCACAGTGCCTCGTCAACCCTTGCTGCTGTAGAAGCCAAGCAGGCTCCTTACTGGCCACCTGCAGACTACCTAGGCCATGTCTGTATAGGTTTGTTTGCCCCTACATCCAGTGCCATGCCCCATGCTACTCGTAGGAAACCAGCCTCCTCTTCAGAAAACCTTCCTGTGCCAGTGAGGTGGTGGTTCAGCAGAGGGCAGGTCCCCTCTCATAAACTTTAGTGGGGCTGTAAGTTTGCTGGGCACTTGACATCCATGTCCACAGGCAGACCAGTCTGGCTTTGGAGAAAAATCATCAGCACAAGTATTACACACCCTCCCTAGGCATATGGCACTTTTTCTACCTATAACATTAAAAAAGAGGCTCTTGTTTCAGTTAGTGTTAACTTTAAATTTAGCCCTTTGTTTCATACGTCAATACAAAGTCACTGGGCTGTATATTTGACTTACTCAGTCAATCCCAGTGGTATCAATAGAAATGTATGGGTATGAATCAGCTGCAGAGGACTGGATAATAATTTCTGTATATTCAGACTTATAGTCTTGTTTTTCACACTGTTAATGTTTTAGTCTCAGAAAGGATTTCAGTGACTCTTGCTAGAGGTTTTTATGCCTTATCTAGTTAAAATGTTTTAGGACCAAAAATTCTCCTCAACCTTACAACAATCTGAACAAAATATTCATTATCCTATTGATAGATCTGCTTAATACAATATGTTGTTCTGTCCTCAGTCCAGCCAAGACATCTGTTTTCTGGGCTTTATGGTACTTAGCACAATGAATCATTTGCCTCCAGTCATTTGCTGTCCCGGTGTGTTATGCTGCCTAACTCTTAGGAAAATTCCACCCAGTCTCCTCCAGATAATCCAGCCATGCTGCACTCCTTACTCCCACAGCAACGGCAGTGGAGTCTGCCTACCTCCTCCTCTGTCTGCACAAACCCCAAGATCTGTAGTTACAAAGTCTCCCCTCTTGCCTGCCCAAATTGCTCCTTCCCAGACACATGAAGCCTGTTTTGGAATTCCTTCATAGGGCTTTTCTGGTCCCTATAGCTATGTTGGTATTAATAAAGAAAAATAATGAAAAAATAAAAACAATTAATAAATTGTAACCTTCTCTGGCCCTCATAGCACAGCTCAGAGATGCCTATCTCTACAAAACAACATGGTCACAATTTGAACCCACTTTTGGGAACAGCTCAGACTGCACCCTGGGGCATGCCCCAGGACTGTGCTCACTGTAGAAAGGACACACAGACATCTAAGGGGTAGGGGCCTCAGTCTTCCTGGGTTTTGTAGCCCATGAAAGGTAGCAATCAGATGGGATGTAGCCAGTGTACATCTTGGCAGTGCCTGCTGCCTGCAGACAGGGTGGCTGGCTGAGGGCTCTCTCAGCAAAGTAGACAGTCTGGAGCAGGACAAGACGGGAGAGCCTGGCCAAAATGAATTTGCATTCATGGCTGGCTTTCTTCAGCATATTAACTCCCATAAAAGATATCTTTGTTTAAATTATCCAAAGCTGTTCAGTGGAGTGTCAGTGAGAGATGAGGTAGTGACCTATGGGTCTGAAAAATTACTTTTTCAGGCTTCATTCCAGGTGCTGGGAAGAGCAATGCTATGGGGTCAGAGCAGGAAAATCCTTCTGGCATGAGGGGCTACCTTGTCTACCCATGGGGATTTGAGGGAGTTTTCTGCACATGCTTCAAACTCAGGCAGGTGAGGTTGTAAGCAAAGGCAACACAGGGCTAAGAGCAGGTATCTTCTGGTGGGTATAGCACAGGGGCTTGCAGCCTAGGCTCTACCCTGAGAAAAGACTCCTTTACCCTTCACACCTCTCCACATGGTTCTGGGAAAAGACAAGGACTGCCCCAGCTGAAGGACACCTACCCTATAGCCATTCCCAGAAATCCTCTGCCATTCATAAGTGAGGGAGGCAGGAGGACCTACCCAAGACTAAGTTTGGAACCCAAAGCTAGATACATGCATACCTCTCCCAGATAGAGAAATTTTTTTCTGGTCTCCCTGCCCCAAGTTTGCAACTCCCAGGTATACCCCAACTGTAACACCACTGTCCTCTGGTTTGTAAGTCTTCTTAGAAGAACACCAGAGCAGGAGACACACATTGCAGAGGGAGCATGGCAGGACGCAGGCAGCACCCTGCCAGGAGAGGGGCCGCTGTGTCCCCTGAACTGGGAATTGTCAGGAGAAGCCCATCCTAACACAGCTGTAGACGCTCTGTGAACTCCTCTCCCCTGACCACAGAGGCAATAATTTCAGTGTTCTGTAGCAGAGGTTTTTAGAGATCTTAACTATAAGCTCCTGGGGAGTTCCCAGCTGTATGTCAGGCTGATGGCAGGGCAAGATGCTATTTATAATCTATGGTATTAAGTGCTAGTGAGGAACAAGGGTAAATGTTTTTGCACTGTTTAAGCAGCCTTCTCATATTAGCTGGCCTTGGGCAAATCTGGCAAAGTCAACTTTTAGGCCTCCATCATGTATTCAAGGACCTGAAAACAGAGAGCCCCAGAAATAGGTCTTTGACAGGTTTGCTGCTGCTTTCTGGCTGTAGCTGCTGGTGCCAGAAACTTAAAACTCTGTTTATAAGACAGAAAATACCAAATACCTGATGACAAAGGAAAACAGTAAATCTAACAGTTCTGAGGTTTTTCTCAAGATGTTTGGGGAGCTTTAATTCATTAAGTGGTAAAAATAGATAGTTCAGTATCTGGAACAGTATGAAGGCTTGGAGTACCATCAATCATAAATTAGAGCAAAAAATAAACTGAACTTTTTTACACTCAAAACCAGCCTGAGCTTCAGGCAAATGTTCTCTTCTGTTTTAGAAAAGCCAGTTCTGCCATTGCTCAAAAGAAAACTGGAGCACTTTGGATAACTCATGCTTTAAACTGTTAAGTGGCATAGCTCATCCATAGTCATTTACCCAGAGACTACTCCATTTGGATTTATTGATTATGGAATTAAAATGTTTCTCTGTAGGAAGAGATGAGGAAGAACAATCTGCGTCTCTGGGGGCAAATTCTGATCTTTTCTACCAGTGTTGCCAAAGGAAAGGGACGTCTGACCAAAGAGATATATGACAATTTACCAACTGCTGCAGGTCTGTTGGCCACCGTTGCCTGTTGGGAAAGTTCTTTGACTCCCAGGCAGTTGCACAAGTGTTGTGTACTGCGTGAGGAGGTGCTCTGTTATTTATTGAATACTCAAATGAACAATCACATAATACCCCTATGAACAGTCAGAGCAAAAAAAAAGTCATATTTTTGCCTTTGGACAGAGCAGCCCTTCTACTTCAATCCTCTGGCTCAACATTTGGGGTTTTTCTGTCTTTTCCCAAATATCCATGCATATTTAAATAATGATGGGACTTGTTGAATTCATCTACAGCAAGGCATTCATTTATCCCTTCTCCCAGTTAAACTTCATAGAAAACGCATGTAAATCTTGCTATTAAACTTTTTTGAAGCACTAATTCTTCCTTGTTTGGTCAGTTCCCTTCCTTCGAGTAAAACATGTTTAATGCTTAGCCACTGCCCTGCCCTAGGCTGTGTACATGAGGGAGCAAATCTGTTTTACTCTTTCCCATTTAAACTAGAAATTTTTAAACAGTGCCCAGTTTACCAAACACTGTATTTCTAGAGTGTGTCATGTAGGAGCAAAGACTGGGAAAAACCTTTCTGTCCTGCAGAATATGGTCCACTAGAGACACTGGCACCATACAAGCCCTTTCATAAAGAGGCTTTCCCTCTATATTCTTGCTGACAGGCTATTCCAGACCAGTAAAAATTGAAAGCTTGAGATTAAGAGGTAAAAGAGAAGGGAAAAAAATATTGTAGCATAGTCTTGTTACTGCTTAAAACAAATGAATGTTCCCAGCCAGCTTCCCCAGGTCACCAATTTAATTCTCCCAGCTCAGTCGGATATTGCAAAGTGATTAGTCCAAATGCTTAACCTCAATTCTGGGTGCTGCAGATTGCTTCTAAGAGGAAGCAAAACTGACATTTTGTTCAAGACTTTGTCTAGTACAGTATGACTTTTCTTATGAAGCACTGACAAATGTCCTACTTCCCTCACTGCAGTGGGGCACTCTCCACTCATCTCCCTAAGCCTTTTGCTGTCCAAAACTGGTCAAAAGATGTACCATTCTTTGGCCTTTTCCTTCATCTGACACTTCCTTGATTCCATGGGTGGCACCAACTAGATCAATTGCCATTTAACATGGATGGAATTGCAGTCTTCTCTTACTTCATCCTTAGATATGATATCTACCATCTTCAGTGGATTACATAATTTCTCACATATGTAAGAAATACTACAGGAGTCACCCCTTTTCCATCTTAAGTACATTAAATCTCATAACTCCAAACATCCCTACCTCTCTGTGTTGTCCCTCAGCTGAAATATTTCACCACAAATTGCATCAAACCCTGGGATCTTTTCCCACTGTTTACCCAGACATTAAATGGCAAAAGACTGCATTTTGTCCTGTGGTCAGTGATTTGCTTCCATGTATCCCTCTATCATGGTTTTACCAAAAAATCACTGAGAACCCAAGCAAACAATTATTCTTACAATTGTCTATTTTAGCAAGCCTCAACTGCTTCCAAAGTGCTTTTTTGGTCAGGTGCATTGGGCTGCACAGACCACAATGCAAGTAAAGTTTTGGTGGTTTCTCTGTAGATACAATATGCCAGTCCACGGGATTGCCTGCTGTACGCCACTGCTTCAGTTTGCCCTCTCCTCAATAGAAAGCCATGCATGCACCTATTCTCATTTATAAGAACATAGTCTGAGAGGGTGCTTCTGAGAGCCAGAATAAAAAGTTTTAAAAACAATTTACAGGTGTTCCAAAGTCTCACATAGTAACACAAGTTAATATGAGAACTATGCCTTGCTTTAAGTCTATAATCTATTTCATTTATTTTAGGGTTGCTGAATGGGTAATGTCTATCCTCTTTAGAAGCAGAAGCCTCTAAAGGAGATCTGAAGGATCTACCATCCACTGCACTTTACAAGTAGCTCTGTGACACATCACCTGATATGAGTCATCTGATCTCCTGTAAAAGAGGCCTGAAAGATGTCTTTCCATATTGTTTTCCTCAGTTTACCCTGATACAGCTCCATTTTTTTGTTTTGCTATGCTTCTTAAATGGTCATCTTGGCAAGGGCAACACAGTCTCTCTCGCTTCTTGGAGACTGAAGTAATTTGTAGCTATTATTTACCATAATATCTCCAGCTCTCTAAAACTCCTATATTTAACCTTTTGATTTCTCCTTTATGTCTAATGTGGCAATATCAGTTCCATTCCAAGGTAATTGCTGTACTGGGATATGTGTTTCTTTGTAAACATGAAGGAAATTTGAGGGGAAAATGGCAGTTTGAGACTTAATAAAATTTTGCATTGTTGCTTGGTCATGCAAATTTTTTCCAGAATCTGCAGAGCAGCTGTAGGGGCTCTTGACAGTACAAGAAAGATGTGGACCTGTCAGAGAGGGTCCAGAGAAGGGCCACAAAAATAATCAGAGAGTTGGAGCACCTCTCCTGTGAGGGCAGGCCGGGGAAGTTAGGACTGCTTAAGCTGGGGAAGACAAGGCTCCAGGGAGACCTTAGAAAACCTTCTAGTGCCTGGAGGGAGCCTGCAAGTGAGATGGAGAGGGACTTCTTGAAAGGGCATATAGTGATACGACAAGGGGGAATACCTTCAAACTGAACAAGAGTAGGTTTAGATTAGATATTAGGAAAAAAATCCTTATCATGAGGGTGTTGAGGTACTGGAACATATTGCTGAGAAAAGTTGTGGATGCTCCAACCCTGAAAGACTTCCAGGCCAGGCTGGGTGGGGCTCTGAGCAACCTGGTCTAGGGGAAGGTGTCCCTGCCCATGGTAGGGGGTTGGAACTAGGTGGTCTTTAAAGGCTTTTCCAAATAAAACCACTCTATGATTCTAAGAAAAGAAAGCCATACAGTAAAAGATGGTGTCAGTATATTCCTCTGTTTTCACTTGAAAAGTCAAAGTCCAGTTTGAGGACAATGAGAGAGGCTGAACTCTAGAGGAATAGGAGACATAAAACCAGGTAACAGGTGTGCCTATATATTGTATGTTCTCACCCTCCCCACAGGAGAGAAAAGCAAATTGTAGAGGTACCTTTTCTAGTATGTACTTCTCACATTCCCAGCTCAGAGTGAGATGCTACTGAAGTGCCAGACATAGAATGGAGGGCTGATGTGGAGACAGAATCATTCTATAAATTTCAAAACCCACAAATCATCGTGACAAGCAAAGGAATTAACCCTGATTATTAGTGGAGACTAGAAACCAAATGTCAAAGCCAAGGACACAGCCCCAGTCGGGGCTGGAGATTTTCCAGCTGATTGTAAAAGCAAAGAAAATATGGTGCAATCCCAGGCCTCCAGATGGAGAATGGGGTTAATCCACTAGAAAAAAGGTACATACGTATCCAAAATCAGGAAAAGGAGAAATCAGATTTCTTCTGTCCAATCAGAATAGAGAATAAAAGATACAGAATTAAAACCTGAAGCCTCATACGGCCTATTTCGTGTATATTGTATATGGAGCAATTTTGTTGCTGGCTTCCACCGACTTTAATACTCTAATCACTTACTGAAATGGAGAGTTGTTGCAGAAGAGGATCCTGTTAAAAGGTGGCAGCTGCAGCACTAACAGCTACTGATCCTGTCCACTGGCACTGAGGCCATATGCTACAGGAGATTTCTGTTTCTGACAGTGTCCCTGTGTTCTGCTTCCTCTGCTCATGGCCTCCTTTGAGCATGAGGCAGTGTGTCAGCAGGGTGAGAAACAGACTAGTGTCCACAGAACGACTGAAAATGGGAACAGGGGCCTTTAAATCATGAGCAGCTGCTATCTGAGCTTGCACAACAGCTTGAGAGAGAAATCAAGACCAAATTAAAGATGGCTTATTTTTCTCTAAAATTATAAGCAGGCAAATGGACCACTTCTTTAATAGCTCAGCTCTGCACACCCTTATGTGTGCTCTCCCACAGACACACATGGAGTTTCATGTGTGGTGTAATGGAATGCCTCTGCCAGTGAGCCAGGAGTGCAAATTAATCTGCTTTGATGGCAAAACTGCAATTACATTAGGAACAAAACTGAATAGAGAAAAAAATCAGGCTGTTGTCATAAAAAGTTGGCATGTGCTATTATTTGAATAGAAGACACCAAAACAAAAGCCAGTTGTTTCAGAAAGTCATTTTAGTGATTTAGTATATAGTATTTTTCCAAGTCAATACAGAAATCCTACTCCAGCAGATGATTAGGAAGATCTGTGCTGTTAGAGGATCTGTAAAAGAAAGTGCTTTTTAAAAGGTCCCATGGCACCTTATGTGAGAGCAAGAGACATTAATCAAAGTGTCCAGAAAAAAAATCTGTATCTTGACTATTATATTCAGAAAATGCTTAGAGCTCTCTGCAGTTTCTCGTCTTTATTTTCTTTCCTGAATTATTGGGTGCTGTTGCTATGCCCTGCTCAGCACTTCCCCAGATTTCATCCTGCAAGTGGCTGCATACATTAGTGAAAGAAAGCACATTAAAGCATGCCTTCCAAATAATAAAGAGTGACTTACACAGATATTCCAAGCATTACTTTTATTCCACAAGGCTGTGGACACTTATGACAACTAGAAAAGCTACTTTTCCAAGCCTTATCAAGTTTACGCAAAATGCTATTGGAATTCAATCTGCATTCATCTTCTTACAAAGTCTTAGATCCTAACTCAGCAAAGCATTTCAAACTGGTTAATGATTGCACTGATTTTAACCCACAAGTAAAATTAAGATTATATTTCATTAGTTGGCTACATCAGCACTTTATTTGTCTGAGCTCCACCTAAAAGTGCTCCAGAGAAGTAACTGGAATCTTTAAATGACTAATGTTAGCCTGCCCGAGTGAAGGCTGAAAACTGCATTTGTCCCACTTATTCATTAGAGACTTGCAAAAAATTCCCACCTCAGCATGGTCAGTGCATGACTTGACTGTAGCAATGCCAAAATTTTGCTCTAGTGTTCAAGTTCCAGTGTGCCTGGGTCTTCCCTCTTGATTTGTAATATTGCTCATGTAATCACTTGCAATGCAGAGGATAAAAACCAAGCTTTCTTAGGCACTTCCACACAGACTTCTGTTTGGTAGATGCTGTTACCCACTGAAATAGTGTATTGCCAGTAAAAATAGTGTTTGAACAAACCTGCATTTTTTGGCCTGTGTCATTCTCTCAGGCCCCCTTTAATGTCACTTTGAAGGGTTATAAGGAAACCTGTGCCATTCTGCAAGGGCTGGCACTGTCAGCAGGAAGTTTGTTCCTACTGCATCATCTTGGGAGAGGATAAAGGGGGAAGAGAGTTTTATCCTCCTTCCAAGAATCATCACTACCTATTTAGCAGAGGTGCATTCCCCCCTGAGGTGTCAGTGATGTTTGACTTAATTGTCGGTCTTGCAATGGTTCAAACAGGCCTTCCTTCACCTTTCTCACCTGCTGCACTTAATTTTGGCAGGAACACCCCATAAACAGAATTATCAAAAGTTTTGTGTTGGAAAGGACATGAAAGATCATCTAGTTCCAACTGCTGCCATGAGCTGGGACACCTTCCACTAGACCACATTGCTCAAAGCCCCATTCTGACTGGTAAGAATTTATACCCAAAGCTCATTTATTATTCTTTAAATCTTTACTGAAGCTTTCATTTGTGAGGCTAAAGAGAAAACTGAGCTCTTTGGCCACATTCTGCAGTCCCTGCAGCTGCACAGGCTCTATGTGCTGCCCAGGCACTCGTGCCCTGTTGTGTCTCCAGCTGCACCCTTCACTGGGTCTCCACTCTGTCTCTGGTTTAACTGGGGCTTCCTCTGCACTTGGATGATGTGTTGGGCAATGCAGTCCTGCTGGGTGCCTCTGTTTGGGTGCTCACACAGCATCGGTGCCTGTAATGTCCTACAGCCAAAAGGAAAGGCAGGGCTGTCCTTGCTCTGAACTGGCCAGCCCTCGTGCCTGGGGAGAGTGCGTTCCCTGAGCCCACCTGCTGCAAGGAGGCTCAGGAGGAAGAGCACACAGCTCTCACCTCTGATGAGAAGGCCTTTCTTACCAGTTAACCCATACTCCGTGTGCTGGTGGCGTGCCACCTCGGTTTATGGACACAGGAGCACTGAGACAGGGCTTCACAAAGCCAGGCCCAGTCAGTGCTGGCCCTGGCTGCAGGAAGAGGAGCTGCTGGGATGGTTTCCAGACAGCCCGGTGAGTGCAGAGCCTGGAAGCAATGCCAGGCAAGCCGTGCTGGCCGGCAGAGCTGTCGTGCACCTGAGCTCAGTGGGCTCACTGCAAATTCGGTCACAGCATCGCCTCGTCCCCAGCGCGGTCGGAGCCCGGAGGAGCCACGGGAAGGTTTCCTGCTGCACTGGGGACACGGCATTGCTCGCCCCCCTGCAGCAAATGGACTCTCTCAAGCATGGAAAGCTGCCACATCCTCAAGCTCCTTCCCACCCAGCTTGATGGTTAGAGCTGCTCCAGAGCACAGGTGTCTGCAGCCACGGGGCAGGACAGGGTGCTTGGCTGCTCTGTATTGGCATCCAAGGCACAGGGCAGGGGGCTGGGAAGGGACAATTAGAAAGGGAAGTTTGGCTGCTCCCCAAATGAAGTGCAGAAACAGCAACACAATTACCGTCCATGTGACAATGATTTCATGGCTCCAGAGCTGTAACCACACTGCTGTTTTTAAAAAGGGGACGTAAATGGAAGATCAATTCCTGATTTATCACAGAAGAGAATTAGGTCTATTCCTTAGTTTTAATGGCTTATGAGGTCATCATGGCTTATGCCATGTTCTCAATTTTTGTCTTCCTTGAAGAGATGCTCTATTGCAAATGAAGTGTCTAAAGTGCAGAATTTTATGTGATTATGACTGTGCATTTTTCCTGAGAGAAAAATAAAATTAACCTTTATTCCCTTAGTCCTTCCACGGTAGTGTTCCTGATGTACCTTCCTCCATCTCCACTCCCTCCCTCCCCCCAGCCTCCAACAGAGTTTAAAAAAGCTACAGGAAGGGCTTTTTGCTGCTCTAATCACCCCTCCTTTGTGCTGGAAGTAGCTCATGGTCAGGGATGTTTTACATCAGGCCAAACAGAGCTCAGGCTCCTCAGAAGATCAAGCAAAGCATGGTTTACCTTTCCTTGGTGCTGTCGGCTTTCTGAATATTCTGAGTTGGATTCCCCTGCCCTATCCCACTGCAACCATCATGTTTTAAAATTTTGGAATTGCTAATGCTAATTGCTAATGCCTTTATTTTCAGAAGGAGAGGACGGTTACAAACCTAAGCCCCACCTGCAGCATAGCCTGACTTTGGCACAAAATAAAAGGCGTGGTGTAGCCAAGAGCTGAACAGCAATGGGAAATGGTCCAACAAGGAGTGTGGTGATGGTGTCCATCACGTGCACATGGACACCTTGTTCTTGCCCTCTGAAGTAATTGATTCCATGCACAGATCAGGAGAACAATTGCCACAGAGAACTTCATTGTCAGAGAAACAAAACAGGGCTGAGGAGAGCCAGGGGCCCACGGGGCAGGGCAAGGAGAAGCTGGAATCTCAGCACCTTGTGCATTGTCCCTGTTTCATCCCTTAAAAGTGGGAAGCAGCGCTGGAAAACTGAGGGCCTGGCAGTGCCCTCCAATTTTGGACACCTGACTTGCATGGTGTGGCAGGACTACTCTGGCAAAAAGTCCTCCACTGCTCAAAGGAGTTTTTCTCAAAACTTGACTTACTTCCTGCCTCCTTACACTAGTACTTAAATACTTTTTAGGGGGTTACTGAGGCCCTGGGGCACAGTAACCACAGTAATTACTTCTGATCACTTATTGGGACCTTTTACTGCCATTTTTGCTGGTTCCTTTTTTGTGGTGATCTTTTTTCTTATTTTGAATTTTTAATTGTTGTGCCCCCATTAAATAGTGGGGGCAGGTTACCTAGTAAGAAAGCCATGTCCTGCCAATTGTCTGTCCAGCTCCATTTTGCTCCCCTGGTTGAATGAAGTGCTGTGGCAGTTGGCAGAAAGCAGACCTCCTCGATGTCAAGGACAGGAGCAGGGATCAGCTGCCTTCTCAGAGGCAAGCTAGGATCAACACAGCAACAAAACAAAACAAATTTCCAAACATGACACACAGCTAATTCCCTTGCAGTAATAGCTTCTTGCTAAACCATCCAGCACAATAAATCAAATCCATGTGAAATTTAACTGGGGAGCAATAGAAAAGTGGGGAAAACAGTGAAAGCACCTTCTTGCTGCAGTTTTCAGAAGGCAGCACTGCCCACCTTTTCCTTCTAGATGGAAACAAAGAGGATTTCCTACAGACAAAAAATATCATGTCCCCTTGAGAGCTGGATAAGCTCAACACTGGTGCTCACATCCTGAGAAGTGTCTGGAAAGAGCTTCTTTGTGGAAGGGCTCTTCAGCTTTGGCTGTTTATCTGCTCGACCCTGGCACACTGAAAGGTGTCACATTTTGTGTGAAGTCAAAGCTTGTCTGAAGCTTTTCCAAGTCTTATTTACTGTGAGAGAGGTTAAACAAACAAATTAACCCTAGGGAAAGCCTGGCAATCTGGTCAGAGGCAGCAGCAGGCTGTCTTTAAGAAGAAATCCCATGCCAGCCATGACATTTCATCCCTGCTCATGCTACTAAAAACCATCCCACCCCCCTCCCATGTGTTCACATGTGTTGCTCTGGTGTGCAGCTCTTTATACCAGCCACCACAGACTTTACCCTCAACTTCTGACATGAGAAAGTAATTTACATATATGTGTGTGTGCGTGTGTGTGTGTGTGCGTGTGTGTGTATAAATATATATACACACACATATATATGTATCTATGTCGGTATGTATGTATGTGTGTATGTGTGAATTTTTGCTAATGTCCATGTGTTCAAAGTTAGACACTCCATGGAAGTCTTTTCCTTCTTCATCCCCCAAATGGTTTCTCAGTGAGGATCAACCACAGCCCCATCATCAATTGTAACATGGTATTGCAGTCCAAACTTCATCGAGTCAACTGGCTGATAAATGATCTTCAGACACAGTGACCCAAGTCCAACTACTCCTCTTGCATCAGTGAAGGAAAAAATAAATTTTAAAAAAAGCAGCAGTCATGAAACAGAACAGTAGTACAGGTGCTAAAGCCTAGTACTCCAGAGGACATCTTTGCAATGAGAGAGGAATATGGTGACAAAATCAGCTTACAATATTTTTAATCATATAGTCTTGTTCAAGACTTATGAAAATATTAATTTTGTTCTGAGAGACAGTCCCACAAGATTTGAATGCTTCAAAAGGTCTCTACCAGGAAGCACAGTTCCCTGGGAATGTAATTTCAGCAATCAGCTTTGTGAGGGACATATTGCAGAATGCAGGATCTAAGTTAAGTCCATGTTTGTACATTGCCACTATGGCAACCATAAATCACATCATCCCCCACCAAGGCATTGAGTTCAAGTTCAGAGCCCTAATGTGCTCACACTGCCATCTTGACATGAGCGCCCACATTTAAACTAGAAAAAAGACAAAATGTTGGAACAAACATAGATTTTTCTCATGCTCATACTTAGCACAGAGACTTTCCATCCAGAGATCTTTCATCAAAGACCATTATCATCTCCCCTAAAAAAAGATGTAGTAGAATCCAAATCCATCCAAACTTTGCTAAACCCCAGGATTAGGAGTGTGATTTGTGTGGAAGCGACAAATCTCAGAAGGATGCCAGGATCTAATAGGAACAACTAGAATCAGTCAGCTAAACACGTTCTGCTGGGCCCTTGGCAAACTGCTCTGTGCTATAATGCATGGAGAGAAGTAGATTAGAGAATCAAAAGGGGTGTATTACAGTCTCAGAAGCTGGAGTTGGTTATAAGTCTATTAGCATAACAAAAAGGAATGTAACAGGGCAGGAGAGCTGCCAAGGGGAGTGCTGGTAATTGCAGTCTTAGGAAGAGCAAACAGAGCTCCTGCGGGGGCTGGCAGCAAGCAAGCATAGAGGAAGCCAGCAAGGGCTTCCAAGGGCTTTGGGGGAAGTGGGAAACTCTTATCCTTTCTGGTTTGATCCTGTGTGGTTGTGCAGGAGGACAAAAGAGCTCAGTCAGCATTGAGCAGAGGAAAGAGGTTGACAAATCCAAAAGAAGATCATATGTTTGGTCAGGGAAAAAGGGGTACAGCAGGTGTCTGAATCAGTGTCTGGGAGCCACCAGTGGAGCACCATGTCCATGAATCTCTCAAAGAGCATTTTCCTATCCCAGATGGCTTGCAACAGTGAAGTAAGGGCCAGAGTGCCTGGCCAACAGCCAGGTCCCCCCTCCCATAACCAGGGAGACCCTCTGAGCCACAGTCTCAGGTGACTGCAGGATGGGGAGGGAAAGGGCAGCCCTCCTCCTGGAAGAACAGCAGATTTATTCAGCTGACTAATTTTTAACAGGGAGGAAGAGCAAACACAGGGAAAAATGGTTCAACTGAGAAGAGGGGGGAAAGTGTGAGAACAGAACCAGAAAGGAAGATGAAGAGCAGAAGAGCAGGAAAGAAGGTGTCACTCAGAGGCAGATGCCCACCCTCCTGAGGTGCGTATCTGGGGCTTCTGGGAAGTCATTTGTGCTCCAATTAATGTTTCCATTTATTTCAGGACAAAGAAAATGGTTTACTCAACCAAACATGTTTTTGGTTCAAAATGGGATGCCTGAAATTCCTGAATTACTGTTTTCCTTTTATTAAATAAAGAATAGAAGAAACCATACTTTCAAAAATTCTCTCTCCATAGTCAGGATTAGATATTTGAATAGAACTGTTTGCAGAACATGACTTGAATTTATCGACTGTTCTATCCTACCTATAGCTGAATGTTTTTGGAGATTCTATGACTAAAGGGCAGAAACAGCCTCCCTGCTTATCTTCTGGTCAGGCCTGTGCAAGATCTGGATACATCCATCTCCCATAACAGCATAGGTCCAGGTCCCATTCTTCCTGCAGAGCAGGCAGTCAATGTAAGCTCTCAGCAGCTGAGGAAGACAGAAGTAATTTTCAGCACCTCTGTGCAGATCTTTGCCCTGTCCACAGCCCTCACTCCCTGTGGGCACCTCCCAGAGGCACAGCATCCATGAAGACCACCTGTGAAGCAACGCCTGAACAGAAGTTAAAGTACATAGCTTTGGACTACATTATGAGCTTATAGATAGTGCCATGCATGTGTCTGGATGTCTGTAGCAGGAATAGCAGAAAAACAAGACATAAGGCAGCAAGCAAGCACTTGTTCTGACTGAAAGACAGAGGAGAAGTTTAGAGGTCAAAAACTGCTTGAAAGTTGTGAATGAAAAGGATATCTCATGCTGTTTGTTTCCACCTGAGCCAAGGGTGGCTGGATTGTGGTAAACAGCAGTCATTCAGCAGCACCTGACTCCATTGCCTGCTTTCTCTGAGAGCAAACCACACACATGGGGAGCCTTTGGCTGCCCATCTGGGTCATGCAGGAATAACAACATGGACGTCTCGTGATGTTATTTATTGAGTTAAACATGCCAAGTAGTGCAAAGAGGCTTACACACTCAGGTCAGTTGTGTTGTTATTGCAGCATTTACTGCTCATGCAGCTCCCTGTGCACCACTTCAAAAGTTACCTGGCTCTGCCACATGACCTCCGAGCAAGCAAGCCAAGAATTCTAACAATATCTATTTTCCTCTGTTTCACAGGTCAGTGCTCCATACAAACAGCCAGTGCTCTCCTGAAAGATTTATTGTGAAATACAGCATAGAAAACATTGGGGCAAAAGTAGTAACGAGTACATTGGTTCTGTTTAGGAGGGACTATCCATGTGATATAGGTGCAAAAAAATTTCCCAGCTTTAAAACACACATTTTATCTATGCAGATCATGGTCCCATAATTCTGTGCAGCATTTCAGTGGCACTTACTTGGAAAATGGTTTGTTCGCTCACAGAACAAGCAAGACTGGGAGGCTGACTTCACTGATTCCAGGAAATATTTTGCCAGTGCAAGTTTGTGAACCAGTAGCAGCCAAATACTCCTAAGATTTATTCAAGACAGAGAACTACTACCTACCTGTTCAGATCATATTTCTTGTCCTGCTCTTCTTTAAATTTCGAGTTTGCACAGGGCCACATTGCCTGCGTGTTTATTTTCTGCTACACAGCAAGCCTGCAGCTGGCAGTAACTTTTTGGGCCATCTGGCTGTGAACTTCACATTTCAGCTTCTTCTGCGTTGCCCACCATTGTTTTTAGGTGATATCAGACAAAACTCCAAACTGCATTTCTCCCATCTCTTAGAGCAGAACTATTCTTACACAGGCCTCTACCGTGACAAACAATGCAGCAACAACAGTAAAAAAAAAAAGTAGTAAAGGAGTACTACCATAAATACTTTTATTGCTGGCATAGATGATTTACTGCCCACTTAGTTAATCCCTATAAAATAGCACAGCTGAACACCTTTAGGTTTCATGCATACAGATGACTAATTAAATACACAGTTAAATGGCTTGACCTGGCACTATTCTGACCATTAAAATCATTAAAGAAATAGAGCTTGTGGTTCCCTCAAGGCAAAGTGTTCCAATGAATAATTTGGGTATTGAAGTAGCTTGGGGCAGTTTGGGACAAACAGGTTACTCACAAGCTGGAGGGACTGGCTTGGGAATCAGAACCAGCCTGGGGAACTGACTACCTGACCCCATCTCTCAGACCATGATTCCAGCTTGTTGTTCTGTGGCATGGAGATCTTCAGGGTAGAAGGACACAGGGGACACTGGGACAAAAGTTAGAATAATTCAGTCAGAAGTACTAATTTATATTTTGACAAAGATTCAGCTGAATTCAAGTCTTTCCTTATAATGCCTGAGTGCAATTACAGTAGGAGATCAGTCAGGACCACAAGTGGACATCCCTCAGCACCTGTCCCCTGTCTGTTGGCAGTCCCAGGGGGGGCTCAGGGCCAGGTCACAAAGCTGGGGCATCACAACTGACCATACAGGACATCCCACCAGCACCTAACATCATCTTTGCAGGCCAAGGCATGGGCCTCCCTGGGCTGAAACTTCCTAGCTTGGAGTATTTGAAAACTAAGCTTTTGTGACAGAACAAGAGACTTATCAAAACAGGAGCATCCTGGGAAGTGTTATCATCTGTGCTTTCATGAGACAGTTTCCTCTGCAGTCTCCACCCTGAAGAGTCTGCCACTCACATTCATGTTCATGATGCTGTGTTCATGTGCACTAGGCTGGAGTAAGCATTTCTTGTCATTAAGTGCAGTTTAACCTTAGAAATTATTATACTTTTGCTTCTTAAACTGACCTAATTCTTCAACAGAAGTACTATTTCAACAGAAGCAATTAAAAAGTTCTGACGCTGTGGCAAGGCACCTACTTAATCAAAACTTCATTTGGCTTATCATTCTGCTTGACTTTCTGGAGTATTTTTTGAGTAGGCAGGGGGGGTTTTGTTTGTTTTTTTGTGGTTGGGGTGTTTCTGTTTATTTTTGTTTGGGTTTTTTTAGGAGGAGTGGTTTTCTGGATTTTTTTTTTTTTTGTTCTACTAAGAATGTTTCTCTTTGAGACATAACTATTAAATAGAAATGCTGGGTTTGTGTCATGCAGTTTGTAAAACTGAGTGACCATTAAATTTGTGATTTTTTTTCAGATGACAGTTCTCTCATTTTCACCCACTAATTACCAGGTGGAAAGATGTATGACAGATGTAAGATGTTACTGCACTAATAAAAGAGATAGAAAACCAAGCCATGTCTGCAAAGGTGATAACGATATTAATAGAGACTAAGTCAAGTATCTTAACAAAGATATTGTAGCTGTAGCCTATGTGATGCATGGGCATCTGGGGAAAACAAATGCAGATGGAAGTCTGTTTTATGTTTACTGAACTCATCATTAAGTGTTGTTTGAATTTCATGTGAAATTTACACTTTTTTCAAACAATCATACTAATAAATGAAGCATTGTCTCATTCATATCAAGTTTGACTAAGGAGCTGAATTTCTTTGTAAATAGAAGACATAGGCAAATATGAACGTATGTTTTTCCTGTTTTCAAGGTTCTGGTGGTGATGCTGTGGGTGGACACACTGGCCACTACCACCCATCCAATGTCTCACCTGCTGATGAAGATAGGTGGTGTGAACACACCCTTGGATACTGCTCCATTGCAAGTAATAGCATGGACTCATTTTCACGAGGATTTGGGAGGTACACCTCCCAATATACTTCTGAACTTCCATAAATGATGACACTTTGTGAACTTCCCTCCTAAACCACTGCCAACAAGCATTTTACTCTTCTTTCCCATGGCAGGCTAAGCCACCTGTTACTCATCAGCAACAAGACATTGACTGTAGCCGCCCAAATAACTGGGTCAAGTTTGGCCATGTAGATAAGGTGCATGAGAAGCCTCTCTGGAAATACCAGCAATGCCATGTCAGGTGGGGCCATCCATGGCTTCTCTGCACTTGGGCAGAGTAACATCAGCTGCAGCATCACTTGAGGCTGGAAGCTGTGGGCTTCCTATAGACCATATGCAGCATCTGAAGAGAGCTGACATCCAGTACAAAGTATGTGGTGCCTTTATACTTCTATGAGTCTGCCTTTTCTTTTACAAGCATCCACTTGTTCCTTTCAACAGAGAACTCTGTCCTTGATGTTCTGAGTGCTGCCTGACTGGAACATCTATTCCTGCCAGCTTTTACTGCTACTCTGTAAGCTGCACAGGTTTTTTCCAAATGTGCTCCATCATTTTTCAGGAATATAGTAAAAGGTATTTCAGGGAAGATATTTACTTCTGAAACAGCTTGGACAAATGTGAATAGCAGAAAAGCTGAGAGCTAGGAGAAAAAAAGCTTTCACCATCCTCACTTGAGGCCACAGATTCACCTGAAGACAATGGAGCTGACATCGATTTTCTCCCAACACAGTGAGTGATCCTGAGGTAATGAGCAGGGATTAAGGACCCCATGAGAGGCTTTCACTTAGCACAAGAAGGTCCTGGAGTAGAGCTGGGGAAGACTGCAATGTCTGCAGGTAGAAACCTTCCTCTGCAGCTTCCCAAAAAAGATAAAGCCCCTGCTGACTGTCCAGGGAATAGAAGCAATATCTCGCTCTATACGGGCAACCACAGCTATATATCATATCAAAATTGCATGGCCCAGTAAAGACCAGAGGCATTTGTGTGCAAAACCTTTTGATTCACCAGTTGTTATCCAGCCCTCCTTTCACAATCATGGTGGAAACCATGTCAATAAATGAATCATATTCATGGGGTTGTTCACAAGATGTTGATGAAAAGCCACCAGTAAATGTTTGCAGGAGCATTTGCATTCGTGGCCTCCTGTTTCTTGTCTGAATTGCAGATTAATTTTACATTGATGAACATTGGCTGATAACTCATTAATTTAAACAGACTATATGTGATTTTCATCATCTGGCCAGGAAGCTGATACAACATTGCAAAGATGAGAAGGAATGAATACCAAATACATATTATATTATCAGGTCATATGTAGTGAAACATAAACATCCCACAAAACCCTGATTGCATTGGGGATAATTTGCAAACAGAAATTAGACTGCATTTTTAAAATAAGTTGTGTCTAGTTCAACTGTGAAGAGTTGCCTGACTCTAATAATAACTGCCTAACAGAGATTAAGTAGCAGGTATCATATTCAGTCATGAATCCAATCTAAAAATAATTCCCTTAAAGCCTTTTGTGGGTAAACTGAAATATTTTCAAAGGAATCACAATTGCCTCCTGGACAATCTGTGAGTAGAAAACAAGACAAAATATGCTGAATAAATTATTCACTGTGAATTGTCCCCTTGACTCTAACTTTGACAAGATGCTTCTCAGAAAAATCCCTTTTTAAAATAGATAATATAGAGCTACACATCAGATTATGCTAGGAGTCTTTAAAGAGCCCCATATTTTCTGCCAAGCCAAAGATTGTTTAATTACTATTTCGAGGAATGATGGGAAAAAGCAGTACTGAAAAAAAACCCACAGTTTTGTTTACTGCATTTTTTATTTACCTTTTAATCTCTCTCTGCTTCATTCTCACTTATCCACTGTGGAACCTCCATATGATTGGTTCCAAACTTGAAGTAATAAAGTCCAAAGCCACAATGTCTGATTGAAGCTTTTGTTTGCCTCTGTTTGGACAATTTTGCTGATTTCTCTCTCTAGCAGTTGCTTTGGTCTTTCTGCAGCATATTTTTGTCTCCCAACATTTTTCCTACCAGTTAAATTTCAGTTTGGTCTCACTTATAGAATCATGAAGACTGAGAAGTGTCAGAATTTATTACTGTAGATTATAAGATTATTGCCATATGGCTTTAATTCCATATCAAAATTCAGAAAATAAGTGTGCAGCCTAGTGGGAGGTGTCACTTCTCACGGCGAGGGATTTGAAACTCGATGACCCTTAAGGTCCCTTCCGACCCAGACTATTCTATGATGCTGCGGTCAGGTCGGATACCAATTGGAAAATACAGTACAGCAAGGGGTTGACAAAGAATTGTACCTCCTCGACAAGTTTTCTTACAGCCGTGCGTGTTTTTGTGCCCCTCACAAGGCCCTGGGGTGGCGTGGGGAGGCCGCAGCAGAGGGGGAGCACCGTTATGGCGAGTGGGCAGCGAGGGGTCTGGCATGTGGCGTGCTCGCCAGAGGAGTGCAAGGCATCTCACGCACCTGCTTTGTGCCTGCGGCGTGCCACGAGCTCGCAGCGACATGGTCTGGCTTGCGGCATTCCACAGCGTGAGGGCAGGCATGTGAGACACCGCAGCCATGGCCACGGCCTGCCGCCGGCCCGGGCCCCAGCCTCCGCTCCCCAAACCCCACAGCTGCCGACAAACAGCACGCTCCAACGGAGTGATTAAGGGAGACGCTTTGTGAACTTTCACCTACTTGTCAGCTGTAACGTGAGGAAAAGGAAGGTGGAAGACTGTTAATTTAGGCTGTAAACTAATATTCTGGATAATGAATATGGAGGATGCTATAGGAGATCAGAATTTTATCATGGCAGAGCAGCCACTTCAGCCTTCTTTACCCAAATGGAGTGGCTGGCGCACAACCCCACTAGATATATAGGAAATACAGCAGTTCACTACACAGTAAGGCAGTCTGCTATACTCAGACCTCAGGCTCACACATATTTGGAGGTGTGAAAAACTCTCTCACAGGAGAAAATCATGTGAAAGGACTGCTTGTGGATAAAGAGGAAGATAGTAGCAGAAACACTCTCCACATAGAACACCTAGCAACATTCCCACAGGAGTATCAGCTATCTGCCTGCATCTTCTAAACAACAGGAAGCAGCTCATTTTCAGCAATGCTCATTCACAGGGCAAAATGGGTAAAGGAACTTCCTACATTGATAGAGACCCCTGTAAGTGCCAGGCACTGATTGATCTCATTCCCAAATCTTCAGCAAGGAGAAGACTGATCCTATCAGAGTCCAATCTGGTGCCTGACAGCCACGAGCTACATCTCCTACTGAAGATGCACCCAAATCTGGTGTCAGAAGTGTCATGACATTCATCTGATTTCATCTCAGCCTTTGCGACTCCTACCTTCATTTCTTGTAGTACATCAGAGCTCAGTAGATCCAGAACTGGAGAAGAAAGAAAAAAAAAGGCAAGTGTTTTGGGTCTAAAAACCTCTGTTCAGGAAGAGGGTTGTGTGACTAATGGAGAGGTGGATACTGTGGGATTGCACGTCTCGAGAAAGGAAGGGCCCACTCTATGAATGACTGACCAACAAGGCAAGGATCTTCCACTTCTGAAGTGGAGACCCCAGTACATGGCAGGTCTTCAACATGTCTGATTTCTTCTTCATTGCAAAGCCAAGATTATGAGGGTAACCACTGGCAAAGCCTAGCCTAGGCTTCCCTGCACCGCACTCCATCAAAAGCCCAACACATTTTTTAGTTAATTATATATATTTAGTTCGTTATTTTAATAGTTGTTCCAAACTTAATCATACCAGGAGTCCCTTGTGACACCTACCAGGACAAATTATCTAGTTAGCCAGTGCAGAAGGGGGGTGTTTTGTCTCTTGCTTGTGATTGTGCCATGAGACACTGGGGGAGGCAAAAAATGAACTTCTGCTTCTGTTACTGCAGCTGTGATCATCTCATTCCCTGTCTCAGAGCCATGGCTTTCACTCACACTGGTGGCAGTAGGATCTTGCAACAGGTTTTCAATGCTCTTCTGTTGCTCAAGCTTGCTATTCTGGTGTCTCAGCTAAATCCTCACCCAAGACAAGGCTGCAGATCCTCCCTCTGAGTAATGCAGCTAAATAGGGAGCCGTTTTCAATGTAGTGTGAGTGATGACGGATGTGATGTGGGAGGAAGCAGTTATATATGTTGATTCTCTTAAAACAGACCAAAAGGACAAGCTGTTCATGCCAATGCTGCTCTGATCTGGAAAGGCAGCAATTAAACCTGAAGCTTCTCTGGTTCTGACAGAATGGGAGCATATACAGCCCTGCATCTTCTCATATTGATTTACCTGAGGGGCCATGACACGAGTGCCCATGACCACCCTTCTGCTTCACCCGTTGCAACACTGCTGGGTGCCTTTGGAACTCAGTCTGTCTGCTAGTGTGAATATGCTACTACATCCTGGAAATCCAAGTCCTGACCCTGTCACACAAAACCAGCCTCCAAACAATATTCAAAGGACCTGGGAGGGTGAGAAGCAGGGTCAGCAGGATGCTGCCCAGTGGTTGTTGCTGCTTGAGATGTGCTAAGTTTGCTGCATGACAGTACTCCAGCTGAATTTGGTGCCTCACCTGTCTTTTCCACTTCATTCTGGCTGGAGAAAGTTAGGTCTAGGCCTGGCTACTGGCACTTGCATACCCCTACAACTCCCACATCTCGCTCAGCCCTGACCAGGCCAGTAGCAGGAGCAGCCATTGCTTGTCAGATGGCACCTCCTGCACTCCATTTTGTTGAAGCTAGGACAAACCTATGTTTCTCTCCATTCCCTTCCACAGTAGCATAAATTTTTAATGAATTGCAATTATCATTGTTTTTAAATGATCTCTGGCTTGCCTGTGAGCTCATTGTTACTACACAGACATTTCTTTGTTTCACTTTGTTTTGTAGCCATATTTTTGTGAATCACATTCTTTTTTTCTAAACCCCCAAACAGTATCTCAATATTACTACTTGAAATACAGCAAAACATGGTGCCTCAGCTGTTGGCACCATATGATGAGCAAGAGAAAGAGTGGAAAGAAGACAGAAGGATTTCACTTGGAAAGCCAAGAAAATTGTTTGTCACACTGTCACTAACAGCCCTGATAACCTGTATCTGGCAGCCACACTGGATGCCAACAGAGGGGACTCCTGGGCATCCCACACCAACCCTCAGGGACTGAAATCCTCCCTGCAACACTCCCAGCCTCCAGCCAGAAAAAAAGGTCTAGGAGATGGGGAAACCCCAATGTCAGTTTTGCAGCTGCTGGGTGATTTCCCAGAGTCCCAGACAGTGTTCTTACACTCCTGGGATCAGGAGGAAGGAAAAAATATTAATTTTTTTTTTCTCCATTGATGGGGGATTTCCTGGGATGAGAAAGTGACACTGCATTTGGAAATCAGTGTCCTCTTATTGTCCTTGTCCTTCCACAGGCCAAATGTTGGGACCTCCAGGGAGCTCATGCTGTGTCACAGGGAAGAACTGAGACAAAAAGTCTCATTAAGATTGAAAAATAAATAAAACAAAGAATAGATTGAAATGACAAGATAACATCCTTAGACTCTTCATCTCCTTCCTCTCTTTTCCTCCCACATATTACTCTTCTATTAAGTTTTCCAGTAAATCAGATGGGTTTTGTCCCCTGCAGTCCAGATCACCAGACATAACATTCAGCATTTCTGATGATCTCATAGCAGTCTCCAGAGCAAATGCTAATTGGCTCAGAAATCACAAATTTTTGCTAGAGTCATTCTCTTGTCATTCAGCATCCAGAAAATCAAATCATGTCTCTGAAGCAGCACAAGGATCACAGACTTGCCCCTTCTTCCACTTTGTCACAGACCCACAGAATCACAGAATATTCTGAGTTGGAAGCAACCCACCAGAATAACAGATTCCAGTTCCTGGCCCTGCACAGGACACCCCAAGGGTCACACCATGTGCCTGAGTGCATTGTTCAAACGTTTCTTGAACATCAGACTGGTGCTGTGACTATTTCCCTGAGGAGCCTGTTCCAGTGTCCAACCACCCTCTGGGTGAAGAACCTTTCTCTAATACCCAGCCTAAACCCTCCCTGACAAAACTTCAAGCCATTCCCTCAGGTTCTGTCATTGGTCAGCCCAGAGAAGAGATCAGTGTCTGTCCCCTCGTCTTCCCCTCACAAAGAAGTTGCAGACTGCAGTGAGGTCTCCCCTCAGTCTCCTCCAGGCTGAACAGATCAAGTGACCTCAGCCACTCCTCAAACAGCTTCCCCTCAAGGCCCTTCACCTTCTTCATGCCCTCCCCTGGACACTCTCTAGTTCTGTCCTTCTTACACTGTGGCACCCAGAACTGCCCCCAGCACTCGAGGTGAGGCTGCCCCAGTGCAGAGCAGAGCAGGACAATCCCCTCCCTTGCCCGGCTGGCGATGCTGTCCCTGATGTCCCCAGGACACGGGTGGCCCTCCTGGCTGCCAGGGCACTGCTGGCTCATGTTCAACTTGCCATCAGCCAGGACCTCCAGGGCCTTTTCCATGGCACTGCTCTCCAGCCTCTCATTCCCCGGTCTGTCTGTACATCCAGGGTTGCCCCACCCCCAGTGCAGAATCCAGTACTTTCCTCTGTTGAATTTCATATGGTTGATGATTGCCCAGCCCTCTAATTTGTCAAGATCTCTCTGGAGGGCCTCTCTGTCCTCGAAAGAGTCAACAGCTCCTCCCAGTTTGTATCTTCTGCAAACCTGCTTCATATCCCTCCCAGTCCTGCACCCAAGGCATTTATGAAGATGTTGAAGAGCACAGAGCCAAGGATGGAGCCCTGTGGAGCCCCTCTAGTGACAGGTCACCACTCTGATGTCACACCAGTCACTGTAACCCCTTGTACCTGACCCATGAGCCAGCTGCTCTCCCAACACATGATGGGTTTATCCTGCTGTGGGCTGGAGATTTTGTCCAGAAGGATCCTGTGAGACATGGCATCAAAAGTTTTACTGAAATCCAAAGAGATCACATCAACTGGCTTCCCTTGATCAGCTAGGTGGATTACCTTGTCATAAAAGAAAATCAGGCTTGATAAGCAGGAATTTCCTCTCATGAAGTTGTGCTGGCTGTGATCAATTACTACACTGTCCTTCAGGTGTTTTTCAATACCTTCCAGAGCTTCTGCATAACCTTGCCAGGCACTGAAGTGAGACTAATGGGCCTGTGATTTCCAGGGTCATCTTCCTTGCCCTTTTTTAGTCTTCTAGTTTACAACCAGTTGGGGCATTTCCAGATTCCCAGGATTACTAAAAAAACAATTAAGAGGAGCCTCATGACAACATCAGGCAGCTCCATAGGTATTCTCAGTTGAATACCATTAAGCGCCATACACTAATGGAAATCCAACTGGAACAGCAGATCCCTCTAAACTTCAGCATCAGTTGGGAGTTTATCATTCTCACAATCATGGTCCTACAGCTCAGGCCACTGGAACCCCCTTAGTTTACAATTTGTGTTGAAGACGGGTAAAGAATGTGTTAAATTCCTCTGCCTGGTCCCTGTTCGTGAGGGGACCATCCTCACCCTGTAACAGGCCCATGTTATTTCTGCCCTGCCTTTTGCCATTATTCAAAAAGCCATCCTTTAGTTGTCCCCAACATTTCTGGCCAGTTTCAGTTCTGGTTAAGTTTTGGTCACATGAATTTTCTCCCTACAGAGGCAAGCAGTGTCTCTATATTCTTCCCAAGTCAGCTGACCCTGCTTCCACTGGGTATACACCTTCCTTTCTTGCTTTACCTCCAAAAGAAGATTCCTACTTAGCCAAGCCAGTCTTCTACCTCATTTGCTTGACTTCAGACATTTAGGAATTTTCTGCTCCAGTGTCCATAGAAGGTGGTTCTTAGAAAGTGACAAACACTGATGGACCCCAGCACCTTCAGAAGAATTTTCCTGGGGGACTTTCTCACTTGTTCCCTGAGCAGTCTGAAGTCTGCTCTCCTCATGTTATATCTGAAGTTTTGCTGGCACTTTCCCCCTGTCAGCGGAGATTTTAAACTTGATCACTTCATGGACACTGTGGCCAAGACACCTGCCAATCCTCACTTCATTCACAACATCCACTCTGTTGGCAAGTAGCAAATTAAGGAGGACATCTTTCCTAGTTGTCTCTCTTAGTGCCTGTATCATGGCACCAAGATACAGGTCATCCAGGTGTTTTAGGAATCTTCTGGCCCTGTTCATGCCATCTATATGGTGTTCCCAGTTTGCATCTGGAAAGCTGAAGTCTCCCATAAGAAAAAGGGCAGTTGATTTAGAGGCATCCCTTAGTTCCTCAAAGAATAATCCATCAACTTCATCATCCTGGCTGGGAGGTCTGTAGCAGACTCCCACAATGACATCCATGGTGTTTGTCCCTTATTCCTATCCAGAGGCCCTCAACTGCACCATTGCCAGCTGTGAGTTCCATACATTCCATTACATATGATGCCACCCCCCTGCCTCTTTTGTCCTGTGTACGTCTCCTGAAGAGCCTGTAGCTGCTCAACAGGGCACTCCAGTCACAGGACTCATCCCACCAGGTTTCATTTAAGTCAATGATATCAAATCTCTGGGACTGAGTTGAAGCTTTGAGCTCCTCTTGTTTGCTCCTCATGCTGTGTGTATTGGTAGAGAAACATTTCAGGTGTCATACTTTGTAGCCAACACTGCATGGAGCAGATTGAGGAATCCCATTAGTGTTTGTTTCCTCGAGTTTTGACACACCATGCCATTGCTCATCACTGGCAAGCCTGGTATTTTCCTTTTCTCCCTTCCAAGCCTATTTAAAGCTCTGTCAGTGAGCCCTGCTAGCTCCTGTGCTAGAGCTCTTTTTTCCCTCTGAGAAAGGCGCAACCCATCAGGTGTTGGTAGAACAGGTGCTGAATAGAACATCCCATGGTCATAAACCCCAAAGTTTTTCTGATGACACCAACCTCAGAGCCATGTGTTGATCTGTTGGAACTGCCTATTCCTCTCAGTATTTTTTCTTGCTACTGAAAGGATTGAGAAAAACACTACCTGTGCTCCTGATACTACAACCAATCATCCCAAGGTCCTGAAATACTTTTTTATTACCCTTGGACTTCTCTTTGTAATCTCATTGTTACCAGGTTGAAGAACCAATGATGGATAATAATCAGAGGGTCTTATTAAGCTAGAGAATTTTCTAGTAATGCCCCTCACCTGAATCCCTGGGAGACAGCAGACTTCTCTGTGAGTGGGGTCCAGTCAGCATATCAGGTCTTCTATCCCCCTCAGAAGGGAGCTACCTATGACAACCATCCTTCTTTTTCTCTTAACACAGGAAGTTGCAATGCAGGGTATGGACTGTGTTGCCCCTAGGCAGCTTCTCCATCCCAGCAGACCTTGGTTCTCCTCATCAGTAGACTGTCCTGGTTCCAGGGCTTCATGCCTCTGGTAAAAATTACCACTCCTACTTGTCACTGTCAAGTTTTTAGGAGGAGGATCCTTCCTTCTAGTAAGGGCACTGACCAGTTTCCAGCCTTCCTGTTAAACCCACTCTCAACTAGCTACACTTGACAGGGCTCTGGGTCCACCTCGCTATTAATTGTCAAGACTCCTACAACTGTAGTGTCTGTGAGAATAACCTATCAATCTCTTGCTCTTTTTCTCAAGTTCCTTCAGCTGCTGAAATAGCTATTCCCAGGCGCAGCTTCAGCACCAAAAGGGCAGGGGTCTCTTTCTCTCTTAACTCACCTTAACAGCATCAAATCTCCCCTGGTCCTGCTTAGCTGCAAGCAGGAAGTGCAGAGCCCTTGTTAATATTTACTTCAGTGGTATAGAACCAAGTCAGGAACTTTATAGAAATGCTGGTATTAGTCCAGGAGTCCTTACACCAGGAGGTATGAAATGTGCCTCTCCCTCCTGACTGTCAGTCCATGAAAGAATCAGATCTCCAAAAAAAGAAAAGAAATCACAACAAAGCTCTGTTCAAGATATCTCGGCTTCCAAAGACTTAATTTTCTGTGACAAGAAAGCAATATGCTGACACGCTTTAAATCTTACCAATTTAGTTACCATTTTCACTAATTAGTAAAATAAATTTTACGTGTTCCAAGTTGTGCATTAGTCAATCAACATCAAATAAGGCTTCCAGAGAAACTCTTCCAGCTCTTAGACACATTAGTTACACCTTTTCAAACCACAACGATTTGAATTCCAATTTTCTTTTAGATTGAAAGTTTCTTCAAAACCAAAATTTCTGAGAGCCGTGTTTATCTGACATTCACCAGAACAGTTGAAATCTTGGGTCAGATCCATAGTGTTGCTATTTCATCTGTCTTCAGACACAGACAATAAAGGACTGAATAAAGGACGAAATACTGATCAAAGGGAAATAGTTGGGAAGATACACTGGGGAATAAGCCAACTTTCTAAGTATATCAGCATTTAAATAGGAGTACAGGGTGAACCAGCTTTTTGGTTCATTGGTCAAGAAAGCAATTACATCTTTCTTGACCCAAAGGATATTTATATATTTTTCCTATTAAATTAACATTTAAAAGAATTATTTCTCCAGACAAAGCAATTACTTTGATAATGAGCATATGGACATATTTTTGGTTTACCTAGACTTTTACAAAGTCAACTGGAAGTGCACATAGGTGCTTCTGTCCTGCTGGAGAAGGTTGGGGATGCTCCATCCCTGGCTCCGGCCCTGCCACTTTTCCTCACAGCAGGCACATACACTTCTCTCCATGTTTTCATTCAATCAACAGGGCTGATTTTCATTTGCATTTCCAGGTGAAGTTGGTGTTTTTGTCAGTTCAAGATGATTGCTTTTTAAGGGTAGGAAGGTTTTTACACTAAGCATGTGCTAACGATGTGAGAGTTCAGCTAGGCAAGGGGGCTTCACCCAGGAGGGGCAACTTTATATTCAAGAACATAGAGATGAAATAAATGGAAACTGAACACCAGAAAAAGATATTCAGTTGCTACTATGTCATGCCCTGTCTCTTGGTTTACAACGCATTTTGCATAGTACAGGGAATAGTTAGGCATTAGCAAAAGGATGGGATACAGTAGGTAGATTTTGTCATTTCACATCTCTATGATGCTAGAAAACCCTTTGCTGAAATAGCCAGAACTAATATCACACTTTCCCATGAAAACAGAAGAACATCTCCCTGCTAATGTTGTCTGGAAGAGAAATATTCCCCCTGAACAAATCACAGGACATAGCACAAGTGGAAGCTTTAGCCACAACATTGTCAAATTGTAAAAGTTAAATAGTTTTCTAGGGGTTTTTTCTGCCATGTGTTGTTGCGTTCCCTGCTTCGGTCCCACCTTGGTACCGGCAGCGGAGTCCCAGCGCTACCCTAGGAAGCCGTTCGCGATCGGGAAGACTTCCTCGGAGTGCCGACTTCGGGCACAGCTGGCCCGCGTTCGGTCCGGGGAGGTGTTGCCCCCGGAGCGTGGTGAAACAGCAAAGAACTACCAGAGAAGGAGGTCTCTTGGTATGTGATTTCGGTAGGTTTATTGCCTCCAAAGGGAGCACATGGACCAAGAGCCAAGAGCAGCTTATTACATCGGTATTTAAGGGAGGAAAAACACCCAATAGGATGAGGGCAGGGGACAATACAGGGGAGGGGCTGGGGTACATGATCAAATGGGGTTTAGGGAGGGGAGGGGAACAGAGAGAACAACGAATGAACTATGGAGTGACAGGGAATTTCCCAGAGCGGGAATACATAGCAGACAAGTCCAGTAACCAATAGCAGGAGCTTGGGTCCGTGGATTGGTGGTCCAACCGCTGCCCCTGGGAGCTCCGGGGGGAAACCCTCTGTCCGTGGAACCTGTCCGGAAGTCCTCTGGTTCCGAACCACCGCAACAATGTGTCAAAGATGCTTGAGACTGTTCCTCAAAATAACTTGCTTGTACACTTTGTAACAGATGCTGGAATTTCCCTTCTCTTCCACCCCTGTCATTTCACCCCTGAATTCAAACCCCAGTGAGCACAATCTGCACAAGATATCATATTGTGATACTGTACTGTAATATTATAGTACTACATTGGAACTTCTATTGTGTAGTTAAAACTATGTATATTCAAAAGATACTTAAATCAGTGTCGTAGATTTGCAAATTGTCTTGTGATTCATGGTGTCATCATTGTTATAGCATTTGTAGCTTTTTTAGACAAACATCTTTCACAATGGTACAACAGGATAAAGTCATGATGCTCACAGCATCACTTATTTGTTTATTACTTCAAGGAATGTCTTAAAAATCCTATATTCTTTTACTCAAACATTAGTTTCTTCAATCCTCTTGAGAACTAGTGCCATAAAAACCAACACTGCAAACAACATGTATGACAGAAAATGAGAGCATCTCTGTGATTATAAGCTGACCTAACAGCTCCTCTGACTTAGAGCTTTTCATTTTAATGTTATCTGTCTTTATAATAATTTGTATTTTATTATTGACTTCTACATTTTTCAGAAACCAGAACAGGTAATACAGTGTTTTCCGAGATGTATTGTACATCTGCAAACACTACCTATTAAATCTGAAGTAATTGTCCTCTGCTGTCTTTGCCTGAGGCCTTACCCTATTAATTCCAATAGTCATAAGCTTTAGGGGTTTCCTTAATCCACACCTTTTCACTTGATTCTTACTTAATAAACTGCCCAGGGTCATGTGCTAGTGCCAGCTCCTTTCTAAAAAAAGCATCTTTTTACCTCTAGCTTTTGCCTGGCAGAGCAGTTTAACCACAAGTACTATTAAAGTAGTTTCAAGGTTTAGCTGCTTTGACAGACCTCTCTACATCTACAAATGACTATCAGGTTTTGAAAGACATAGTTCATGCATGTTATCCCTTAAATGTCACTGCCATCTGCACTTTTACTGTCCAGGTACAAGAAATTTGTGTTATTTTTTCTCTTGTTCATTGTAAATGTCACTGCCTCTTTTGATGAAGTTGTCCTTGCTCACTGCTGGTGTGGCAGCAGAGCTGGGCATGCCACCCTGCTCCCAGTTTCAGTCCTGCCCTGCTGTGGGTAAAGCCACTGAGCCCCACAAAGTCCAGCCAGGAGGGATGAACTTCTGGAATGCAGCTACTGCTATCAACCACCAAACTCCAGGCTGCCATCATGGCCCAGCCTTCAAGCCATGCTGTGTATTTAAGAGAGAAAGGCTAAGTAGTTCAATGTATTCCCCTAGTTTTAGTCTCTCTGCTTGGAGGATTTGCAGTAAAGCTACCACTTCTTGCCAATATTGATTGACTGTTTTGATACTGATACTCACTTAAGATCTGCTGCTGACACAAAGCACCAAGAAGAGTCAGCCTCCATCAGCCCGGTCTAACTGGTAAACTGTAAACTAAATGAAGAAAATTGTGCATCCTGACTACTCAGTCTATGTGCTGCCCAGATCTTCAAATAGCATCTAAATGTGCTGGATATGTAAAAATAAAGCATTTCACTTCAGTGTTCAACTGGTCAAGCTGATTAGTGCCAGTTAATTTAGGCATTTGTTTAAAAAATCTCATGCAAATTTTAAATAGAAATTGAGGAGTTGAAAAGGGGGAAAGCCAGTCAAAACCATGGGGCTGGCAGCCCTGTAATGCCATTCCACTGCTTTGAGGCCAGTGGTCATGTCAGAGGTCTGCTCTTCTTGCAGTCATCACAAGTTGAATGTCCTTAGAAGACAGTGAAAGAAGACAAGCACCAGCCTTGACTTTCTCCATTTAACAGAAGGTTTAACTGGTACATACATATCAGAGGTGAATTTACAGAGTCTTTACAGGCTAACTGCCTGGCATAGATGGCTTCATGGATTCACCACTATCATTGTTCAGCTTCTGAAAGAAAAAGAGTATTTGCAGTTATGTTGCTGGAGTGAGGTTGGCAAAAGTATTTAGTCATGAATCCGTTCAGTCACGACTCCACATCCCACTGGCTTTTGACTAACTGTAGTGAGCAAAGAAAGCTAAGAGTTCATTGAGGTTCTTTAAATTCCCAAACAAAATAAATCCTATTCGTCAAAACCTAAACATTTATTGCTAAACAGACTGTACTGGAAAACTTGTCACCACTTTTAATGAGAGTTCTTCCATCTCCCAGCAGAATTAGAAGGGACACTGATTTTAAACTACCTTTGGCATGGTTGCATTTTTAGCAGAGTACCTTCCTTAGCATGAATAATCATGTTTACAAAGAAAGGCTGTTTTCACTATAGCTACTAGACCTCAAGATGTCTTCTCTTAGTCAAAATAAGGGCCACTGAGGAAATCAAGTGGCTGAAACACTCAAATTAAGCTCTTTTCATACACTTTACAGTGTATGATCACACTACTTTGTGTTTTAGTCATAATATTTCCCTCCACTCCAAATAAGCATAACCTTAAGAGGAAAATAAACACCAGAGTTCCCATATAAATCTGTTACTGTATGAAAATGAAACCAGGATGTGTATTGGATTAAGTTATCTGAGTTTCAAAATGTTCCACTCTAAATCTTAGTCAGATGATTTGTTGTGTGTCCTAAATTCCTCACTAGTTCATTCTTCTACAATTCTTGTGCATTTAGATTATCATTTGAAGGGATTTAGAAGCCATCTCTAATGACATATCTGTATTCCTAAAGGTATTTTATCCTGGCACCTTCAGTATTAACAGCCATGTACACATCAAAGGTTTGCATTTGGCAGAAGCAATTGTGCAACCAAATGAGTTGCTTAGCAATTTACAATACCACTAGGTAACAGTGTTAAATCTACTGTTAGATATATGGTTTGCAAAAAAAATTAGAATTAGAAAGTACTCTACAAAAGAGCATTTTCATAAACTTAACTGGAACTGCAAACCCAACTTATACAAGAGTTTTGAAAGTAGCTGATGTGGTCCCACATTCACATAGCTGCTGTCTATTGAAGCCTTCCCCCAGCACAAAGAAAAAGAAAATTGCTAGCTCTGTTTTCTTAAGAAAACGTTTTTTATTGTTACTGTATTATAGTTTGGAATTAATAGGACTCTTAAATCCCTTGATACAATGCCGAGTAATTGTGCTTTCATGACTTTCCCTGGCAATGCCAATTATCCAAGCTCACAAATCCTACATGGGAAGAGCATAAGTTCAGACCCCTGCTGTGTTTGTGAAAATGAGTATTTTCTCATTATATGCTGCACAGAGAAAACATACATGTTTCATACTAGCATCAACAGAAAATCTGCATCCTGCTGCACAGAGAGACCTTCAGGAATTGTTAATTCAACCTGCTGTTCTTGAGCTGCATTAAATATGAGCTTAGCTGTGTCTCCTTCAAGGTACTGCACATCTCTCTTACTCCTCTTTTGTCTCCTGCACAATTTCTTTCTGATTTTAACCTATGTGGCCTTTGGCTGTAGCATAGGAGAACCTTCCCAGCTACCCTGAAATTTTATCTTATCAGCCTTCTTCTGAACCAAGATGATGCTCCTTTCTCTCAAGCCAGCTGAGTCGAAATAATGCTTGTTTGCACTTGCCAGTTCTCTGCTTCTATTGTTGTTGACTACACTAAGCACCACCAGGCAGAAGGCTCTAATTTAAGATGCTTTATATTGTGATCAGTAGACAAAAGGGACTAACAGTTCTGAAAAAAACACCCAAGCTTTTTGTATCTTCTTCTGACCATGCTGTACAGAATTAAAAAAAACTCCACAAGAGAAGTAGTAACTCCTTTTGATGAGACAGAAGGAATGTTGCTCTTCACTGGCAGGTGTGTGGGGATAAAGATGAAAAATCTCCAGCCTAATTTCTAATAACACATACAGATGAGGAGAAAAACTCACAATGCTGTGATACCAGACACACTGAACTGTACATACCTGTAACAAACAAGGCATCTCCATAACACTCTAGGGAAAGGATGGTGGTTCTAGGTCAAAGGTTATACTTGTTGGTCTTGCAGGTCTTTTCCAACCTTAATGATTCTATGAATCCATAACCTTTGCCATTCACCTGTCTTCTCCTGCATGCTCAGGAGAGATGATGAGTTTTTCAGGCTCTCCAAAGGTCTGCAGTCTGGGACATGAGTGAAGGCATGAGCCCAAGGCCAGGGATGGGATGCAGAGAGGTGCTTGCCAGCAGTCCTCCTCTCTTGACCTGATCTTGTATCTTCAGTTGTACAAAGTGTGCATGTCTCTCGCCCAGTATACTTGCTCCCTGACCTTTCTGGGGTGCTGGAGGAGCTGGTGTGTGTCAGGGAGGGAGTCAGAGAGCTACTGAGATACACAGCCAGACCTCTGGCTCTCAAGTGTCTCTGTGCCCATCCAAACAGTCACAGGAACATTCATGTAGGCACGGAGCCTTAAATAACCTGGTCCCCAGGTCACTGAAAGGTTAGCGCGTGAACACAGGACAGCTGGTGTATTATCCATGAGATTTCCTATGCAGTGAGCCACTGGCATGCTGAGAAGCAGCCTCCACATCAGGGTGAACTCTCTGAAGGGACTCTAAATTCACAAGAAATCTGTTCTTGGATTGGGGCTTTTAGAAAAAGAACATCAAAGTTGCAAAATGAAATCAAAGTAAGAATCACATGCAATGCCTTTAGTACTGTATAATTTAAAGTAAAAATGTTCAGAAAAACTTAATCAAATGTAAAGGTTCCTTGTCAGGTTTGCAAAATCCATAAAGTGGCAGCAGGTGTTTAATCCACTGCATGGATGATATAAAGAGGGAATATTACAACACATCATATCTGTGCCTTGTGGCTGTGTTGAGAGTAATGCTTGATTCTCTATTTTTGACTCCTGAGCTGCTGTTACCATTGTAGCTTCTGCACCTCACAGCTGTAGATGTTTGAATTTAACACAGGGGAATGCTGTCAGGGTTGTGCAATGTTTGACACACTGCACAATTCATGACAGGATTTTCTTTTTCTGTACAGTAGTTGCTAACAGGAACATAACAACCTCCTACTGGTTTTATGCATGTTTAGTCCCTGAACAGCAGGAAGACATTGATGAGTGAAGAATAGAAACCCCTTCTCTGTCGCTCTGAAACTCCATCAGTGTACCTGGACTTTAATTATAGACAGCATTCTCTCTGGCTGGTACCCTGTGCTTGATGGACCTGCATATGGGTACAATGTAAATGGGAGAAGCTGGACAGGAGATAGAAATAAGCATTTCCTATGCTATCAGTACATTAGCAATGTTAAAAACATATGACAAGATTGTACCTTGATTTTCACCACCATCACCCCCAAAATTGTCTGTCACTGAAAAACGAGGGGATGGACATTTTCACCTACCTAGGGAGCCTCAGTAGTAGAAAATCTGGGCAGTTCTGGTACCTATGCCAGAATCATAAGCTCGCTTCAGGACACAATGGCATAGCATCTCTTTGGAAAAGACAAAAGATTTCTCTCATTACAAACAGGGCATTCAGTAACAATCAAGTGATTGTATATAGACACTTCTGGAAAGAAAAAAATGCACATACGAAGTTGGACAAAGTAAATCCAACCAGTTGCAATAGTTTGGGTTTGGATTAAAGTAATTTCATTTAAGGTTTGGGGTATGGGCTTGTGGGGGTTTTTTGCTACCCAAAGCAACTTAGTTGTGATATTCAAATTGAATTAATTCAAGCAGGAAAATGTGGTACTGTTTTATGACACGGGTATTTTTCAGCTTCCTCCACAAGAAAATAAGAGCAGAAAGATTTTGCTTTACTACTAAAACTTTATTGATTTCCAGCACTTAGTTAAAAAATGAAAGGAAAAATATGCAAGTAGAAGCATATCTCTATTGTATTACAGTGGTGGCTGGAAATTCAGGGTTTAAGGATTGAAATCTAAAGGGAGATCATCAGAAGTTCCTATTCTGGAAAAGAAGATAAATTAAATCTCTGCATCTAATACTTTTTCCTCATCAGTCTTGTCTGTGACTGAGATGACATTTTGAGTATGACAGAAATACACTCTGCTCTTGTTATAAGACTCTGCTATAATAGACTTTGATTTAAATCCACACTATCATGCTTTCTTGTGCTGTTAGAACTCATGACACCCTTGTTACAACAACATCATTTACAATTTCCCAAACTAAACTGCAGACATTGCTGTAAAGGGATTTTCACTCTTGTTTTCAAGTTTTCCCATACTGCACACATTATGATTCTGAGTTGTAGATACTTAACTTTGAAAACCAGGTTTCCACTTTAAATGATTGAACATTAGCTAATTTTTCAAGTCAGATTCTTTTGCACAATTCCAAGGGCCTACAGTATGATTTATAGAACTCTTGAGAGTGAATGGCATGAATAGCCATGTCAGAATTTATGAAGCTCAGCCATTTGGATGTGGATTGCACCATATTCATATGTGTCCCACAAACAAGTAACTTAATCTGCAGCACAGCCTCTACTTCCAGGTTCATAAGGAGGTGACAGGGTCTCACCTCCATTTCCTTTGAATTATCATTTGAAAATCAAGCTCTTACAGTATCTCCCACTTACATGCTTGTCATTCAGCTACAAACCCTAAAGCCGTATTAGCCCTCTTTTACACCTTCTTTATACTTAGCTCAAATAAGATCAAAATGCAAAAAAAAAGGAAATCTGTACAAGATCCAGGGGAAAGAAGAGAAAATAAAAGTATTTTTGTCTATTTTGAAAACCTTTCCCTAAAAATTTTGTTGGACTGACAAATCCTTTTTGTATAAATGCAATCTTTTAAGAATTTCAGGATTTATTATGAATAGGAAAGAAAGCAGGTACCCCCAAACCCATTGTGCCTGAGGAGAGAATAGTTTTAAAAGGCGGGGGGGGGGAAATCTGCTTTCATTACTCCTGCCTTTTCTTCTTGGGGACAAAATGGGAAAATATTTCTGCTACTTCTCCATTTTCTCTTCCTTTTCTGTAACTAGACACTGAAAAAACAGATGAGGACCAGGGAGCAGAATTTCACATGAAAACAAAACCCAGTTCTTTAAGATGAACGCCTCGTGGGACATCTCCTCATGCCACAGAGCATTGGCAGGCTGCACGGGTGTGGAAAACAAGCTAGGGAAGAAGCACAGCCACTCTGCATCGTTTCCCAGCCCTTTGTGTGCCCAAGTAAACAAAAATAAGAGTGAAAAGGGAACTAAATCACTGGCCACCTCACTGGACATTGCCACATTGATTTTCCTTTGCAACTAAATGCAAATTTATTATTCATTTTGAATGCTATCACATCCCTCTTTGATTGTCCTCTCTGTTTTAGTGAGAGAGGAACATTATAGATTGATTTAGAGGTTTTTTTTTCTTTTTTGCAATGGTTGTATTAACAGTTTTTCAAACACAGATGTGACAGATGAGGCATGGCCACACTTCAGAAGTGCCTCTGCTATCTAACCCAGCTCACCTCAGCTGGGGGCTTGGAGGTATCTGAAGCTTCAGTCCACAGGGAAGGAGTCCAACCTTGTTTTTTCTTTTTGGAGTACTAAGCCAGCTTCTCACAGAGCAGCCCTGCTTGTCTTCTGTGTCATCTTGCTCATCTGGCTATGACTTTCAATTAAGGGATTAACGTAGTTGTGCAGGACTTCGCCCACGTCCAAGCAAGCTCCATGAATTCCTACTATGTGATAGGTCTGGAGAAGGGTAGAAAAGTCTCTTTCAATTAAAACATGGCGAGGGCAGCCTACAAATGGAATGCAGTGCTGGTCAGGGCAAGTCAAGAACAGCACCTATGCCAGTTGGTCCCATCAATTTGTAGCCGTGCTGTGACCTCTGGGCATCATCTACCTCAGCCAGCCCTGCGTGGCTGTGCCGTGCAAGGCAATGCAATGTGGAAGTGAATAACACCTTCCACTTGACCGTATCACTTTGCTCAGGTTGAGGTGCTCTTAGAAAATTTAGGTTCTTCAGATGCTTTCCATAATCTGAGTCCATTTTTGGTGGCTGATCAAGTCAAAAATACAACCAAGCTGTGAACCTCCTTCAGTTTTGGAGGCAATTAATGGAGGGCAAAACTGCAAAGTCCTGTCTTCAGTGCATTTCTTCAATGTTCAGCTGCAGAAGAGAGGCTATGGGGCCAAAAGTTGTCTCTAGCTGGCTGCAGTCTGGCAGGCACTGTGGCTGGCCAGCACAATCCACACTTGCCTTCATTGCTGAAGTCCCCTGTGAAAACACAAGATAGGCAGTGAGCACTACAGAAGAACTGGCATCACTAGACTAGTTTAAAATATGCTGCAAATATTTCATGAAATATCCAAAGGGAGATTTATGCTCACCATCCATTCCAAAGTATGTATAACAATTCATTTGATGTCATACACTAGAAACTAGCACTTCTTTTTCCAAGAAAATTGGTCTGCGTTTGCTCAAAATACATGCACTGGTTACAATCACATGGTATCTCATAAGCAACTCATTCCAGTGTGAGTCCTGTATGTTGGAAATTATGTATTAAACCTCATTAATGGAGTTTTGTGATACAGAAGACAGAGAAATTTTCTGGCTGATTTTTCAGATTAGTGGGACTCAGTCTGCAAAGACACATATGCATATTTCATACATATGTATATGCAATCATCTGAGGTCTTGAAATGTTTAGGAAAAAAACCAAAAGCTTGATGGTTCACTTCCAAATCTGCATCATTTTCTTTTTTATTTAAAGGTCATATTCTAGATCTTTCCCAATCATAATCAGTCAACATAAGCCCCAGATAAGGACTGCCTGACAGCTGGATATTAGAAGAAAGCTCATCTTCATGCATGTTTCAAAAACTTAAACATTAATCTTGCCATGAAATCTCAGTTAAATGATGGTGGAATATTACATCAAAGCTATCCGGTGATCAGCAATGTGACTTATTTTCTGACAAGTACAACTTCGTCATTTTTATCTGATGGTCATCACATCTTCACAAAAATAGCTCTCCTTTTTCTTCTCTCCCCTCTTTTCCCCCCCTGACTATGGTGCAGATTTGTATTCTTGGCACTCTCATCCCTGTTTGATGAGTTTTAGGAAAGTCCAATTGTCATTTTGTCCCCAGAAGCAAAGCAAACACTGCCTTAAACTGATAACAACACAATTTAGCTGCCCCATAAACAGTCATTTTAACTCCATGATATGTGGCTGCTCCTTCAACATTCAAGCGATGGAAATGACATCATTATCAGGCAACTCTAGATGATGAAAAATGGCCTACATTAGGGAACACTGTGAACACAAAAAATCTTCAGCTATCAGTCATCGCCACTGTAATGTACTTACCTCTATCTGTAGATTTAGACCAATGATGAGGCTGAACTTGCAAGGGAAAAAAACAAGCTCTGCAGACGATGTTTGTATAATTAAGCTGAAACATCTGCAATTCTGGGGACTGTAGTTGTGCAGAGACCAACAAAAGCCTGAAGACTAAGAGATTTCAGCCACACCATAAATGTAAGGACCCTTGAGGAATATGGTCTTATAGACACTCTGTGGCTGTTAAAAATAGAAGTCTAGGGAAATTCTTTCTCAGGACTAAATTTGTATTTTGTATCCAATTTCTCCTGCAGTCTTTTTGCCCCCTGTAAGGACACCATTAGTTTGCAGAGGTTCTGTCCTGCAGGAACACATTCTCTGCAGCAGCTGTCACTCCAAAGGTAACAACACAGATTTGCCTGGTATGAGCCCCTCAAAACCAGACCGGTAAAGGAGAGGGCTCCCAAAGGCAGGGGCAATGGAAGTGTCTGCATTAGTCATACTGAGAAGGCACAACAGGGCCCAACCTTCCAAAGAGTTACCATGCAGTGGGGAGAAAAGTTAAGCAAGGAACAGGAATTCAAACTGAGCCCAAGAGCTGGCTCATCAGGAGATGCTGCAACTGTTTTGGGGAGAGAGGGTTGATTTCTGAGTAGCAAGAGTTAAGAGACGACAGAAAGCAAAACTCAGAGTTTCACAAGACTGTCTAAAGCTGCTGTGGTACTGCCTATGGTGACAGCTTGTAGCTTCCCAGCTGTGACTAGGTGGGACAGAGGAAGAGGAACAGTGAGAAGCAAAGGGAAGGTTTTTCTCAGAGCACCTTCCTGCCCAATGCAGGGAGCCCTAGAAAGACAGCCTTTTCCTAGGAGTTTTAATTTTAGTATCCCCACTTGGCAAGGATTAACTGAGACTTTGAGAAACTCTGGGTAACTCAAGCTTCCTTGTGCATTACAGAAATATTTTAATTGTTGAGTGGCTTAGGACACAGCAGAGTAAAAGATCCTGGTATCTGCTAGAGTGCTAATCAACTGTCAAGTTTCCTTCACCCTGTCCCTCACTGAGAGGCTTCATTTTACATCCATCTATCCTGTTTCAGCTCTCCTTGCTCTATTAATTGCATGAGTATGGGATTAAGTCTGCAAAGTGTACCTTTCTATGACAAACAGCGCCGTACACAGACCAAGGATATTTGAGTGCTCTTGTCCTGTAAGTGTAACTTCCTAAAATGGGAGGTTGCGTTAACTCTTTCCTCCTTTTGGCTGCCTTTTACATCACAATAAACAAAGTGAAGCTTGTAGCTCTGCAGTGCCTAGAAGTTGTACTTTAAGTAAAAATTAGGAAGTCTTCCTCAGCTGCTCTGTGGCTATCTGTGAAGGCACATAGTGAAAACTGGATAACGGAATCCCAGTCTCCTGGAAGGCCAAAATTGAAGGAACTCTGGACACAATTTTTCAAGCTGGAAGGGTTCTTCAGTCAAGAGATCACCTTTCTTCAAAATGAAGATGGAATAGAGACACCTTTTCCTCTTTACAAAGATTAGGTGAAATATTTTGTCAATATTCTGTGCTATATAAATATGAAGGCACTACTGGCTTTCTTAGCAACTTGTTTAGGTGCCAGAATAAAAGATTTTCACCCTTAGAAATGTGCTAGTAACATCTTTAAAAATGAAATTATGGAAGTTTCAAACCAACTTTGTTTCAAGTGTTTTCTTACAGAAGCAACATAGAAATTTCAAAATGTTTCTTCCTCCTGAGTTCCTAATGATTTGAATGGTATTGCTCTATACTTATGAAGCCCAAGTAAAACATCATTGCATTGCCATCTTCAGCTTCCAGAATCTTAGCACATTTTCCTGTTTTATGTTCTTAGAGTCTTTCAAGCCAACACAGGAAATTACAGGAGAATTACAATTGTCATTTGGGTTTTGCTTTGTTTAGTCTTTCCAAGAACATTTAAATAATGTTTTTTATCCCCATGTTTATTACAAAAAGCTTGAGAATGTGACTTATAGAGGCTCAGAAGCTGGCAACTGAATAAAAGAAAATACAGATTTACAGCTCTGTAATTTCAAAGATGGTGCTACATGTGGTGAAATGGGACAAGAAGAGGTTGATGCATGGTTTTTGCATGCAGAGGCTCTAGCTGGGGTATTGCTTCACACTTCAGGGAAGGGACAAATATAACCTGAGATCTTTGCCTACGGCCAGCCCCAGGGCTTGGGCTCCCAAAGCTGAAAGGGACCACAGCTGAGCAAAACACTTCCAAAGAAACCCTTTTGTATTTCTTTCTCCATATTATATTTTTCAGTGCCATAAACAAGCAGAAAATTCTGTTCTGTGCTCAGAAAAGCAAAGACTTGCTCCTGCAGTCTTTACACGTTGAGCTTTAACACTGACTTTGCCTGCTTTTCATTACCACTGCCCTCAGCCATACTGTAGCCTCACCACTGCAGAGCCTCACCACCTCAGGGAGGGAGCCTCAGACAACATGTCTGGCCAGGGGTAACTCAGGGCTCCTAGGTATTACTGCGTATTCCTTTTTTCAACCCTTTGGTTGCAAAGGAGGCCTCAAAGAAAGATAGACTTGCTTCTCCACTTAAAGCTCTGAGCTCCTAGCTGTGACACTGCTTGGGAGAAAGATTAAAGGGGTGACTCATTGCAAGTTCAGGAAAGCTTTTTCCAAGGACTTGGATCAATCTCAGCCCCAGGACAGAAGTACCATCTCTTTAGGCAGGGAGATGAGAAATTCTCTGATGGTTATGGTTTTCAGCAAAGATGAGTAAGTGAAAGAAGCCTGGACTCTGACATACACAAGAGTTTAGGAGCAAGGAGATACAGAGCAGTGAGTGCAAACTAGAACTGTTCAGCAAAAATAATGAGGCAATAGCACATGATCAGAAAAGGATTCACTGGGGCTGGTAAAGAGGGAGGGAAGTCTCTTGGGCTGCATGGTTGCTGCAATGCTTTTATTGATTTATTCCATGCTTTGACATTATCTTTAGAAATAATTGCAAGGAAAACTTTTAATGGCTAAACATCTAAAAAAAATTACTTCCTGAAGGGAAGAACTATTTATGGCAGCACCTTTGGTATACCTGGTCTTGTCCTTCTCCTAGAGAAATGTGACTCAGTCCCTGATCCACCAGAGATGGGTTTGGGCAGTGGGGTACACCCAAAATAACAACCCCCACGGTGCAGCTCAGTGCTTATTTCTCAGTCTGATGTTGAAGAGAATTAGAAATTTCATCAAGGAACATCTTACTGATTCACCAGCTCAGCTTCAGATCACATTATGATGGGGGAACCACTGGTTACCTTGGTAACATCTCTTAACCCCACAGTGGGGATTGCTGCTCCAGGCTACTCACTGCCCTCCACCTCCCTCTCAGAGCCCCAGGCATCTCACATGCCCCACACTTTTGTGACTCAGAATAAATGTGCTTGTTAGAGTTGTCTGGTTATTGACAAGAGAAAAGGCTCCCTTGTCACCCCCCCCATCATATCCAGTGCAGTTCATCTGAAGTTTTTTGACACTGTTCCACTTTAATTTTTCCCCTCCAATGCAAAAGTTCCTGTCTAGCTATCAAAAGAAAGAACCCACAGGCTCTAAATTCTTTGCAGATGACCCAAATTCTCCACTTTTAAGGGCAGTGCAAAATGGCAGGATGAATCCACACATATCCAGAAGTTTGGGTCCAAACACTTCTAAAGCTGATACTGCCCTGTTCTCTTAAGAAGGTGTTGGCAGTCAAACTCTCTTGTTTCTCATTCATCAGAAGGAGAAGGGTTTGACTTGTTTCTTAGAGCTAAAATCTATGTGGTATTAACAAGAATGAAAGATGGAATACATTTAGGTATGTAGAGAGTTAAACAGAGTTTAAGTAGACTAAATAATTTATATAGAGTTAAGCGTTGGGCTTTAAGTGGTTTCAGCAAGATTATTGAAGAGAGGATATTAATACAGACTGGTATATAAGCACTCATGAAGCTGGTGAAAATTCCTATGAACAGAAATATGAAAACCATTGACCACCGACCACAATGGGGTTATAACAGAATCCAATAAGTAAAGAAGACCCACAGCTCTGCGTTAAAAAGACCACAGTTTCCTTCTCTGATTTATTCTCAGACCTCCAATTCCTAATAGCAATGATAACTCCTGTCCACAAGAATAATACCAAATAATAGATTTCGTGGCTGATCTCTTCTGAAAGACAGTTAGAATGACCATATTATGAATTTTCCACATCCTCTCAATATTCAGTGGGGACAAGAATCCCTTAACTGTTCAAGCTGTATCATATGTAAGTAAGAGAAATTAAAACAAAGTGTAGATTTCTTCATCTCCAGGCAGACAGCAAAGATTCAAACCATAAAACTCTTTGCACAGTATCTAAATGAGTCACAGAAATCCAAAGTAATAAAGAAATCATATGAAAGCTTTTTTAAGTCACTGAGAAAAAAAACCAGATTCATTTGTAGGGAACAATCTCAGGGAAATTATTCCAGAAAACATTTGTTCACTAACATACATCATTGTATGTCACATGGGCTAATTATAGGAATGAAAGCAACATAGGAATTAGATGGTCTTTTCAAGCCTATAAGGAGTGCGAACAAAGAATATAATTACACATCGAGCCTGTTGATTAACCAATTACTAGTTAAAGCAGATTTAGACTTTAAATTAATTTGGTTCTGAATTCTGGGGATTTTTGGGCTAAGATAAACAGTGTTTGAAGATTAATTATCCTTGTCTAAGATGAAGGAACTCATTTCAATTTTGTTAGCGTGTCGAAAGGCTCTGGCTGCTGCATGGGAGAGGGTAGACTGCAAATCTCAGCAGTATTGAACTGACTGATTAAAGTGTATTCTGAGACTCCTAATCACTCTAATCCTCACAGAGAGTGGCAATATTACACACAACATTGTGACAGCCCAAATTAATATTTAAATGAAAAACAGACCAACATTTACCTAGATGAGAAAGTGCACTGTCTCCAAAGGACCAAGGGAAGTCCAGCCAAGGACTAACAAACTCAACAGTGAGGAAGTACTGGAGCACAGCTTTTCATGCACCTTTGCCAAAGAGAAAGTAGAGGTGCTGTTGTGGCACCTGCCGTTCATTCGGCCACACCACAGCATCCTGACTGAACAGTGTGGAAGCGCCGATATGACATTTTACTTCTCTGTAAGTAGTCCACCTATAGCCCCAGGCAAGCATTTGGTAAAGGAAAGATGCCACAATTCAATAGCTGTCCTGGCATGTGGATAGATTTTCTCAGCAACTTGCCTAGTGAGGTGCTCAGCTGCCTAACATCCCCTGCCACACAGAGGAGCACAAACACTGTGGCACTGTTAAGTGTCCTGTGCCAGCACAGCCTGCTGCTGCACCAGAGCTTCCTGTCCCACACTGGGCTCTCCACTAAATTTACCTAGCCTGCCCCCATCATGGATCAGCCTTTGGCTTCGTGCTGGGCATTGGAAGAGAAGCACACCAACTTGCTAATAGCTTGCTATTTCCACAGCAAGAATAGCCTAAAAGCTAATATAAATGTTAGTTTTAAGATTGGGCTGGTAAATACCGTCAACAAAGGATACCTTTCCAGAAGACAAAGCGCAAAAAAGTGCCTGCTGAGCACCCACTCCTCACTGAAACAAAGCATTGGTTTCACTGAAGTTTGTTGCAGTAAGACCTTTCCTTATGGCCTCATTCCTTAGGCAGCATATCTCCACTGAAGTCAGTATAAGGCATTTTAGTTTGCAGAAACAAGCAGAAGGTACAAACCATATTTTTGGAATACAAAAGCCCACAAGGTTTGGACCTCTTTGTGGTAGGTGTGGGAACTGCATGTGGGGAGACAGCCCATACTGTAGAGAATGTGGCAAAATAGATGCAAGGTTGCAGAAAACTATGAAATAAGTGAAGGACTGAAGGTTGCCTACAGAACAAGGCAAGTCCAATGAGGTTTCCAGAGTCATGAGAGGCAAACTAGATCTAGGAAAACTTAGGACTACAGGGACCAGAGACAAAAAATAAGGCATGAGCCACTACCACTGACATATATACCCTTACATCTCTCTGTTCTCAGGTCAGGTGAGCCCAGCATGTTTGTTCCTTCCTCAGGCCAGCAAGTTTTTATGGGGCACCCAGAGCTGCATCAAAGAGTGAGTAGCAAGCCCCAGCCAGGACCACTAAGGGTGAGATATCTTCTCTCAAAAAGACTGTGCTGCCTCTCTCCCATTTTTTGAATTAATTGGGTTATGGGAATAATTACAACTACTTCTGCTCATAAAGAACTCACTGTGGACCTTTACCCTAAATAAATAGCATGATATATGTATCAGTGTCTCCCCCTCAAAACCCTTTCCTTAAAGCATCTGGTGCTTGAAACATCTAGTGCTTCAACAAAATCCCAGCAAGCATGGGATCCTGTCCTGTGAACCCACCCTGGGTGCTGGTAAATTCAGAGCCATGGGTTTATGATCATTAGTCTGCTTTATTGGTTTTTATAATATTACTACTTCGGCCTGACTAGGAATCCAGTCTTGGAATAAACTTCATTTTGCTATGTACTGGGCAAAGACATAGCTACAAGGTTCCTAACATATTGCACTGGTGGCCCTAATTCCCAGATAGGGAAAAATGTACTGGTTTATCCCTGATTTCCAGACTCCAGAGGCAACTGTCTTTTGGCCATGCAGATGTGCCACACATACAAGATACAGTATAGTCTTCAGGTGAAACATAAATTAAACAGCAGCATGGCAGAGAAAATATTTGTGTTTGGAGATCGTCTTCAAAAAGAGATTTCTGGCCAACTGCTCCTGCATGCACCCTTCCAGTGTGATGTCTGACAGTTTCTTAGCACAGAAACTCTAGGGCCAGCACACATCTCTTACAGCAGACATCACTTACAGTCATCCTTTTTAAAGAAAACTTGTTCTGTAAATCCAAGCACTTGGATCCTTACAATTGACCTAAGCATGTATCCTTACACAAGTAATTTTCAGAAGTAGAGGAGACACCTTTTTTCTCTCCATCCTCTCCTCTTTCAGTCATGCTCTCACATTCCCTCTAGTGCTCTTCTGCTTCCACACAGCTCAGCCAAAGGGAAAATGCATCTCCTGTGTTTCAAGAAACTGGTCTGCAAGCCACAGAACCCACAAACCCTGGTTTCCCATGTGCAGACATTTGGCAGCAAAACCTCAGTGCTTTTCCCCCTGATTTTAGCTCTCTTTCAAAACATTCTCCACTGCTTTCAGTCCATCCCAGTGCCCCACCTCCAGCTGGACTGATAGAAACCCACTCTGTGGCTGGGTCTGGTGGAGGGATGAATGGCCAGTAGTGGTACACCAACTTCTCACAGCAAGGACAAAGAAAAGGGAAAACAAGGGCAGGAGCAGCATCAGCTGGATCAGAGGCGTGGTGGGGAGGGAGAGAGCGTGGGGGGTGGTGATATACTGCCCACCTTTCCTGATGAGCCATGAGCTAGTAGGTTCACTCCAGCTGGAGCTGTGGGAAAGCTAGGTCCAGTTGTAGCTTCAGCAGATCACCACTGAGACAGGGTAAAAAGGGCTTGCAGCTTGGGAAGCTTTGTACAGACAAGGTGAAACCCTCTGTGCTGATTGCCTGCAGATTTTCCACATATATGTATATATATCCAGTTCTGTATTGAGTTTTAAAAAGTACTTGCCATTTACTTTTAGAAACAGCTGCATTGTTCTGGATTAAATTTAAAGAAAACATCAACTTTAGGCTGATGCACTTGACAAAAAGAGAAGCAACTAGGAACAGACCCTTATAATGGAAAACATTGTGCAGACCTTTTAAAGGAGGTGCCACCAGCTCTGTCTGAGGTTATGAATTACTCATTTCAGCCTTTGCATCTCATGTGAGCTTCACAGTACTAGCAATGCCATGCCTGATGGGGAATGGGCAGGCAGTGCATGTCTCAATGGGGTGTCAGGGCACCGGGTCACCAAGTGGTTCTTTCGGATGGGCACCTGTCCTGGTGGCATCACCCAAGGTCTGGCTGCTGCAGCCACCCACCCCTTGCAGCCAGAAACCTCTCCAACACACAGCAGCACTGAGACACACAGCTTTCCCTCAGCTGAAGACATCCAGAGTATTTACTTGATTATTGACATGCTGCTGAGAGTCATCATATCCTCAGAGGCTCTGGTCTGTGCCAGAGACTCAGAAACATGTGTTTCTCCTTGCTCTTGCACACCAGGGTTGACACATCATCTGCTTCACCTGCAGCTGCCAGTGCTTCAGCCTACTGTGGCTTGGGTACATACAACTCCTCCGAGCACCCACCAGAAATGTGAAATGACAACACTGCTTGTTAGATCATTGCTGCAGGACTGGGAACAGGTTTTGCTTTGTGAAATTAAAGAGGCGCCTGAGGGCATCTTGAGCTGCTTCTGTCACTGAATCCTGCCTGCCCAGCACAGGGTGTCTCAGGAGGCCATGCTGTGCTCAGTGCTGGTGCTGCTGCCCTCAGCATCATCGTCTGTAGCTGCAGCTGTGATTTATTTTTTTCTACAGAGCTGGGGATAGGTGAGTCACACTGCAAAACAGAAGAGGATTGAGAGGCCAGACCCATGCTCAGCTAAGCCCAGGTATACCCAGGAGGTCTCCACTGCTTTCAGGTAGCTCCACTGGCAGGCAGAAGCCAGCATTTCAGTGGTCTGCAAGACTGAATAGGCAATCGTTCAGCAGGCAGCCCTCTGCAGGGGCTATGGGTGCAAGGAGTGTTCGTGTGTGAATCACTCTTGCCTCAGCAGCAGGAAACTGCAAGCCACAGGGACAGTCATAGCAACAAGAGAGACACATTGCAGCATGCTGGATTTACAGAAACTCTGCTTGCAAGGGCACAGAACTCCCAGGTTTCTCTGTGGTGGCTTCTGAGGGGCTTTGCTCTTTGGAAGAGGAAGGCAGGTGAGTGGCACTACTCTTGCAGCAAGTTGTGTTCAGGTAGTGTACAGGAGCCAGACAGGCTCCCTGAAGTTCAAAAGCAGGAAGGATCTCCTGGCAAAGCAAGATCCCAAGATCACCCCCTTGCCACAGTCCACATCATGCCATATGTGTGGAGAGGCAGGGAACAGCCTGCTCTTGCATCCCAGCTATCCTTCACCTTTCTAAGAGGATACCTATGCCATCTGTTATTTCACAGTTGCCTTGCTCTTAAGATCACCCCAAGATTCAAGAGGTCCTGAGGGAGGAAACCCAAGCACAGTGTGGGATGGCCCAAACTTGAACCTCCATGTTCCCAGCAGCAGGACACAATCTGTTCAAGTCACATGGTACAGCAAAGTCAACTGGATGCTTGGGCACAACTAGCAAAACACAGCAGAGATTTCACCTGCACAATCATTACACTGAAAGCAACTGGAAGTAACCCTTAAGGTGCCTTCAAAATTATAGTAGAGAGTATTCTGAGTTCCTTGGGAGCAAAGATGGCAGGAATAATTTTCCTTCCTCTCTCAGTTGTGTAGAGTCCATGCATTTCACAACTGCTACCTCAGCCAAGAGGATAAGACCTGTCAAGACATTCAGGTACTGATTTCCTACTAAGTTCAATGCCATACTGGATATACAAACAAGGAAGATCTTAACACACAGATTTCCTTTTGGATCTGACTTATAGCTTTGAAACATTCTCATTCCAATATTACTTCATTTGTTTTGGCCTCACATCTCTGGAGATGCTATAAATAAACACACAGAAGAAGAAAAAAATTTGGATATACATAGCTAGTTGTGCAGTTCTCCCCCACAGGCACACAGGTACCCCAGAGGTAATCAGTTGCAACACTATAGAATGCAATCTAGCCCTGGATTATTTTGGCACTACATGTAGTAGCCAGTGATTATTAAATTAGCTAACGCTTTTCAAAAATCCATCCACACCTGCTTGACATTAAATGCCTGCATTAGTGAAGACTACAGCCTCTCCATTCAGAGTGCAAAGCAATATCCTTTGTAATTCTTCTAAATTTATTGCCTTTAAATGTCAATAAGACCTATTGTTTTCATACTGTGGGAGAGGGTCAGAAGCAGGGAGCTGATGGGTGCTCTCTCTGCCCTTCAGAACTGGAAATATCTCATTCAGATGCTTTTTAACTGAGCTCTTTGCTCAACTAGGGAGAGGCTACTCTGGTCATGGGTTTGGCAATTTCTCATCCAATGGGATATTTCCCAGTAGACCAGTTCTTTTTCCCAAGTAGATCTCACTGTACCTCCATTAAAGGTCACAACAGGAGGCAAACCACCCCATTGTACCATACCAATGCCACTGAAAGTTCCCAAGCTTTCATAAACTCAAGGCGCTTCTCCATCAGCTGAGATGCTTCACTTAGTACTCAGTTTTCACAATGTGGCTGGGTACTGGCTGCCATTGTTTTAGATCCTGCAGTGCCTCCTTAGCCAGTGTAATCTTGTTTACTGAGTACAAGTTAGCTGAAACAAGCTGAGTAGGTATTTAAGTATGCATAAATACAAACTGGAAACGCCAGAACGGGTTAAAAATGCTCAAGTCTTTACACAAAAATTAGTCTGCAAAGCACTTTGATTACTTGCTTCTGGAAGCATGAGAGCTCCCATGTCAGAAAGAAGGTTAAATGACTTGCCCCAACAGTCCCACACAGCAGAGGTGAGGTCAGGTTTAGAGAGCTGGGTCCCCATCTCGCCAGTCCACCAGCAGGCCAGCAGGCCATATTAACACTATAATTATACATCTCCCATCTGCCTCTAAATCTTTTTGCTAGAGCTGGATAATTAAGCTCTCCTTCTGGCTACGTTCTTTTAATGAAATGGCGCATGTAACACAGCTTGGTATTTATTAATGCTAATGAGTTTTCAAAACAATCTGAGACAGCAACTCACCTTTCACTTGTGTGATTGCGGTACATGTCCAGCATCATTCCCAGTTTAATGATGCCATGTGTTATGGGTCAGTCTCCTTTAGAAGGCAGTCTGCAACACAAAATACAGCAGTCTCCATCTGCAGTCAGGCTGTTCTGAATGAAAAGCAGGTCCAGGCTTGAACTAACAGGAGCAGATGCCAGCTTCCCCCTCCCTTTGAGGTGCTGATGGTGGTTTATTAATTTTTAGAACAAGGTCAGAAGTTTATTTGCCTGCTGAATCTCAGTTAGCAACCTCACATCTCGTAGGCAAGTAAACATAAGCCTTCAGAATCTGACACTCCTGATGTTTCTTAACACAGAGAAGCAAAAATGTAAACCTTGAATTTACAAGAGACAGCAGAGGTTACATATTAATAACTCAGTTGCTTGAGATGGTTTGATAAGCACAGATCAGCTCTCTGTCACAGAGACTATAGTAGTCAAAACCATGCTGACAGCTGCCTGCCATGGTAGAGGGCTGACACATATGAGCTACTTCAAGGGTCATTTTTTTAAAGATTATGGTTTCCAGTGCAAACACTCTTGAAGTGACTCTGATGCTCAGGATACATCACTGGAAATATCACTGTGAGTAGATGCAAGGGGCTCTTTTCCTGGGAGACAGGTTCTGGGCCAGAGACTCCTGTCCCGACTGGGATAGGATTCTGAAAAATCCCTGGTCCCTGATCCCATCCCAGGCACTGGATGCACAGCCCTGATCAGGGCTAGTTCTGGAGAAACTGAGGTATTTTGAAGGCACGGAGGTCCAGCTCCAATGACACGACAATAGTAAGATGAAGGCACAGTAAATGGGTGTACACTGCCACATTACAACTGCAGGGGGATGTGGCCACACAGGTAGCCAAGGCCACATCCTGTCCCACGTGAGCTGCTGTAATTCCCTCCAATGCCAGAAACTTTCTCCCAGGTCTTTCTCCCAGCTGGACTAAGACTACTGGCTCTGTCCTGCCTCCAAAGAACAGAGCCAGCCAGAGGCGGCAGCTGCCGCCCTCATCCACAAAAGGGTGCACAAAAGGTGCAGGGCCATGGTCCCAAAGGCAGCTGCATGCCTGGGAATAATAGTGGTCTCCTTGTTGCAAACAGTGGGTGAGCCAATGAGACAGTGAGACCCTCCAGGATATATGACCACTTTGTGAGGGGCTGGGTCAGGGCAGGCATGGGATCCCTGCAGGCTTGCTCAGAGATGCCCTGCTTGGAAATGAGCCCTGCAGCAGCTCCCAGCGCTCTGCTCTCACTGGCTCATGCATCACAGGATCATGTTTATTAATAAAAGACAGGAAAACTAACTGTGACAGTTTATAAACTGCTTGGGTCCAAATCCGGCTCACTCAGAGGAGCAAAGCCACCAAGGACTGAGGAGTTGCACTGACTGAAACCAAAGCTGAGCTTTGCAGAAATATTGCTTAATTTTTATGTGATACATTACTGAATCTAATAAATCCCGGCATAACACCTTCATTAAGCGGGATTTACTGTAATATGCTATATACGCTTTATGCCTCACCTACATAAACAGCCATGTTAATGCTATAAATTACAGTGTTCATATTAATGTATCTCAGGCACTTCAACCAAGGTGAAACGTTTAATGGCTTTCAGCAAGCACCTGAATAGCAAGAAAGGGTGGAACAAGAGAGAAGGTTCTCTAGTAATTGAGACAGACTGTGTGAGTGCTGTAAGCCTTACAAAACCATTCTTAAAAAACAAAAAGGAAAAAAGATCTAAACCCCTGAAGTTTTGCATACCGCAGTATAAGTGCTAGACTTCAAGGCTTTCTAACGGAAATTGGCTCTGATTTGTGAGATATGCATTACATCATAGTCTTCTTTTAGGACATTATGTCATTCCTGCTGAGACGCATTATCTCAGCTTGGCCCAGCATTAGCGATTTTTGTGGGCCTACTGCAGTGTTTCCAAAGCACTGCTGGGAAACATAGATTGAAATCTGAAACGTTTATCTTTTACAAAGCTGAAAAAAGAGAAAAGATGTTAACTTCAGGCATCACTGACTTCCTTAACCCTCTCTTGGCTCTGCTTCTTACTGGTGCTTGGATATGATGTTTTGAACATGCTGCACAAATGAAGCAACCTTTAAAACTCACTTTATAGGGGGTATAATACAGTGTTTCTTCCCACTCTCTGAGAATTGCCCTTGCAGCTGCCTGAAAAACACCTCCCTGATCTTTACAAGATGCCAACATGAATCAGATTGTAGCTACATACACTGACAAGCTAGATTCCTCAGACACATCTAGAACACATATTAAGAATAAAACGGGAAGGCAGTGAAAAGCTTTATGTGACTCAAACTCTTATTAAAATTTTATGTAGTAGCAAAGAACTCTAGTATTCTGTTTTTCAGCCCCTACAGAGATAATACACACCCATATGGATCTTCACGTCCCAATCTTTTTGAGGACAGAAAAGCAGAATTCCAGGAGGTTTATATCAGAGAGTAATTTTTATGCAGGGAACTGAGCAGATAGTATCTCTTCTGACTTCAGCCATGAAATTAGAAGCCCATTTCATCTCCATGCATCCAAGGCAAGGTTAGAGGCTGTATCACGAAAGGACCAGACAAATGCTTTCAAGATAAAAAAAGGATATTTCCAAAACCCTGGAGAATTCCAATACCTCTCTCCACAAAAGCACAATTAAAAAAGAGTTGCAAGTGCTAAGAGGAACTGGGAAACATTCAGCCATGACTAAATTGCAACTCCCTCTCTTGTTATAAACTAATTCTATTCAGTAGAGAGCTTTAATTTCTCTGCTCCATTTTTTACTTGTATTGTGTGTTCAATGTTTGGTGCTTTAAGGCTCTCTGCTGCAGCTGTAGCACGTTTTCTAGAAAGATTGCAACAGCATCTCCTTCCATCATGAATGTGTACTTAGTGGCATAACCAGAACTCAAGAGGCAGGACATCCTTTAATCCTTGCAGACATCTCTTTCCCACTTGGAGTAAAAGATTATTCTTTCCTTCTTTTCCTTTTAGATTGCAGAGCTGGGAAAATGGAGCATTAGGAAGAAGAACAAATTCTCATGTGTACTTGACACCTGATGTCCTCCTGCTGAAAGGTGAATTTTCTGGTCCTAGTTGGCTACTTGCACAGACAGAAGTTTTATGGTTTAGGGTCCAAGGGCTTTTCATTCTTAATGTTCCCAAAGAGATGCATGTGACAAGTCCCCATCCTGGTACACTCTGCTGTTGTGACAAGGTAACACCTTGTTAGATGTAAAACTGCTACCCACAGGAGGAAAAAAATCACCTTGTTTTGTTAAAGAGCCATTCATAAGAGCTGGGAAAAAGTGAGTTTCACTGAAATGAGATTTTGCAAGGATTCCTTTCACCAATAAAAAGGAGATGATGATATGTAATGCCTCACCTGAAGAAAACATGGATATCATGACAAGACAGTGAATTACCCACTGACTGAAGTGTCAGCAAGGCAGCCCACAAACAGGAGGGCTGAGTGGCTGCTGAGTCCTTTGGAAGGTCAGGAGTAATGTGGTATATAACATGGCAAGAGCTGCTAGATTCACTGAGGTGAAATGCTGTTACAGACTGGTGCTTTATGGGTCTTGCAGGGCTCAGGACGTGAGGTCACAATTCAAGATAGAGTAGAATATACTGATCTGAGAGATCAACACTTCTGAAAGATGCTTGGTTTAAGGTATCAGAGCAAAATGCACTTAAGACTCAGACCAAGTAAATATGAATACTTGTGCTCTTCCACCCAAGAACTTGTAAAACTTAAGTCACAGCATTATAAAACAATAGGACCAAACATTTTCAGATTAGCAGAGTATAAACAAGCATTATTTGTGGGACTCTAGTGGAGTTTTTATGCAGGTTTAAATGAGAGTATAACTCAGTGAATGGTACCAAGCAACAGAGTAAAACCAAACTGAGCTCCTTAGGAAGGATTTGTGCAAGTTTCCTGCATTCTCCAGTCTGCACAAAGAAAGCCCCTTCTGGCAGAAGCTGCTGGATGAAGGCTGCTGCCAGAGGGCATCACCCCAGCAGGAAAATAACACCTATGTGCTGGGGGGACATGGGAAGGGATGCTCTACCCCACAGGTTCCCCCATTCTGCAGGTTCCCATTCAGATGGAGGCTCTCCCTCCCCTTTCCAGCAGTTCCCTCTACCCTCATGCCCTACCAGCTGTGGGACCCCTTCCTGTGGCAGGTGTTGGTCTAGTCTCACATCCTAGGGATGCCCCATGCCTTTGCATCTCCAGCTCCCCGTGCCTATGTAGACAGCAGTCTGCAGCACATTCCTCCTCAGGGGCCTCTGGACTCCTGGAGGCTTGAGAGGCAAGCTTGGGGCTTTCCCCTTGCCAATAGGTTGTCAAGCCGTAAGGAACATTCAGGAGGCCTCTCCAGTACCCAGCCCCAGGCAATGCACAAACTCAGCTGGCATTGCCTGAGGTCAGGATACAAGGGCTCCAAACCATGCCTGCATCCTGGGAGCAGACCCTGCATGAGTAAGTCTCCTCAGCTGTGGGAAAAACAGTGAGGACAAAGGTGAGTCTCACCACCTTCTACCAGAGCTGGTTCAGTTCCCTCATACAGAAGGCCTTAAATATTCCTTCACCTTCTGTCCTTCTCACTCCATCCTCAGACATAATTTAGAGGGATTCTTTTAGTTAACTTTAAACTCCTATTTTTTCCCCCATTGGTGTGAATTAGCAGCCTATGTCTGATTCCCCATTGCATGGCTGTGGTATTACAGCCACGTAGCTCAACCTATTTTGTACTTCCCTGGGTTATGAGGCTCACTGGTGAATTTATGTCAGGAGAAGACACCAGCCTGCTCCAGCAAGAAAACCTTAACTTATGGGGCTGCAGCTCACAGATTTAACTCTAAGTTAGATGGGAAAGGAGTCTTTTTGTCAACAAGTGAAATGCTTAAGCATTCACTTATGTATTTTTGAAAGAATTGGGTCAAACTTGGTAGGTTTCCAAGAGAAAAAAATAATTGCACAACGTACCAAAGCTCAAAATTTTTGCGGGTTTTAACATTTGGGAATTTGTTTTAGAAATTCTGCATCATTTGCAGATGACACGAAGTTGAGTGCTGCAGCTGACACACCTGAAGGATGGGATGCCATGCAGAGGGACTTGGATAAGTTCTAGGACTCCTGGAAGTCTCATGAGGTTTAACAAGGCCAAGTGCAAGGTGCTGCACTTAAGTCAGAGCAATCCTGGTACCAGCACAGCCTGGGGATGGACAGATCAGAGCAGCCCTGCCCAGAAGGACTTGGGGGTGCTGGGGGGTGAGAGGCTGGACATGACCCAGCCATGGGCACTCACAGCCCAGAGAGCCAAACGTGTCCTGGGCTGCATCCAGAGCAGTGTGGGCAGCAGGGCCAGGGAGGGGATTCTGCCCCTCTGCTCTGCTCTGCTGAGACCCCACCTGCAGTGCTGCATCAGCTCTGGGGTCCCAGCACAGGAAGGACATGGACCTGCTGGAGAGAGTCCAGAGGAGGGCACCAAGATGATCAGAGGGATGGAGCACCTCTCCCACAAAGACGGGCTGAGAGAATTGGATTTGCTCAGCCTGGAAAAGAGAAGGCTTAAGGGTGACCTAATTGTGGCCTTCCATTACCTGAAGGGAGCCTACAAGAGAGCTGGAGAGGGACTTTTCACATGAGCATGCAGTGGCAGGACAAGGGGGATGGATTCAAACTGAAAGAGAGTATACTAGGAAATCATATATTAGGTAAAAAATTCTTTACTGGGAGGGTTGTAAGGCATTGGCACAAGTTGCCCGGAGAAGCTGTGGATGTGCCTGTGGAAGAGCTCAAGGCCAGGTTGAAGATAACTCGGACCAACCTGACCTAGTGAGCAGTGTCCCTGCCTTCATCAGGGGAGTTGGAATGAGATGATCTTTAAGATCCCATTGAATCAGGCCATTCTATATTTTCATTATTTTCATTTGATGTTGAAGAACAAAACTTTTTTACTTCCTTAGTAACACTGTACTCCACTTCAAAACTGATCCAGGGGTCCCCTCCTCTAAAATGAACAAAAAATGGTTTTGAGAATATTAAGCAATATGTAAATGAAACTGGAATATATTTTACAGGTCAGCCAGTATTTGGGCATTATTTCAATTACATTAGTTTAAATTTTCTTCTATTTTATCTCATGCTTTTCCCATAATTTTTTGTTTTGATTAGCCACACAATTACAAGGCCTGTTTTTCACTCAGCTGTACTGCAGAGGTCACAGCCCAGCAGGCCTTGGTGCAGCACATTCAGCACACCCACTCTGGGCAGAAAATGGTGGGACATGACAAAAGCCCAAGCCCTGACACCAGACACTTGAACTTCCCATTCACTCCGAAGTCAGCATGGACATCCCTTTCTAATGCACCCACAGCTTTTGGTCTCTCCTGCAGCTTCCTGAACATGCCATATCCTGGATCCTGAGGATTCTGCACGTTCATTCCTCCTTTACCTAGTGCAGGTAATCAAGTAAAATTGCCTCTGACTACTGAGTTGTTCTCTTCGACTGAACATATTCATATTTAGCTAATTCTTTAAATTTTCTGCTATGTCCCAGCAAGCAATCTAGTTCCTATGTCCATTGACTTACAGGTTATCCTCTTAGCCCATTAATTTATTCTCAAAGAATTCTGTTTATGGAAGAAATTCTGCCTCCATGTAATCAGCCCTGATTGAATAGGAGCTGTGTAAAGTCACTGTGATCATCCCTGGAGAAAACTGCCTTGTGTCTTACTCATGTGAGAATCAATATGAGTCTGACCTAAACTCCACTGCAGCATTTTTGCTGGACTCAACCAGCAGGCTCTCATGCCCTGCTGAAGCATTACTGGAGACAGGAGTTTTGGCAGATGACTCCTTATTGATGAGTTTTTTTGACTCTTAGTGAGGATGATTTTTAAATTGGCTTTATGTGAGCAAAACAGAAACATTTTTAAGTGTACCCGTAATATACTGTATCTATCACTCTATTTTATAACCTTGTCACTTGAAAGACTTATAACTTTCAAACTCCTGAGGAAAATTCACTCCAACTATGTGTCAATGGTATCCAGTAATCCAGACTGACCTTTCAAATCCCAATATAAGATTCTGAGTGGCACCGCTCTCTGTACAACATGAGCGTCCAAGCAAGGGTGTGCTTGTATTTCTGTGGCCATCCTGGAGACAAATGTTGATGCGATATCACATTTCACTGTAATAGTTACTGTTAAGTAGGCATGTACTCCTTGTTGCATCAGCTTACCATTGGCACAGGGTGGGCAGCCAGCTTTGCAGGGGAAGATGAATTTGAGTGATACTCACAAGGATACATCTGGGAGCTAGGGATGAAAGGCTTATTCATTGGGAGCCTTGCTTTCTTCATTGGAAACTCATTAACACACAACTAGAAAGATCAGTCTATGGCCAGCAGCAAAATATATCAAATACTCTCCTCTCTTCCATATCTGGATTACAAGGAAGTGCAAGGGGATGTTGTGTGATACCACAGATAGGTCCAAACAGGAACAGGCTTGCACCTGAGAGAGAATGCTTCAGAGCATGCTCATGATGTACAGAAACAGCTACCAAAGTGTTCTGTTGCTGCCAGTAAAGCTGTGAACTTGGAGAGCATCCAGTGTTTCACACACACAGTCTTCTTGGGTCTGCAGTGGGAGGGGGGGGGGGGTGGGCAGGAGGGTAGAGTAGCAGAAGGGATCCCCAGATGTAATCTATCCCAACAACGGTGACAGATTTGAAGCAGGTGCTGATGCTTTGGGGTGATATGTCAGCTTTCAAAATGCTGCTTGGGACCACCTTGCCCTGATCCCTGGGCCCATATTGCTGCCCCAGAGGCTGCTGAAACACCAGGATGTCAGGTGCTGGTTGTGTTGCTGCAAGGCTCCAAGGGATCAGGGATTGCTCCCTTGCATCACTTGGAACACCAAGAGATGAATTTCAAACATGCTGGAGAGCCAAAATAACGTGCTGTGGCTCCTGTCCTCATTTGCTGCCTGAACTCTCTTCTTCCTCCAATCCATGTTGTAAAGACTGAGAAGTGCTTTCTCCTCCTCTGTACAGTCAACAACTAGTCCACCCTTGCTCTGGCACCTCCCAAAAAAGGAGAGGCTCTAGGACTATGTCTGGATGATGGAGACAGAAGAGGTTTTCCAGATTCAGTAGCACAGGGTTATGGTTTGTGGGAAGGAACAACATCTCTCAGCCAAGAATCAAGTGATGGTCAAAGCCAGATGGTCAAAGTAAGAGCTACATACAGTAGTTGTAGATTTGTACTTTATTCTTGAGCATGAATGGCTGCTGTTGAAGCAGGATCAAGAAAATGGGTTTTCCCTCGTTTTGCCCTCTGCCTGTGTGCTCGGTGGTCATAGCACCCCTCCCCAGCAGAGCCGCAGGCTGGCTATACAGAACCATGTGAGCTCAGCTGACACAGTTTTAAAAATGAACTCAGTGAGGTGAAAAGATCATTTTTCTCTCCTGACATTTTCAACTACTTAGTTGCTTAATTATCTGTTACCAGAATATCTCCTATAAGCACCAGCAATTTTGCCCATTAGCAATTAGTGAGAACAGTTATTCCACTGAACTTTGTGCAGTTGAATAATAGATTAATATCCATCCCTCTGAGTATGACTAGATGGGGCAGATTCCCAGCTGGAGCAGGCTGACTTAGCATCACTCAGATCAACATTTTACTTTCATAATTAAAAAAACATTTTTAAAGGTTATATCTTCTCTTTCTTTTTCAAGAATAATGACTCTATCTCCTCTTGTTTGGGTATTATACCAATCAGGTGCACTTTTGTCATACAAATAATTTCAATAGCAATCCAGTGAACAGATAAATTTCTGCCCTGCTCATAATCTGGTTGTTGATATGCTCATTTTTAGAAACAGCAACCAATAGAAATCCCCCAAAGATGCAGCGTTAGAGTGAGACTTAATGGAACCTCCTTCACATTATGTCTTCCAACACCATAATATTCCAAATATTTTAAAGAAATGAGCTTCTAATGGAGTTATATCACAAGCAATATCTACAAAAGACCATTAAAACTTGGAATGGATAATGCATACCCCAAATGTGATATTACAATTAGATACATTCTGTCATCTACAGATAAAATCGCCATGTCCCTCCAGAAATTAAGCAATCAGGTCCTGTTTTTCAAAGGCTTTGCAATATAGCAAATTCAGTATTTGTAGGTTAGGAGTTCCTGTATAAAGATCAGACTAAAAATAAGGCTGAAATATACTTTGAAAGAAAAGCAGTATTCTTCAGAAACTTCTAAAGAGAAAAAAAAAATTGGACAAGCCCATTTCTCAGGGTTTTCCCTGGAAGTTTTGAAGAGGCATTTATAATTACATCCCAAAGAACTGATCTGTGCTATTTTAAAACTGTTTCAACTTTTGCAAGCATGCATGGACTCTGCAACTAGTTCACAAGGTTTCCATTTTGAAGAACAGTTACAAGAACATTGTCCCCTTTTTTGCACTTTAAAAAAAAAGAAAAAAGTATCTATAAAAAAAGAAAAGCATCCTTAGGACTGCAGAGCGCTACATGTGATTTTGATTAAAGCCAGGCACTAGAGAGGTCAGCCCCATCTGTGCTTATGTCTGTGATTACACAGAGCTCCTCTATGCTGCTGGCCATCCGGCAGCGCGGGTGAGACCGAGGCTGGTGTGCATGTGCCTAGTTCCAGCAGGGAAACCCGAGATAACGGATCAGATATCCCACAGCCCAAGGTGTAAGCCAGCCCAAGACATTTCTGCCATTAGCTGACCCTGTTCAGCATCTGAGGGTGGCTGAGGGCGGCTGCTGGGTGCCCAGTGCCTGTAAGACACTCAATCCCTGTGCTGCCAGGGGTCACCTGCCATGCCGCCACACACACCACACACACCCGGCTGTCCCAGCACGGACCCCATGGCTCCGGGGGTCTGGACACCCCTCTCCCCCATGGGCCATCCCACAGGGCTGTCTGGGCTGTCCCATCTCTGCAGCAAGCAGAGGCACTGAGGGCAAATGGAGATGTCACTCTCGAATTTAGGCAGATGCAGAAGCTGACCTGATATTCTCCACTACACCCTCTGCGAGATGCTTAATGGGAGGTGCATGCCCACCCTGCTGCTTTGGGGCAAGAGGTAGAGGACTTCAGCCAAGGATGGCTTCTTCTTCACATGTAGAGGAAACAACGTCAGGGGAGGCTATTGGGCACATGGAAATGTGGGGATGGATGAGGCTGACAGCAGGCCTGAAAGCCTCTCGGACATGGACTTGAAAGCAATCAGAATTTACCCGTGAGAGAGCCCCATGAGAAAGCAATGGTATGAACACCTGCAGCCACAGTAGGGGACAGCCAAGAAGATAACCAGGGAAGATGTTTTGCACCCAGAGATGACCTTGCAGAAGAGCACCAAGAATGTGGTAGAGAATGTATAGTGTGTAGTTGACTGCTTGTATGGCTTGTTAACGTGCTGGGAAAGTTCTTGTTATGAAGATAGCTTTAGTGTTGTTTTCCACGCAGCCGATAGTAGCATGTTACAGTAGCTGGGGAAAAAGGGTATAAAGATGTTAGCATAGACTAATAAAGCACTTCTTCTTTGTCCTTGGACTACTCGCGTGTCGTGTGTCCGTCTCTACTGCGACATGGAAAGGATAAATTCACTGCCTGGTAAGGGAAGTGGGTAAGTGTGGATTTACAACCTGATCTCCTCAAGAAACTGCCAGAGACAGGTTCAGTAGGAGAGGCAGTGACATGACTGACCAGCTCCAGGGATCCTGACATGTGCTAAGGGACCTGCATTATGCCAGGTCCTCTTAAGTTGCCTCTAGGAAGAATGTTTACACTACTAATAGCTACTCAGTGAAGGGTACTTATTTGCAAGCAGCCCACATTGTTTTGTGTGTGCCCTGCCTCTCCTCAGTGTGACCACTTAAGTGAGTGTAACACAAAAGCAAACTATGCTTTTCCATGGATAACAGCTTTTAACAGAAAGCTTCAAAGCATTTGCTCAGCAGTGTAGAATGGCGCACAGTGGCCTTCCTCATTTCCAGATGGTTGTGCAAGTCTACACGAACTACTGTGAAAAGCAGGTCCTTGGAGAAGTGGATGACTGCAGGGAGGGAGGGAGGGAGGGAGGGAGAGAGGGAATCAAAAAAGAGCATCTGCTCTCCTTGAGGCCAAGGAGGGATTGGAGAGACAGGATGTTTTTGTTGGGGAATTTGGCCTTCCAGGACCAGGCAGCTGGGGGATGGTACACCACTTGCTCCTGTCACTGACTCCTCTCTCATGTCAGAGACTCACATGGGACACACTCCAAAAGCAAATGCAATTCCCATTGCTGTTGGATGCACACCCTTCTGAGGCAAGCCTTGTCTCCACACAAACATCCTGCAGAGCAGGTCACAGCAGTAGCAGCACATGGAGACACCTGCATGGCAGCCAGAGGTCTTATCACTCTGGCTCCTGAGACAGCCTCATAATTTCTCCTCATCCCACAACTGACCATGGCAGTGCAGTACACTGGATTTTGCTCCAAGTCCCCTTTCTCTGTCAGCTCTTTCAATTATTGCCAACAAGTTTTGGTTTGCCATACTATCTTTTTAAATAGCTTTTCCAAGTTGTGCCCATCCTTTCTGCCATCATTAAAGTTTTTGGCTGTTCCAGGAGAAGGCCTCTATCATGAGAGAAAGCACATAACTGTGCCGTGCTGCCTTTGTGACACTGGCCCCAGCTCCTTCACTCCTCCGGCCACAGGCATGAACAACAGGCTGTGACTTTCCTACAACTCTTTCTGCCATGTGTCTGTCTGGCTAAACCTTCCTTTGGTCCTTTTCCCTGTTCAAACTGAAATGCCTCCCCACAGAGCTGATGAAACAAGATTTCTGGAAGTGTTGAGTTTCAGCAGCTCTAAATTTAATACATGAGTAAGGCATGAACCATATGTTCAGAACATACTTAGGAAAATTTGGGGAAAACCTGTCCCTCTGGAAGTGTTTCTTCCCTTGGTATTACCACTGCAACACACCCAAAGCTGGTTTGAATCCCTCCATGCCTTGAAGCTGTGTCCTCCTGGGCACCAACAGAGGTTGCCATGGTGTTGTCAGGGGGTGATGGTTGTGTGTAGCTCACACCAAGAGTTGTGCATGCCTCTTGCTCCTGGTGTGTCACCAGGACACAGTGACCCCAGCCACAGCTTGTCTGTGGTCCTGCCCAACCTGGGTTGGATCCCAAGATGAAGGAAGCCTCCACGCAGAGGCAGAGAAAGGCCCTGGTACAGACAATCCATTTACCATGAACACAGGAACAGCATTCAGCTTTGCTGAGACTGGGGTGGCAGAATTGGAAGAATTAGAAGAAGAGTAACCAAGATCAGGATCACTCATTGCTTCTCAGCCATATCCCTGACAAACTCTGATAATAGGATAAACACTCTGAAGCAATGATTTACTGATGACCTTCAGGAGCAACCTGATGAGCTCTTTGAAGGTTGAGAGGACTTCTGTCCATCTCAAATTCAATGTTTGTCAATGATAACTCCTTATCTGGGGCAATTCATTTGGCTTTGGTGTTTTTCAGCATGAATTCCAGTGGAAGACTGGAAAAGTAAAATGAAAGGGCATATGAAGCCTTATTATGAAAAGCTTAGAGTAGTGAAGAGATGGAGGTAAAGTGAGCACAGAAGCAGACAAAACACTTGTGTTACTGACCATGTTTGTGTTGGCCATTCTGCATCAGAGAGTACAGAACCTGCAGCCATGTCCGTAAGATAGTCCTTGGCTACACTGGACGTTGTTATAAGAGTTTATTTTTGCAGACTGAAAAAGGGGATGCCCTTATGTGATTTGATAGCAGCCTTTACAACATTCCTCCCATTTCATGTTCAAGAAATGTTACCCATGATTGATCACCATATCTCTAGTTACTACCTTTTAAAGGCCACCATACTCTTAGAGGCACATGAGCTCCTTTTCCTTAACCTGTGTTACTTAGCTACTTCAGTTAGTACAGAGTCTCAATTTACCTTAAAATCTCTTCCAAAATTAAAAAATTTGTTGTACCATTAATGCAAGCAGTTTTGCTCACAGTGCAATTCTGTTTACCTATGGCACCCTCTTTTCTAAAAATACACTGAAAACTTGCCGATACTGGAGGTAAAAGTTATATAAATTAGTTCAGGACTGGAAGAAGAGCTGGGCAGAGAAAGGTTCAGGAGTTTGATTAGCACACTTAGCAAAGCAAAGTGCTTTGCTGTGACTCCTTTAGGCAGTCAAGATGCTCAGTCCTTTTATGCTTTTATGCTTTTATGCTCAAGATAAAGGCACAGGTAAAACTAGTAGATGGAAATTTAAGATGGAAATGTAGCTAAGGAACAGGTCACCATTTTTAGATAGTGTGGGGGACAACTTTCAGACAAGCTGCCAAGGAACACAATAGCTTCTTCTGATTGAGAGCAAAAAATCTTTAGGAATTTTCAGCAGTTAGAAGAACATGCCGATAGCATGCAATGTCCTCCAGTGTAGAAAAAATAGAGGAGTCTGGAGCAAATAGCCTTTTCTTGCTTCAGTCTTAGTGATTAAAAAGTGACTTTTCTGCAGAAGTGAAAAGCAAGTTTGGACCTTCCCATGTTCACTGTGAAGCACCGGGAAACTCCTTTGAAGCACTGAAAATCATCTGGTTTTGCACCAGAAAGGAAGGTAGATGATTTTGTAAAGATGAAATACTCATATCTGAATGCCATAGGCAGCCTTGTCTGCTCATCTTACTTGTTATAAGAATTTAATAAAACCATTACCTCATCAATCCTACTCCAGCCAGATGGTTATCCTGCCAAATAAGATGGCTTTACACAGTAGATCAGCTTCATGCTGGGGCAGAAGTCCAGAACACTTTCGATCTGTCATCTAGAAGATGCTGCAACCACTTTTCTTCCCTGCTAAGAACAGCAGGGCTTTTCTGTTCAGGCAGGTAGTGATGGAAAAGATTGCCAACAGAAGCAGGCCCTTGGTTCACGAATAACAAGGACATTAGCTACTTTTGCAGCAAAAATTAGTAGCTACCAGAACAAATCTGTGATTTAAGGCTCCCAAGAGGAGATGTTCTTTTTTCTTTGTTTTTATAGCTTTTTAATGATCATGGGCAAATAAAGTTACAACTATTTTCTGATGCTGCATCTTGAAACTATTATTTATAGTCTGTAAAATACATCTCCAAATCCTGATTTTTTGGCAATGCAAAGCAGTGGCTAGGCCAGGAGTTAATGATTATGAGCTAAGCATTTATCTCACTTGGTGCCATGTCGGCTTGTTCTACTTTCAAATATTATTTGCTCTTATGCATGCATGTTATGCCAAACCTGAAGACAAACTGCTGTTTTTCCAAGGAAAAAGGTACTATGACTTGTTTCCAATTAATAGTGTAGGTTTTAAGTGTAATCTTTGTATTGCTCCTTTTATTCCTACTCCTATTTATCACTATTGAATACATGTCATCTGTCACACTCTACACTTCCAGTGCTTTTCCTCTTTTCTCATGTCTGAAGACATACTTGAGTTAGAGACATATTGAGCAAAAAGTGAATTTTCAGCCTCTGGTCTGAAAGGACAGGGGCCCCAGAGGTCGCATAATATTTCTAGCATGTTTATGCATATTCAAGAGCTGTCCCAATTCCAAATATTTACAAAGTAGCTTTCTCCTGCACTGTGCCCTGCATTTCCTTTGAATTTGTCCTTACCTTTCATTTTTTATTCTGCATGATGAAGCCTCAGGTTACTGTCAGGATAGACCTGTTTAATGCTCCCCAAGTGTTGCTGCTTCCTGTGCAATTGAAGATGGCAACAGCGTGCAGGACTACAAAAGACCAAACCAAACCAAAGCAAAATAAATCTATTCATGTTGTTCTTTATCTAGGGAGTGTTTCTTTGCATCTTGACTTCTCAAGGTCAGTGAATTGATGCAAAGATCAAAATGGATGGTATTCTTCTCTATGGACTATGTTCCACTCTGAGAGTATATTTCCCTCTAAAATTAGAATTTAGACACAAAACCTCTGTCATGTTGTAAGTTGTTACACAGAGAAACAACAGACAGCATATTTCATAATCCACCTGGTTTATGCTTTAATTTTGGTTGAAAATTGGAGCTTTTGTAAAACTCAGTTAAGGCACTTGAATTACTCAGTCCTTTAATATACTGAATATGCAGTGAGAAATGCAGAATAAAGGAAGGTACCACTCCCTGTGAAGATATTTACTTGTAAACCCAGTCAAAATTTAAGCCAGTCAGAATATCATTGTGCTCTGACTTTCCTGATCATTGCCTTCCAGAAGGGAAACCTCTGCTCGGTTTTCACAAGAAGAGAGACCTTAGCTAATACTCTTTTCATGTTTCATTGACCTATTGTTGCTATAAGATTAATTCTGGATTCTAGTCTACTCTTTTATTTGGTTATAGTTTTTTGCTAATATAATAAAAAGATTTTAAAATTAAAAAAATAATTTTGCTATAATTAAATTTTTATTCACATTTATTTATTTCAACATCTTTTACAGATATTGGCTAACTGGTATTCTTGCAAGATAAGTCTAGTTTTTATTTTCCCTTTGCTATTTAGCATTTTGTACCATTTAAACCAAAAGGTGGTTTATGGTTTCAGATTTTCAGTAGCTTATGGTTTCTACAGAGACTCACTCACTCCACCAACCTCAAACGAATACTGTCTAAAACTTCTTTGTCAGGGCTTTTTCTTTGGTTGTTAGGTGACATAAAACATGAAGAAAAGTCTGCTAGTAACTTTATTCATTATGTGTTCATCAAACTGCAGTATCTACAAATATATTACAAAACACAGTTAAATTAAGTGTTGTGATTTGTAAAAGGGGAAAAATAATTCAGAAAATTAAGTAGATATTTAAGTTCATATAAGAATTTGTGAATCCACAAACTTTCAAAATTGGACAATAAATAGGGTGTACTTTCACTTTTTTAGTAAGAGAGATTCAAAATGAAAAATAAATGGAAATATTTCTAACATTAGAAACCACAGCAGATAAGACAATTTTACTAGGAGAGGCTATCTGCTAAGTAATAGTGCCAAAAAATAATTTTCATTTCCTTTTTAATTTCCTCTGAAAAACAACAATACAACCAAGGAAATAATGTAAAGTTCATCACACAATTGATGAAAAATCCACTTTAGCCTGTTTTCTACCTTGAGGCCTATAATAAAGACTAAAAAACACATCACACAGTCTTAGCAAAAATAGCAGAAATAAGCAAATCTTACTGCTATTTATATCTGCTTTTTCAATGCCTCTTGTTCATATTGGTGCGACGATTTCTAAAATAAGAAAATCGGTTGGCTATTTCAACTTATTCCTACTCTTTAGGATTAAATAGAACCTGAGCAGATAGCATCCTGCCAGTCATACCTGGAGCCACACAAGTGTGCACGGTCTTCCTTTCATTAAACAAACTCTGTGGTGAGTCAAGACATTGAAGGCTTCCTTACACCCCAGCAAAGGCATATCTTCAGGAGAGTTGATAGGAAAATTGCCTGTAATGAGAGAGCACATTTCAGTCAAAGCTACAGTGGTGCCTTCAGCAGTGCACGTACCTTTGCTGAGGCACTTCTCTGAGCGCCCTGCAGCCCTGTGCACACAGTCCTGCCTGTCAACTGCTGGTCTGCAAAACAGTGTTTGAACTAAGAAAGCAGCACCCAAATCACCTAACCTACTGGCCCCTCAGCTCTAAGGTGCCTAAGAAAGCAGAATCAAGATTTAAAGCCGCGTGCTCTGCGGAGCAAACAAATCACGTCTTCTGAAAGCCTCCAGGAGTAGTACCCTGTCTGACCAGGTACAAACTCCTGTCTCTGCCCACTCTGTAGGAAGGGAGCACAGACATTTTTCAAGACTGCTTCATATGGGGCCTAAAATCTAAGTGCAAGTTAGGTGGCAAAGCCAGACACCTGAGTTAGGCTGGCCAGCCCCACGCCCAAGAAGAACGTCTGAAACACGCACCCTTCCAATCACGCAGGGCCCTGGGCCCACCACACTCCCCAGGGCCTCCCCTGGCGGCTGCAGGAAGCATGCTGAGGGCACGGAGCAGCACGGCCCCTTCATGCCTGGCACTATGTCTTTAAAGGTGCTTGAGAGATGCAGAGGCTTCAGAGCCCATTCAAGACTGTGTCCCAAAACACAGGAGCAGAGTCACTTTGCATATGTGAATTCCAGCCATCTGAGCCTCAAGCCGAAGGTGTATTAGTGTGTCTGTGATTCTATACCAATGGTATGCAGAGTGTCATATTCTGCTCCAAATTGGCTCTAACACGTCTCTGATACATGGGCTGATGAGCTTTCTAGGTAGATCCTCTTGCCATTCTGTTTTTAAAAAATCTCCGTGTAATGTCATACGATCCTTGCAGTTTCTCTAGGGACAATAGACTGCTCCATGAGGGAGGCTGTGCCACATCTGTCAGTAGCTTGAAAGCTGGCATGGACACTGCAGACAGTGACATCACCCGTCCTCTCAGACCTAGCACAATGCCAGCTGGTGGAGTTTGCATTTTCTCCCCAAGGGTTTCTTTCCCACTGCACAGTGCCTCTTCTCTGTGGAAGCTACAGCCCAAGGCAAGAGATGACAATTGCACTGACAGCACAGGACAGAGCATGTGGGCATCACTGCTGCATTTCAGCCAGCTTGGAATCACCACAGAATTCAGGTCTGAGGACAGCAACCGTTCCTTGTGCCTGAAGCTGCACAGGGCATGCAGGAGGACACAGGAGTGTGGCCAATACTGTTGGTGCAGCCATCTGTCAACAGATCTTCCTTCTACTTTCACGAAATGTGCTGGAACCTCCCTCTTGACCTCCTGCTAATTTAATTTAAACTGACAAACTAGTTCAAAAGTCATCAGAGTGACCCACAGAGGCTGAGGCTGCGTAAGAAATGAGACATGAAAATGAGGAATGAGACAGAGACAGAGAGAGGAGGAAGGTTTTTCTAGGATATTGTAGATGAAATATATGTAACATCTAGTAACCATCCAGCTAAATAACATGGGTGAACATCAGTCATCTGGCACTAAACGGATTCTGACTTCTATAATGCAGAAAAAATGCTTAAGAAATACTGAAAAATTAAAACATACTCCAAAAAAATCACATTTAACATCAGCTCTGAGACAATAAAATGAAGAAAACAATACTGTGGTACATAGGGGGAAAAAAAGAATGGCAAACATACTTCTTATTGCAAAATAAATTTGGCCTGCTTCTGAAGTCTCTTTTCATTTTGCAGATCCAGAAATGAACAGAAGGAAAAATATGCACATAAGAGAACACTTAGTTTTAAAAATGCCTGTCTATTTGCTGGAACATCAGAGAATTGAATAGTTAAATACTGTGTACCAGTCAAACAAAGGGAAATTACAGATAAGCCAAGGTTACTTTGGGGAGCAACTATGCCTATAAACAACAATAAAAACAAAGACCTGTAAAACCAAAGATAGAGTTTATTGTGTTTTACCTTCTGACCCCAATCAGGAAAGCAGTTCTCTTTCCTAACTGCTTAGTTAGCCCCACCTGCCACATAAATAGGTGACAGATCAAGTTGCAACCATTATGCCATTTTCTGGGAAGTATTATTGTCACTATAATCTGAAGAAAAAAATCTAATAAAAGAAATACTGAGAAGTGGAAATGAGGTTTTCAAAAATATGCATAATGATTTTGCATGCTCTTTGTCAGCAATCAGACATTTTCCTGTGCAACTGAACAGCTTCCCTAAGCATGTACAAACCAAACCCCGTAACACACTTGTCTACTGGCTCCACTCTGCACTTTCTCCCCTCCACACTCTCCAGGATATGACTTAGGTTGCCAAGAACAGCTCACAGTAAAGACAGAACATGATTAACCTTTTTTCCAAGGAGTGAAAACTACATGGCAAATTCATTACACCATTCCACAACTTGTGGGTTGAAACTCTCTATGACGGTCACAGAAGAAACACTGCACTGCTATCTCACTCCAGCACAGTGTCTGAGCTTTCTCTCTCTTGTGCCAATAGTCTCTGTCTAACATGTCCGCCCACCTTCTTCTGTTTCTCTTCCAGATGATACAAAAACCTGCAAGATGGTGTGATGTCCCAAGAGCACAGTGGTTTGTGTCAGTGTACACATCTTATTCTATGTGCAGGTAACACACTCCGCATAAAGTGTTTCAGTTTGTCCTTCAGGAAGATGTTTCATCCTTAATTTTCTGTTTATTTTCTTTCTTAAAAAACAAACATAAATCATCTGCTGCAAGGATATCATGACCTAGGGTTTTCTTCATCTTCACCTTTTCATGGCTGACGTGGATCATTACTCATGGTAATGAGGTTAAAAACCTTTCAATTTCTGAGCCAATACTGCATCTGACTTCTCATCTCCCAGAGAACAGGCAAATGATAAGAGCATCAGAACTGTGGAGGGCAAAGCAAAAAGTTACAAGGTAGGAAAATAATCAGTAACTAGCCATCCTAGATTCAACCACGACCTTAATGTTATTTGATACCACCTCACATCACTGCCAGGGGCAGGCAAAAGGGACTCTCTGGCTTCTGAGAAGAATGGCATGGCTTCCAGTAAAAAAGACACGTTGGAAGGGGGAAAGCTGTCTGTCATTGTTCATTTTTCTTGGGGTCCGTGGTGAGCATTTTTACATGTGAATCACCCTTTCTCTTGCATACTTCTGTAATTAATATTGTGTCTGTTGCTATTAATTTTTTATCTCATTGCTGTTTCCAATAAATTGTTTTTATCTCAACCCCTGATCTTCACCTTTGTGCCTCCAATTTTCAACTCAATCCCACTGCAGTGGGAAGTGGGAGGGAAAGTGAGAGTGGGAGATCAGCTTCTGGTTTGGGAGAGTCTCTGTGGAGCACTGAACTGGGCAGCACAATACCTAAATCACAATGCTAATGAAGAGAGAAACTGTGGAGGGAAGTTTACTTGGTAATGAGACTAGTAGCATGAAACAAAGCTCAGTCACATGTGGTGACCCAGACAGCTCCACATCTCATGGTTGCTATAGTCAAGGATGCCCCCAACCTTCACATTCCCAATTAGTCCTTTGTTTGCTAGTACGAGGTCCGGCAGCCCAGCTCTCCTCATTGTCTCCTCCACTCTCTGTGCCAAAGTGTTATCGGTGCTGTGCAGGAGCTGGGCTGCGTGTGCCTCACTGTGTTGTCTTGGAGCAGAGTGATTAATTCCCTCACAATAACAAGGGTTTCTGACTGTAAGGCTGCTTCCAGCTATCTGCAGAAGGCCTCATCTACTTCTTCCTCACAATCAGATGGCCTGTAACAAACACAGCAGTGTCACCCATGTTAGCCTGCCCCTTAATTTTTACCTATAAGCTCTTCATCCATTCTTCATCCACCCCTTGGCAGAGATGGGTACAGTCTGGTTGCTTTCTCCCAAAGAGCAGATCCACCAACTTGCCTTGTTGGCCTACCTTTCCTAAAAAAAAGCATGTAGCTGTCCCTGACAGCATTCCAGTAATGCAAGCTATTGCACCATGTCTCTGTAACTGGAATGAGATCATGGCAATGACAGCAATGACAGCAAATCTCCTGAAATTTTTTTTTGCATTTTCAAAATTGTTCTTCAGTGTGCTCAGAATCACCCTTTATGCCCAGAGCTGGTTACTAAAAACATTTAACACTCATTTGGCACACTGGTGTTTCATTGAATGCCTGAATTTCAGTGACCTCGGTATTCTACTGTCAATATTCAGCTTTCTTATTGCCGATCATGAAAGAAAGAATCCTTACATTTAGTGCTTCAAGGTGATGAACAAACACTTAATATTCCAGGATTACTGTGCTGATCATGGTAGCCTTTAGGGGTTTTTACACATTTCTGACAAAATTATCTTTGATTATTTGACATTTATCTGGAACTTGGCCACCTAATATCTCTGTTGCTAGAGCAAGATCAAGGGGTACTGCCTCATTACTTTATCTCTGTTGCTATCTCTCCAAAATCAATATAATCTGCCATTTCCCCCCAGAATAAATCACATTCCAAAGGCTTCTATCACAGTGTAAAGATAAACTTGAAGTACTCCAGGCAAGACAAGGAGCACTATGAGGTATGTCTGTATAAACACATCCTTTATTATATGTCATCACCTATGTATGTGGGTTGAAACAAAATCATGCCACTCTCCAGTTGCCCACAACTAGGCTGAATAAAGTATAGCTACAACTTCAGGTTCTTAACTGGTATGAACCACCACTATTCTGTTGTCTTCCATGTTTTCCCATCAACCCCATGCTATGCACCTTTAGTCCAGAGGACGAAATATAGAAAATGTTTACTACCCATAGCAGAAGTCCCATATTCCTTCCTCATTGAAGCCCCTTCTATAGGATTTCTCATTCCTTCCTACCCAAAACTCCTGTTTTGACCACATACAGGAGGCTTTGTTTCAGGATGAGATAGAATTAAACAAAAAGAGGGAGATGCCTACATGCATGTAATTAAGAGAAACCTCCAAAAGGAGGTCTGGTGGTTTGCTGTGCTCCACAACATACAGTCAGCATTAATAACAAATAGAAATTAATTGAGGAACAACTTATTCAGATTGATTATCCGGTGGGATGTGAACTTATATACTAAGATAAGACAGAATTTTTAACAGCAAGGTTGATTGCCTATGGAACAATTTCTCAAAGACTACTGTGGATCCTTTTTCACTTGAGGTCTTTAAAAACAAATATTTTTCTCAGGGTCATGTTCTACCCAAGCATAAACTGCATCATGCAAAAAACAATTTCCAGTAATCTATGTCGGATGTCTATGACTGCTCTGACCTGAAGGTCAGTCATGGTTCCATCTAGATGAAGATCCAGATGGGAGAATCAGGTAGAATGCCCCAAAATGGATTCACTGCCAATAAAGACTTATAGTAATAGACACTCTGGCCTAGAGAGTGAGCGAAATATATCCAAGTCCAAGACATAGTTGGAAGATGCATGGAAAGGCTCTTTTTGATGTCTGTAAGTTTTGGATGACAGCCTTAGAGGGTGGTTGCAGTGTAGACAGTTTGCAGTGACCAGGCATATCACTTCCAGCAAGTATTAGGTGACACTGCCCTCAGACGGTCATGGTGGAGTAGGTAAATGCTTGTTAATTCTTCAAATAAACTTAAATTTAACAACTGGCTAAATACATTTCACGCAATACACTGCAAACAAATCTCCATCACAATGAGCCCTTGAGAAAATGGTCATTTCTTTGTCTGTGGCTAACAATAGACTGGAGTGAGAATATTCCAGAGAACAATGTGCATTACAGAATAGACCTCCTGCTGCAAAGGGGGAACAAGAAGAAATTAAAAGGAAAAATCTTCCTCAGTATAAAACCTTTGTACCATAGCTAAATTTGTCTAGAAAGTTAACATTTGGGAGATGAAATGGGCACTGCAAAATCCTCCATTAGCTGAAAGAATATGATATTAACAGCAGATATAAAATATACTTACATTTTTAAGTCATCTTTTATGCTCAAGGTATAAGAATGCTTCGCACAGTGTAAAACTGGAGCTGCTGTAATAGGTTATACCACATCTCAACAAGAATGAGGGGCAATGGGAAAGCAGTTTAAATAGACAGGGTTACAGGAGGAGATTCAGGTTCCTTCTTCAAATTAGGTATTTCTGTATTGTCATATCATCCCAGTAACACAATCCTTCTGAGGTGCAGAAGCTCAGGCATTCCTTCTCTGGCTGTCCTGACAACCACAGACTTCAATTTGGCTCCTGCAACCATCCTGAGGAAGGCTGGCAGCACTGGCTGCAGGAGAAAGCGGAGTTCTCACCACTGCAGCTCAGCCACTGGCTGTACCATCAGGTCAGTAGCACCTGACCACAGGATGAGCCATGACACTCATCCTCTTCCAGCTCCTAACAGGCACAATTGCCAGTCTGTGTGTCCCCAAACCCTGTTCTCACTAGAGAAGATGGCTGGAACTCCTTCCACACCCTCAGTGGCTGAAACGCTGTCCTGGGCTGTGAGGTGTGGGGAGACCCAGGGTTCAGGTCCCCAGGGACATCAGGACTGTGAACACCCTCCAAGGATTTTTGAGGCATGACACCAACATTTGAATTAAACAACTGAAGTTACTAGTGTGGTTCAAGCAGAGACTCGGGATGCAATTCATCTGAACTAATTCATGCTTGTGCTTCACGACAGAATTAATCACATTCCTGGGAGCCCCACTCACCTCCTTTGGTCATGCATGAGCTGCAAGCAAGCCACACAGACAGGGGCATCTCCACTGGGGTGTCCAAGTTTGGGAAACCATACACAGATAAGAAGTTGCCAACTCTCTTGACTCAATTTAGGACAAACTGAGTAAGAAAGATAATTCACATTTTTTAAGATAGGGGGAAGAAACTCCTTCACATGTATAAAAATTCAAAGAGACTCTTCTGAAGACCTGGGGTGATTAATCTGGAGTGGGAGAAGTCAGAAACCAGCTCAGAGGGCACATTTTGCTATAGCAAGAAACTGCCATTTTCCTTTCCTTTTTGGTAAAGTTGCTACCTTCCTGCTTGCTCAGGCTAAGCCAAAAAGATGTTTCTGTCCAATATTTTAAATTTCTATGGAAGGTTTTAATACAAACTCAAAGAGAACCAAGTTCTAAAATCATTTTCATTTATCTTATGAGAAAACAAGTAAATAAAATCTCATCTTGTGGTTAAGCAGATTAATGGTGGAAAACACGGCCGATGGCAGGAAAAATGTGCCTCTGCTAAATGCTCTGTATAAGGTCATTCTCATAATCAAAAGAAAACTAATCCTCTTCCACTATATAACAAGCTTAGCTAGACAGTGATTTTACTACCTCACACAAAAGCTCTCTGAATTCAAAGATCAAAAGCAGCGGAGATTTTAAAATGCTTGAAATGCATATAGCAGGAAGTAGTTAGGTGGAAAAAAAAATCAAGCCAACCAACTTTCTCTCTTTGTTTGCTTGGGGTTTCTCTAAGAGAAAGAAATTAGGGGAGAAGGAAACTTTTCCACCTAGATTTTCTTCATCATCTGTCATACACTGTTCTGTCACAGTTGGGGATTGAACCAGATCTTGCCAACAGAAAAGGTTACAAAGGGGCAGTGGTGCAAAAGGCACCATGCAGGATATAAACTGGCCATTTTCACATTTCTGCTGCAGTGGTGTTTTACTTGGCTGTAGTGTATTGAAGTAATTCTGGTTTAGGCTGCAAAACTTCCAAATTTGCCCAAAACTAGGCAGATGCCTACAAGTTTTCCTGAAGGGGCTTTTCTCACCTTTTAGCTTACCAAGAAACATAAAGGACAAACAGCCTTCTCATAAAAAAGACTAAATTAAAGATTTGATAAATTAAAAGATTAAAATTAAGTTAACTCAAAATTGAAGATTTGAGTTGATTAAACTAAAGATGCAACTCTGAGTAATTTCAGCTGAGTTCTTTTGCTACCTCTGAAACATAAAGTTCAAAACTGAAACAATTCAATGCAAATTTAAGACAGAAATATATTTTCAAATGTTTGAAAATTGTAGTCTTGGTAAACCTATTCTTCAGCATCTCTGTGAAATTTTGATATGAGTTTCTCTACTACGGAAGGATTATGGTAATGAAACAATATAGAATCACAGAATCACAGAATCACAGAATCACTGGAGTTGAAAAAGACTTCCAAGATCATTGAATCCAACCTTTGACTCATCACCACCATGTCCACTAAATGCCATGCCCAGACACTTCTTGAACACTTCCACCTCCCTGGGCAGCCTGTTCCAATGCTTAACCACCCTTTCAGTGAAGAACTGCTTTCAAGCAGTTGTAGAGAGCAATAAAGTGTCCTCTGAGCCTCCTTTTCTCCAGGATAACCTACCCCAGCTCCCTCAGCTGTTCCTCACAGGACTTGTGTTCCAGATCCTTCATCAGCTCCATTGTCCTTCTTTGGACACACTCCAGCACTTCAATGTCCTGCTTCTCGTAACACACATAAACAGTGTTGAGGAATACACTCAGTGCAGGCAGCTCAGGGTGCAGCTGCAGCAGGAGCTGCAGGCTCAGCTCTGGGTTGAGTTCTGACAAGAGCCCCAGGAAAGAGGCCATGAACAGCCAACTCTTGGCAGAACAAGGGGCCCAGGGACCTGTGGCCCTTCCAGGTGAGGGGACATTGAGACATGGCAGGAGCTGATGCCTGGGCAGGAGATGATGCCTAGACTTTTCCTGTGTTTACACTGTGAGGGATATAAAAGCCATGGGGTTCCCCTGTTCTGGGACCCTCCTAGGAGGCAACCAGCTCAAGCTGTTATTTTGTTACTATGCCATGACAAATTCATTTTGAGGATTTGGACATCTGAGACACTGCCCAGAGAAACCTGGGGTTGAGGCACTAAGGAAATCTGATCTGGCTGTGTGGGTGTGGAGTGCGTAGTTGAGATTGGGCCCCAGTCCCAGCTCAGGTGGCGTGAGAGTGACTGACAGAGTGGCTCCTGGATGGCTGGGCAGGGAAGTTTCCATAAGAACTGGACACAGGATTCAAGGTGTGGCCTCACCAGTGCCCAGTACAGGGGGACAATCCCTGCCCTGCTCCTGCTGGCCACACCATTGCTGATCCAGGCCAGGATGCCATTGGCTGTCTTGGCCACCTGGGCACACCCTGGCTCATGTTCAGCTGCTGTCACCAGCACCCCCAGCTCCTTTTCCTGTGGGCAGCTTTGCAGCCACTCTGTCCCAGCCTGTGGAGCTGCCTGGGGTTGTTGTGACCCAAGGGCAGGAGCCAGCACTGGGCCTTGTTGAACTTTGTATCAGTGTCCTTGGCTCATCAATGTTCTGATCTCTCTGCAGAGCTCTCCTGACTGAAAGTGTGCTCATTTCCTTCATCCAGATCACTGACAAAGATATTAAAAAGGATTTGGCCCCAATGCTGAGCGCTGGGGAACAACACTGGTGACTGATCACCAGAGACTTGTGAGCATCCAGATGAGATAGAAGGTCACTAACTTCCTCCTAGATTTCAAGTGGTCTTTTCTGCTCCCTGTCCCTGTCTACCAGATTAGGGGGCTGGCTGCCTTGAGGATATCAGGTTTTTCTGTAAAAGACTGAGGCAAAGAAGTATCTCAGCCTTTTCCTCTTTCTTGGTGGCAATGCTCCTCCCACTTCCAATACAGGATGGAGATTGTCCTTGTACCTCCTTTATCTGCTGAAGTACTTATAAAAACACTTTTTAGTATGTTTCAAAGCAGTGATCAGATTGAGTTCTAGCTGAGCTTTCACCTTTCTAAATTTCTATCTACATGACCTAACAACATCCTTGTACTCTTCCAGAGTTGCCTTCGCCTTCCTCCAAAGGTCAAAAGTTCTCTTTTTTCCCCTGGATTCATTCAAAAGCTCTCTATTCAGCCAAGGCAGTCTTCTTCCCCACTAGCTAGTCTTTCAATACAAAGGGATGGTCTGCTCCTGCATCTTTAAGATTTCCTCCTTAAAGTATGTGTAGCTTCCATGGAGCCCTTTGTTATTAAGAACTGTTTCCCAGGAGATGTGCTGAACCAGTTTCTGAACAGGCCACTGTCCACTTCCCAGTGTAAGTACAGCTTTCTGTACCAGCCATATGTTGCTTTTCTCTAGTTCTTCAGCTATCACTGTACTGTGACTATGAAATGTGGAGCCAGGCTGTGGATGGTGCCTGGCCAGTGACACTTACACGACACCACTAACACTAATGAAGTTATACCATATCCATGGTATGAAGATTAATGCAGAATCTGGCCTGTATTAACTGCTTCTTTAAAAGTGTATTATTCCCAAAATTGAGAATAATGTGTTACACTGACTCCAGCTCTAAGAGAGGCTAGGATCAGTGCCTAGGACTCCTTTCTTGCAAACTCATCCAATTCTATTCAGAAAGCTAAAGTTTTAAATTTTTTTCTTATCTTTTGTTACACTGATAAGAAATTAGAACGTTTTCTCACTCTTCTATTTTTTATAAGTTAACAGCCAGCAATATGGTTTTGTATAGATAGAACACCCAATATACAGGCAGTAAATTATTCTGAAGCAAAAGGTAAAATGTGGTAAGCCAGTGAAATATATCACAGTTTAGCTTGTAAGTTAGTAGAAGCTATTTTATTTAACTGTGACAAAATTTGCACTTTGTTGGACTTTGACTGAAGCATGGTTCTACAGCCCACAGGCCAATGGACACAAAGGAGGAACCTGAGTCCAAAATCTTGAAACGCAAACTGCATCAGTCCAGGGGAAGGAATTGTATTTTCCAGTATATCAATGCATTTCTACAAAATATTCTTCTACCTTGTGCTGGTTAGTTTTATTTTTTGTCTTTTCTCACTGAATTAAGATGCAGCAATGATGTGGGAAGGAAAATTTCTTGTATTTTGAAAAGGGGCCAGCTGGCCATTAAAAAAAACACAGACCCTGATAAAGATTTATTGAACAAACTCTTTAAAACAAACCTATATCATCAGTGAAATCTTGTCACCTAGCAGGGGGCCTGGTATTGAATTTATGATTAATGATAGGTAGGGGAACGGGTAGTTGAATACACATGTGAGGAAAGAGTGAGGGAAAAAGATAAAATAGCACCTTGTTCCTTGGCTTAGCTAACATCAAAGTGCTGACTATCAAAAGTGAGTGAATCACAGGTTGCACCTTTCTGTTCAAGCTGTAAAGAAGAAGACACCTTCACAGTGGCTGCTATAAAAACCCACCTTAATATCTCAAAGTCTTCTGGGAGCAGAGTCTCTAGACTCTAAAATACAGGTTGTTAACTAGGTCTGCTATACGTAATATTCATGAGCTCCCTTGGTGACTCCAAATTGACTTTTGGATGGCTGTTTCCTGCTATAGAAATGGCAGTTTTAAAGCAATTTCCTAAATGTTTCTGCTGGATAACACAGCCGACAGTGGCAGCTATAGAGAGCAGCAGCTGGGGTAGATACCTACCTTCACAGGCTAACTCTGCACCAGATTGTGTGATCTATGTACCCTTCTCTAAGAAGCCTGATTCTGAAGTAAACTTCTAAGTTTTAATCAAGAATTTTAATTTTTCATTATATGCGCAATGAAGGCTGCTGTCAAAGTAGCTGCTCTCCCTAAGGCTGTGTTGGGATACCTGTTCCATTGATCTTCACTGAACTCAAGAAGTATAACTGACAGAGAAGGGCAGTCCTAAGCTAAGACCTTCCAGCTACTTCACCCTACTTCATCTTGATCTTTGACCAGGATTTTTGCCCCTGACAAATGTAGTGTCTTGGCAAGTGCAAGGCAAGATGTTGTAGCTCACTTGAGGAGGCTGCCAAACAAAGGCTAAGTTTTTGCATTCTTCCCTGGTTAGGAAAGGGGAGAAATCACTAAAATAGGTTGCTCACCCCATTACCTTCCTGCACCGTTCAGAAAGGTCTTTTCCACAGGAAAATATAGCCATGAGCTTGCCCTAACACTATTGTGGCAAACAAGGGTTCCTTCCCCTGAAGTCTAAAAAGACTTAGCTGTCAGGCTATACTCAGCTGGGCTTTAAGCACCTACTGTTCTTTTAATTACCTTCTTGTAGTGCTTGCCTCTAGGGATTTTGGTCAGGCTTGTCAGAAATTTGCCCCAAATGTCTAGACAACCGTTATATGCTATGGCTCTGGAGACATATTCACGTTTTCACTGCAGTGATATGTGCTTTCTCCAACCTAAGGACCTTGCAGATTAGGGATTTTTTTAAGGGAAGGAATGGGGACTTTTTCTGAGTAGATTTTCTTGATTTCTTAGTTGGGTGACTGGCTTTCCTTCAGAATTGCAGGCACCACTGAAGTCCTAGTACATGGGCAAATGGACCAGTACTTCAGCAACCATTTGCCTAAAATGGAAATATTAGTGTTTGCAGTTTTCAAAGGGAACTTCCCTATTTCAAAGCAACCAGGTTCAAGCACTAAAAATGCTTGTAGTCTGATCTTTGCCTCCAAGCAGAACACCACTGTGGTGAGAGTGGTGAGTGGTGGTGAGAGTGCAAACTCTCACTGGTTTGCAACACTTGGCAGCACACTGATGGGCAATATAATATGTATGAAAATGAGGGAATAAAATATATGGAAGTCTTCAATGGTGGTGCAAAGGGCTGGAAAATACCTTGTATAGTACATCATTTCACTGAAATTTCTGTTTTTCAGAAAATTGGTTCTAATATTAATGCAGTCATAATATTTAATACCTCCATAGTGGAATTCCAGCATTAAAAAAAAGAAAATCTATGGCTTCTAACTAGGAAAGTATATCTCACTGCTTTTAACCATGCTGACTCTAACTGTTTTAGGAGCTACACCCACCTGTCCCCAGGACAGAGCCTCCAGGCTCCAGTATAGCAAGTATCTGGTAAGAAAACCTATCATAAGCAAGAGTTCTCTCCATACAAAACTTAGGAAGGATGTTACAGATAGCAAAAATACTCTTGAGGGGAAGCACATATTATTTTAAATTTTTTCCTCTATCCCTTCCTCTTTTTGTATTTAGCAACTGTGAGGTTGTGATGTCTGCAGAAAGGAGACTACCTTTTTTTTTTTTTCATGAGAGGTAGACCTCTTGGTAGTTCCATTCTGTTTATTTAGGGCCGTCTCTCCCTGTGCTCTCGCTTCATGCAGTTCCTTATCTGGCCAGTATTAATTGATGCTGCTCTGTTGTGCCAAGGCTGGTGCTATACATCTTTCAAATAAAATAAAAATTTGATAGGGGAATACTTAGAAGAGTTTCAAATGACACACTTAGTCTGATTATACTATTTCCACCATTGTAAATGGCCTCTCCGGAAAACTAGACACCATTATTCACTCTAGGGAGGACACCATCTCCCCAGCCACTCCTTAGACTAAGGTTTTGTGACCCTGATGGGACAAGGCAGTGCAAAACTGAAAAGCAGAAATAACTCTTCATGAAGATTCCTCTGGATGTGTCTCCCCTCTCCTCATGAATGCATCAGGAGGCAGGAACGAAATGCATGGATGAGCATTTCAACTCCACCAGTAAACAGCTGATTGTGTGAAATAAAAGTTCCAACAGTCCAGTAGTCCCATGTGCTTACCTCAGACCTGTTGCTGTGTATTAGCAGTTTATGAGTGTGTATCAGCCAGGAATGATTCCTGTTCAGAAGATGTCTGGCAGAGCTACTGCCAGATTCTTGGAGAAGCTCACGATATTTGTTTGATGAGCAGGTTAGCAGGACAGCATCTTTGAGATTCCTCCCCCAGTTTTCCTCTCTCTGAACTTGGGAACTGCCTTCATATGAATAAAGTGATCCTGTTGAAGAGATGTAACACAGCTTTGCTCTGCCTTGTGGTGCCAGTCAACAGATGCTGAGGAAATGAAGCAACAAGCCCAGGATATGGTAGAGGTGTATCTAGACTATTCCTAGTTGTTCCTCTCTGCTGGGAACACCCTTTACTATGTGGTAAACTTCCTGGAGGAACAAAGATGACTCTAGTCCCACTGCCAGCACTGCCTAACACAGCAGGTAGTTTGGGCCCTGGAACACTGCTGGGCAGGCCCGCCCTGCAGAGAAGACGTGTGCATCCTTCCCTGCTATCTGCCTGACAGCTCTTGCACTAAAGAAACTAGTGTGTGCTTGCTCAAGTTTTTAAGCCACCTTCCTGGGCTGGTTTTGAAAACTCACACATGACTTAAGCAGGTCCTATTTTTGTCATTGCCTGTAAAACCCCTTTGTATAACTTGAGCCTGACTAGGGGCACCTTATCCTATGCAAAATCCAGGGATTCCTAGAGGCTCATCCTGCTCATACCATAACCAGTGCAAAGAGTTCTTCCTTCCACTTTTTGAAGTTCTAAAATACAGAGAACAGTTTTACCTGTTCATAAAGCTCAGGAAAAATCTACACCACCTGGAGTAAAACTCTCCTTTATCTGGTGGACTGAAGAAGCAATGTAATGAAATGCCATAAATATTCAGATAACAAAATATTCTAGGAAATGTCTTAGGTGATTGTTTTGCAATATGCTTTAAATCATTTAAGATAACAAAGACTTTGACACAAAATATCTCAGGTTTTTGGTACTATCAGTATTTATCATATTCACCTTCATATAAAACAGAGAAGCCCAGGCAGCTAGAGAAGTGAAAGTACTTAGGATCAGAGGCATTTCATGCAAGTGGACATCAAGCATCTAAATATCTTTGGTCTGAGCCTCAAAATGTCAATATCAATTTTTGGAATAAAAAAACCCCAACCAGCCTGCTGGAGCAGGTAAAGGGAGGACACACAGGCTTATGCTGGGAGTAATGATACGCATTTGTGCTTCTGCACAGGGCTCAGCCATGCCCCATGCAGCCCCAGAGCCACAGCAGGCTGCAAGAGGAAACTTCTGCAAACCACTGACTCCTCAGACACAAGAGCAAACTGGGGGCTTTCCTTTCCCAGGGTCACTATTGTGCCTATTATCACCAAATAATGGGAGGTGTGGATCTGTGCAGGAAAGGAGCTGTGCAGACTTTTAGCCAATTAATTTTACAATTGATTCTCTCATTTGTTGGCATCCTCTACCACCAGCAGGGCTCTTAGCTGCAATCCAGTGCAATGTACACACCTTTGAAAAATGATGCTTTCAAGCTTGCCCTGTGGTGCAGTAAATTGGAAAGTGCTCTTAATAATAATAAGGATCAACATTGACTTTAATGGTCTTCAAACCCTTCACGTAATTTCATTAGCTACCGAACACAGATGCAAGCAGGGATGATGTCATACTTTTTACTTTGCTCTGAAACCTGAGTCAGGCGCCAGAGGTAGAAAACAGTTTTATTGTTGTAATCAGATTAAAGTTTCTGGCAGTTGGTGATAGATAGATGATTGCCAGAAATACAGGAGGTTCTTGTGAAGATACAGCTCAGACTGAGGCGAGGGTCTTACAGATTTCATGCAGTGCAGTGTTGTGGGTGCCGTCAGATGGCTGTGAATCAGCACGGGCAATTTGTCATTTGATATAATTTCTGCCAATGCAAGCACCAGAAGACAGTGCAGTTTCACAGCATGGAGAAACCTCTGTTTTCACACCAGTAAAACAGAACTCCCATCTTCATTGCAAAGCCCATTGGCATAAATACCTCATGCAGGTAGCATGCCACTTCACAGGTGTGCAGGGTGCAAGTTTCTGTGTGTGCAAGTTCTCTCTAGAACTAAATTCCTGTTGTCTTCCTCTGCCTGACATGGTGAGAACCCCGGACGGTCCACATTTGTCAGCACCTTACCCCTGACTGACATTTTCCCCAAGAACAGGAAGCAATAGTGGTAACTTTGTGATATTTGTGGACACAGAGAAATGTCATGACCTCTATCCCACCTTCCAGAATTCAGATGTAATGGATTAAAAAAAAAAAAAAAAAAAAGAAGAAGAAAAAAAAAAAGAAAATTCAGAACAGAAACAAAGAGAAATGAGAAAGCCAGATAAGTCCATGACCATTGACTGCTTTACAAGACTTTTTCAATAAGCTGATAAGATGCAATTACCTCATCATCTGAATATTGCAGCAGTCAAATCAATGCTACTTGAGGAGTCTGACAATCAGTTAGGCACTCTCTCGATATTTGTGACAGTCAAGACAATTCTGTATAAAACATTGATAGCATTAAAGCACCACAATACTAGTCCCCTAATGGGTACTGAGAAAATTAACTTATTCCAACTATGGAATTATGATAAATTCAGACCTCTGAATCTTCGTTTTTAGCTGGATAAAGGGTTTTCTTTCTGAGTGAGGCTTCTTCAGCAATGTTATCAGTGTTGTGTAAGAGGCATTCACACAAGACCCAGCACATACCTGCCTAACAAGAAGTTACAATACAGAACAACCCTCTGGATGGACTTGTATATTAATATCATAATAGTGTTGTCCAGAATGTAACACCAGACAATCTAATTTTAGTTTTATCTCAATGTATCTGATTAGTAAATAGACCTGCAGACATGTAACAAATAAAAATCAAGGTCACAAATACCCAAATCATCAAAATCACCTAAGTAATATATTTTGATTGTTAGAAGAGGCAAGCATCTGGCTGAATTTCAGCATCTCTGAATGTCCCCTGATGTATGTACACTACAGATGTCAAGCAGGGAAATAGACTGCCGTGAAAGGTTGCGGAATCTCTATCATTGAAGATTTCCTCAGAGCAGATTAGACAAACATCTGCCAGGAATAACCTGGGCATAGTTGCTTCTGTGTTCAGCAAGAAATGGGTTGCACAACCTCTTGAGCCATCCAGCCCTATAGCTCTTAAAAAAACCCTGATACTCATTTCATGGTTTTCTGATTGTATGGGAAGCCTGTCTGAGCTTTCATCTGATATTTAAATAGTAAACCAGAATTAATTTAGTCATAACAATCATTTCAAGAATAATATGGATCAATTTTATTTCTGTCATGATGTGACTTCCCTGGAATTATATAAGGGACTAATTTAGTTCAGCGTTTGGATAATTAATAATCTATCAATGTGTTACATTAATGTGCATATTGAGTTATTCTGCCATCATTTAAAAGAGTTACATCACTAATGAGACTATTAACCATAGAGATCATCAAGTCACATTGGATTCATGTTTTCATTATTTCTATCTAAGGCTAGTTTTTAGCTCAGCCAGTTAATAAATGGCAGGGTAGTGCTGGCACAGGAAACATGTATCTCTTAAGTTTCATTACGATGTCATGGAGAATGCTAGTAAAGACAGATGTGACTGTTTTGTATCACAGGATCCCGCTAGACAGAGAAAAACTTAAAGGTGTATTCTCATTTATAACATGATACACAGACGCTTTTTGCTTATTGTTTCTGGAATTATTTGAACAGTACCAAATTCAGAAGTTAATGAGGATCTAGTTCTGGAAAACTCATCAGCTCCTGCTGAACTTCAAATACCCAAGTAGCTTCACTGAAAAGAACAGCTAAATTTAAGCTCCTGAGCATTGGCAGAATATATTACCATGGCTCCTCAAGTGTGATTACAACCACAAATCTTATCCCAGTTACCTGACAAATTAACAGAGCTATACCACCTTTTCAAGTTGAATTGGGTAGTGAGTGAGTCTGAGGTCAAACAGAAGAGTACCCACTGGAAGCCCCATTTCAGATTAGTCGAACAACAGATCAAAATATTAAAATGTTTCTTAACATTCTACTTCTTAAAACTCAAACTTTAAGACTTACAATGTTAGCTGCAATGCAGAAAAAATATTGCAAGAGTCTCAGTAAACTGGACCTTTCAGGGCAAGAAATGATATAATTTGGGGATGTTTTTGCTATTATGTCCCTAGCAAAAATGAACTACACTTATGAAGACGAAAATGTCAGTTCAGTGGATTGTATTTTGTGCCAAATTGGCCATGTAGATTCAGATTATAACTATCTGGGCACCAGGCCCATTCTTCATTGACACTCATAAAGTATGAATATTAAGAGATCAAGAACACAGCAGCAGTCAAGATGAAGAACATTCTGATCCCTGTTGCACAGGGTGATTCTTTAAATGTTCAGGATATATCCCAGCAGTGATATCAGCCAGGCAAAACTGTGTATTTCCTTGGGTCCACAAAGAAAGAAAAAATTACTGCAGTTGAAAAAATATCCCAAAATAACAGGGGCAGCACCTGCAGGTCATGGTCATCGGTAGCCATGCCTAAGTTCAGACTCAGACTCCATCAAGTGGTTTGCACTAACTGTAGTCATATTTTAGACCTGGGCTTGTCTCTGGCTCATGCCTTCTCCTTCCACACTGTGCTTGGTTCTTTGCCTTCTCACTGCTTTACTCTGTACTAAAAAGGCCACCCAGCCAGCACACCTGCTCCCAAATTTCCTTGCCCCACAGAATATTGTGTGTTCTCCTGTAGGATGAGAAATACTAGGGAAGAAGTTGAACTGATCTATGTCTGTTCTAGAGCACAGCAGTTCCAATATCAGTGAATGTATATTAATGCATGGGGGAAAAAAAAAGATATAGAGTTTTTATTTCCATTCGTGTTTTTCTGTTCTCATTCCCTTTCCATGACTTCCACTGGTAATGAATTAGCATGAGCTCTTAGTGACTCACACCAGACACACAGGTAGAGTCTGGAAAGAACATTTTCTTCTCTTCCTTACCCTGTCATAACTTCTTAGAGCAAGGCACAAGTTGTTTGTTCCCCCCAAGACCCAATTCCAAAGACATTTCTCACTAATATGAAGCAGAAGCCAAAATGTCACACCAAAAACTATGCAAATTCCTTACTGTTTTTTCTCTATGCTGCACTATAGGTCTACACAGAGCTTCTCAGACCAGTAAAAACAAGAGATGAACAGACTTTTTCTAGTATTTTTCATATGGCTTCACAGATGCAGAAGAAGCTGTACCCAGGGGAGTTGACACAGGAAACATGCACTCTTGCAGATCTGCTCCCAAAAGCAGAACAAAGTGTGGGGTAAGGACCCCTCATTTGGTGCTCCTGAAGAACCATAGGGTTCTTCTGGGTTACATAAGAAGAACCCTATGTAACCCAGATCAGAAGTGATTCACCTTCACCAGCAGCACTGCAGGAGCAGGACTTGGGCATGGAATGTGTTGTTGCACTTGGGCATGGAATGTGTGGTTTTAAATCTTGTTCTTAACACTGGAATAACAAAAAAGTGGGAACAGCCCACAGAAAGAGGAGGAATGAGATAAATTTATATGCAACAGAACAATCTTGTCTTTTGTTTTTTACATACTTTGCTGTAAAATGCACTTCAGGTTTTCATGGGAACCTGATTCATAATTTTTACACCTAACTTAAGGGTGCAGAAAGCAACTGTGATAATAGTTATACTGTTTACACATCAATTGGCTTGTAAACCTGAAAAAAATTAAAAGTACCTAGGTGCATACAATTCCCCCCCCTTTTTTGCTCCTGCAGAAAATCAGTCCAGTTGACATTTGGGAGAATTTAAAAAAAAAAAAAAAGATACATGATGAGAGAAAAATATCAATAAGCCAAGTGAGAAATCATGAGAAAGAGCAATAATTGTGTTAGGGATGCAATACTGAGTCTCCAACTGTGCTATTGGGGATGATGAGGGCGCTCCAAACACCAGGCTCCGTTATTCCAAAGCAGGTGCAGATAAACCTTAGAAAACCCTTCCAGGCAAAGTCCTCACCTGGTTGAAATCACAGCAATTTGTTATCTCTCATGGTGCCTGAATCTCACTTTCAAACCTCATATTTATTAGATATTTATTAGATATTTATTAGATATTTATTAGAGCCTGTAAGAGCTCAGGATCCCTTTTCTTACGCTTTTCTTGAAGACAACAGATAGTCAAGCTGAAAAGCTGAGGCAGAAGTGTGAATTCACTCTTCATTCTGAGTGGCTTTAAGAATAAGGTAGTAAGGATACATCCAGATATTCTTTTTCTGCCAGGATCTTCCCCACGTATAACACAAATATTGTTATGAAAACTGTCACCAGGTCCGTGATACCACTGCCCATGGAGTTATTCCTGGGTTCATCTCATGGTCTCATCAGTAGGGTGGAATATATTGGCTCATACTGTTAGTGTAAACAATTTCTGCTACGGAACAAAGAAGCACTTAAAATGAGGTATTTAAATAAGAAATCATTGTAATAAAGTCATTTGTGTGTTGACAATGCTAAGACTGGTGCTTGTAAGTGCATGCAATGTGGCCTGACTGATTTCAGTACACTCTGTAACAGTGCTAATTTCTTCTGACTGGGCAGGAAAAAACTGTCACATCTTCCACCATATGAAAGAAAAGATAAGGCAAAAATGAAACAAGGTTGTCTTTTAATTCCTGGGCAAACTGAACTCAAAATGCTGATAGCTGACCCTCAATAGTAACTGTAAGGTCCAACAGGGAGTGATACCTAGACCATAAATAGGCATTTTGGACAAGATTAGCAACCGTGTGTTCAGATAATGGGCAAGAGGACAATTGCAGGTTTGTGTGGGCTGCTGGATGGGCAGTAGTACAAAGATCCACACTTAGCATGAGCACAGCAGCCCAGACAGGTTCATAGTCCTCATCCATGCAAGGAAAAGACAGGCTTTGTGCCAAAGGGGCTTTCCTTTCCTGACATTTCACAGCATGTGCCATCAGATGGCTCAGGGCCAAGAGTGGGAAGTTTATTAGCAGCAGCTGGAAGAGTTTAGACAGCTGTTGCTTTCCAGTGTCTTTCTGAAAGCCTTGAGGACTCACACTCGTAGAGAATGTTGTCTCCAAAGCACTGATCAAGAATGCATCTGCAGGGAATTCATAACATAACTTCATATACATATATATATATATATATACACACATATACATATACATATACATATACATATACATATACATAACATAACTTCATTACTTCAAATACATAAAAGGTTCCAGCAAAGATGAAATAAATTAGCTGTCCCAGTGCCCATGGTGGAACAGACCAGACTGAGTGGGCCTACTGCAGCAGGGAACTAGATACAAGCTGGACATCATGAGAAGCTCCCCAGGAGCGAGCATAGTGAAGCCCTGGAACAACTCACCTGCAAGGCTGCTTGCAAAATCTTGTGTGGAGGGGTGGTAACAAAAGTAACCCATTTAGTCACAATGGAAGGAGATGGACATGGAGTGCTCTTGAGGATCTTTCCAGACTTTCAAGTCATCAAGTTTCACAGGCAGTGAGACCCTACAGATACTAGAATTATACTGTTGATAGTTACACACATCTTCCTTAAGTCAAATCAGAAAAAAAAAATTCGTTTCAGAGAAGTTTCCCAGAATGTTCACGCTTGACTTCCACATACCTTGAATGGCTGCATAGTTGGAAGTTGTGCTCTATTTGTACCTGCTCACAATGTGCTGAAATAATCCTCTTCTCTGTGGAGTTATCAGGTCTCTCCTATCTGCTCTTCTTTCTCCACAAAGGCTTCAGCTAGTGTGCACTTCCAGGGCAAGTAACTTCAAAACTTTTGGGAAGTATTGAAGATAACTGGCAGATGTTCTGTCTGGACTGTGTACTCCTCTACAGTTTAGCAGAGACACCTCAAAACCCCACTAACACCCTTTTTTGATGAGAGATTTTCATCTTTTGGTGGAGTCATTATGAAAGTACAACAAGCTGAAAGTCTTTGGAAAGTATACAGCAATCTTTTTGACTTTATAAGTAACTAAAGACAAGTAAAGAGTCTGAAGGAAATGCTGTTCCCTATCATAAGCAAGAGAAAATGAGAAGTTTAAAGTAAGAAGAACTTCCAGGGAAAGACTAGAAACATGGCTAATGGGAATTCCCAGAGGGGTCAGAACCAGCATATGGCATAGCAGTCTTGCTGAGTTTATCACATGCATTTAAGTTTCCTTGAAAAGTTGAAATTATCCTTGACCAGATTTTTTTCTTAGGTCTTTTAAATTGAGGCAGTTTTTCCCAGTGCTAATGAAAACCCCTTCATGATTAATTCAGTATCCTGATATTTGATGAGCACTGCTGTTGTGGTATTATACAGTTATCACAGAAAATTACCACTTCAGGACAGATGATGCAGTGGTGTTGATGAGTAACAATTAAGCTCAATCATTAAGGGCTCTTCTGATCAGTGAAGTCGTCCACTGAAGACATGTATATGAAAAGTCACTATGACTTTTTTTGCTAGAAAGATTTTCATAGAGTTTCTAGAAGACCCTTTTCATCTTTGGAAGACTTTATTAAAGGGTCTGTATTTGAATTATGGCTTTTGATTTTCTTTCCAAAGTGTTAAATGGTTTTCAAAAATGTTCCCTGTCAACCCAGAGTTACACAGTACTTTTAATCACCGAAGGCTGTTCCGTTGTATCTCAGTGTTAAATTTCTAACTTTGATTAAGTAGATGAACCGGGTCTTTAAAACTTTGTATCCTAGGAACTCCACAAAGTCACCAGGAAAAGTGTCCCAACCCCATCCTCAGAAAGTACGAATGTGTTGCTATTTCAGCGCAAAACAGTTTTGTGTAAACCGTGGAGAAAAGGTGACTAGCATGGATGGTTTCATGAACAAGGTTGTTTGGTATTTTCTCAATAGAAGAAGAGAAGGACAACTGAAATGTCACATGAATCACATTAACAATGATTTGATATACATTTAAATACACTAAGATCCATAAGATTCCAAGAGTGATTGGGTGACAAGCCTCCTTACCTTCCATCTTACCAAGAGGAAGCTAGCTGGTGAGAAGTTTGACCTTAGCCTGGTTGAAATGGTTGCCTGCACAACGCAACTCTTCATTTAATTTCTGTAACACATTTCTCAGGTTCTGCCCTAAACCGGATCTAGAGGATAAATAGACCACCCCATTTTCAGCCTGTAGTCCACACCAAGCCAGATAGTTGAGGGGTGCAGCAAAGGCAGTGATCTCAGCATTTATATCTAGATTTTTTTTATATAACAGAGAGAGAAAAACCACTGAATTTGGCTGTGGTACTAGGCCTGAAGTCCAATATGTGAGCTGAGCACTGAGGCCTTTGCAGACAGGAGTCCTCCTGCAAGACAAAAGCTGCAGTGTAGTGGCAACATGCTAAATAGATGTGATTAAACAACTCTACATCAGAGACATGACCTGCTCACACTGTGTGTCAAACAAGGAAAAGCAGAGCACTGCTTGTAGCTGTTTGCACTGGGACCGTAGGGAAGAGCAGAGCCTGGAGGTCTTGAGCAGCGATGAAGGTGGTAAGACCAGGTTCAGTTGCAGGCTCTCTGCAACCAGGCCCCTTGATGAATGAGAAAATTTTAAACCCCGGGATTCCTCTGTGCCATGACACAAAATACTGCTGGATGAAGACATGTAATACAAAGCTGGAAGAAATATCCATTCTGATATTTACAGAGATAGAGCAGAATCGCAATTGCTTCATAGATAATAGTAACTATTCATCCTAATTTTCTGCTGGAAGTTTATCGTCTACAATGCTAACCCATTGCCCTCTTCTCCCCAAATAAAAGAATGTAGGATACTAAGAGAATAGAAAGCACATGTTAAGTGTCTGACTTGTGCCTAGCTATTATCCTCCTTCTTCCTACATAATAACCTCCTCTTCTCAATTTATATTCACATCTATATTTAATGCTCACTGAAGACTATGGACTTGTGTTTGATGTTCATCTGAAGACATGATTCATCACAATCCTCATTTTTAGTAATGGAAAAAGGCTGTGCTAGAAAAAAAACAGATGAGTGCTTTTTATCTTGGTAGCCACGTAACCTTTATGTGAACTTGAAAAGTCACACAAAAAATGGCAGTCTCAGCCTACTGCGGTTGATTCACAAAGTTTTCTGAATGCTGCATGATCCTCCCTAGCAGTATCTGATCTCTCCTTCTTTAAAGAATGCTTGTTAGAAAAAGACAGCAAATCACTCATTCCTTGACCTACCATGTCTGTTGTTCTTAACATGAGATGTAAAAACATTCTATTAGTTATAAGAAGTTTTTGAAAAAACAGATGTTATCATTTCTATGTCTGTAGTCCTGAGAGTGAAAAACAAGGACAATAGGTCAATTATTAACTTGCTTTTCATGCTCTGCCCTGCAGCCAGAGCCACCAGTGCTGACTCCCAAGCAAGTGGTCGGAGGAGAGCATGGCACCCCCTTCCCTGCTATCGACACAAACTGTCTAAGAACAACCTACTGCAGGGTCACTGAATGCAGACAGCTGAGGAGCCTCTGACATCAACTCACCACAAAAACAGTCTGCTGATGTTCCTTACTGGAATAAAAGGAGCACCAGACTATTTTGTGTCATGGAACATATATGCTCAGAGTCTCCTATACGTCCTCACATGGAGAATGCCAATATACGTAGGGTAAAAATATTCCCAAACTCAGAGATAGTTGCTATCTATTACCTATCATAACTCTATAAATCTCTTTGCACAAAAAATAGGTTTAACCCCTCTTTTCCAAACTAGCTAGTTTCCCTTAAAATAACTGACATCAGCCTGTCAGAGATCAGATATAGCCTAGGTTAGATGACACTAAAATTTAAGAATATAATTTAATGTGAGCTCCTAATTCCAATGTGAAAGACTGAAATTCCACTGGAATATGCAAATTCATTAAACAGAAGATATTTTCATCCATTAAAATACATCCTTTACAGAAATAAGAAGCCAACCTCCAAATTTATAGCTGCTATTAGGGATATTGCGGTTTTGTCTGAATAAAAAACTCTGATTTCTGGAAAAGGAAAAGCATGAACCTTTATGCTATCATCCCCAAAGGAGCATCAGTCAAAGGAGTAAGCGAGGAACCAAAATACCTGGCTGCAGCTGAATCTGCATGGTGGTGAAGCCAAATCAGAAGGTGTGGTCTGGATGCCTGATGCACTAGCCCTGAGAGGGGCAGGTGACTGAGACAGATTCATCTGACAACCTCAAACCACACTGCAGCACCTTTTGTTTGCTCAAAATGGCTCCTCAGCTCCAAAACATGCTGGAGCTTCTCTCATGTCGAGAAACTGACATCAAATTTTCAAATGCAGCTCCTCCTGGGAGAGGAACAGAGCAAAACCTCAGCCCCAAATGCCTGATGCAGTGATGGGCAGGGCAGGAAGCAGGAATCACACACAGGCACGTCGTCCTGCCACAGGGAGGGTTTTCACACAGCCCCATCAGCTGCACAAGGTCTTCTTGTTGGGATGGGTAAAACTGGATTGTGGGACCAACCTGCATCAAGCTGGATCATCCTCCTGGACCGTAGGGTTTTGGGGAACTGGTTTTGTGACACCTTGCTGACCAAGTGAGCCAGACCAAGGAGAGCAGGCAGCCAGTGCTGCTGTCTCTGGCTCTGTCGCCAGAAGAAAACCTTGTCCAAGTCTAGCTCCAGTGACATCATGTCTGGGACCAGGTGCCTCACGCAATATTTCAGTCTTCTCTGTCCTTTCACACAGATGCTTATGCAGCATGGCAGATGGAGGCAGGCATGGTGTCCCACTTGTGTGCATACGCTGTACCTCTGGACTTCTCTACAAAAAATATGCCATTTCCAACATACTTTGTCCTCATCCCAGCAGACTTGCCTCTTCCCTTTCTCTTGCCATTACTGCCTGCATGCCTGACTTGGGGACCCACCCAGTGCCCAAGTGCTGCAGAAAAGCTCAGGAGACATAGTATGATACTGGAATGGCTGTGCTAGAAATCAAAGAGGTCACAGGCTCTTCCTTCCATCAGCATGCGTATAGCAGCACAACATAAGGGAAAATCCAACCCATGCAACCTAAAAATATTCCCACAGATGCATGAAGAAAAACCAAAAGGGCAGATCAGGTGCTGCTCCATTTTTCTGCTATCACCAGTCTTCCCTATATCCCTATTTAAAAGCAATGATTGAAACACATTTCCCTCCTTGCTATTTCTGCATTATAATTGTTTGTAAATGCCATTTTTTCTTTAATTACCCCTTCCTACATATGCATGAGAATGATAGGATAAAGAACAATACAACATAGCAATTGAATTACAAAAGCATAGCAAAAGCATTGTCCTATTAACTTCGTAGCAGCGATGTGTTATAAAATGCAGAGTAAAGAAAAAGGGGGAGTAATGTGTTTATAAATATGTTAGTTAGGTGGCCCAAATGCCATATTGCCTGATTGCAACTGATTGCAAAGCATGCCTTCTAGCATGGATTTCATGGAGCAAAATGCAGTTAATAAAATTACCTTTACGATTTTTATTACAGCCTTTTAGCATAAATAGCTAATAACCAATTTACATTAATGGTGTTGGCACAAATGTAAATTAGTGTCTTTTTGTTTGCATTGCTGAAGTGTAGTTCCATTGCCAGGCAATTGTATTTGGCCATTCCATTAACTGGTGAGATCTAAGAAACAGATAGAGACCCAGGGCCTACCCAAGGAATATTAATTCAGGAAAGAAATTGCGCTGCATACCTCCTTACCAGCTGGGGCCTCACAAAGAGCACATCTGCTTTTTGCACCCAAGCCTGTTCCTCCATCACACATGTTGGCATAGAGACAACACCCCAAGCAGGTTGGTTCTGCTGCAAATCAGGTTTAGAAACCAGATTTCCAGCCTCACACAGCATTTTAAGATTTCATCTGCTTTGCTGTTCTAAGCCACAAGCACCAAGGTCTTAGGAAACTGGTTGCCACCCACCCTAAAAAAAAGACCCCAGTAGTCGGGTCATTCACTTAGAAGGGGGTATTATTTCTTGCAGAGGTACAGCAGTTCCACCAGAGATGACACCATGCAACACTCAAAAAAGCAGCTGTCACCTCCCTGTGCTCTCCAGGTCAAGATCTTCTCTGCTAGCAAACACTCTCCCGCTCCTGGCTGCTTAGGACAACCATTTCTCCTCTCCATGGTGAAATGAATGTCCTGCAGCCAAGACACACCTCACGTTTTCTTCAGTGTAGCAAGTGATAAGGAACCTTGCACAGGATTTACACCACCTCTTCTTTCCTTTTCCCAGGTGATGACTTTCCTGCTTGACACCTAGAAAAAGGTATGGTTGTAACATTATGATTCTTATTGGCGCAAATGGCAAGTGGGGAAAGGGGCCTTTACAGCCTTCTAAATCAATGCTTCTGAAAGCCAAAGATCAAATGTAAACGTTGGCAAATTACTGGCAAGGCAGGTGAAAGCTGCACAATCCCGCCAGCTGTAGAAATAGAGGTTTTCCATTTCAGGCCTCATTCATCTGGGACCTTTCATATTTACAGAGTCTTTCTTTAGTCATGCTACGTAAGCAGCTGCTGTATATACTGAAAGCCAGTTTTCCCATATACTTAAGAGTGCTGCTGGAAGAACAATAAATCATTCATCTATTTCCAATTTCATTACCCTTTATGTGATATTGATACAAAACCGTCCTTTCCATTCATCTGCTTGTTTCTTAGATGAAGACTAGAAGAAAAGCTTCTTCTCTTCATACAAATTGCCAGTAAGCTGTTTTCTTTTCATCGGTACAGAAGGTGACAGACATTCTCTGCTACCCGAGGGTTTTGGATAAGGGATGCATGTACTGGTTGTGTGTGATTTTGCTTCCAAGCATGCAATACACTGGGCTAAAGTTTGCTGCTGTCAACGCCAGTCTGATATCTCCAGAAAATCCCCAGTGAACAGAGAAGAAGTTTTTTTCCTTTTGAACATGAACAGCCATTTTAAAGAATCTCTATATAAATATACATATATGCATGTCAACTACAGCTCCCTCTTACCCTCAGCATGAACAATTGCCATTCTAGCAGATCAGCTGAATTACAGTAGATCTCAGACTCATACTTGTGCTGCACTACTATATACCAAGAATAATTTCACTGAAGTTCATCAAATTCTGTTGATGCATCTCCAGTGTAAATGAGATCAGAAAGGCTTGGTGACCTCTGGGTCCTCTGGTCCACTACATGCACAGGACATAATGAACTAAGCAAACATAGTAGACAAGATAATGGTATCCCTGTAGCATATTAAATATTAATGCAATTAACGACATCAACATCATGAGATGAGTGTTATGAATGGCCAAGACTCATGAGAAGAGGAGAAATCACTTCACTGGAGACCTGGCACCAGAAGACAGAACCCATGATATGAGGTCAGGGCTCAAGCTTGTTCTGATTTGGTAATTACTTAGGTACCATGTGATTTAAATTAGGTGGACTAAGGGAAGCACTTCATGGTTTCACTTCCACTCCTAAGCAACAAGATCAATGCTCCAGCTGGCTCATGTGCCTGTCTCGCATATTATAAGCCATAAAAATACCAAATTGAGCTAATTATGATTCATGTTAAACTTGTACCATCCAATCCAAATCCCATTATCTGAATGTAAAAATTCCCAAGAGGTTCCACAGAGTTTGGATTAGATCTACAATGACAAATGCCAAGTATGTAAGGCCAAAATGAGCTGACTACACCAGTGTAATTTTGGCATGACTCTATTAAAGTCTGTGAGGCTACTCTGATTTATGTGGGTCTGAAAGAAGAATTTAACCATTAGTGATTTGGACTGGAATACAATCTGTTTGCCATTTTATACCAGCCTTAAAGGTTTCAGTTTTCTTTTTGTTTTCTTTTTAAACCCCAATTAATTTTTCTTCCAACTATATCTGTAATGTGTTCTAATAATTTTTCAGACAAAAAAAAGCATAGCTCATGATTTCTTCCACTTAGAATATTGGCTACAACCTATAATAGGACAGGAAAACTTTTAGCATAGCTTAGTCTTCGAGCCAAATTCAGGTCGTACACTTCAGGAGTATTCTGTTCTCACTTGACATCAATAATATAGCCTAAGAGGAAATGAGAGAGGGATTTGGTCAATTATACAAGCACAATTTTTTACAAAACCAGCTTGAAAATGACAGAAATAATCATTAATGAAGATTAATGGGAAGATTCTGGGGTACAGAAATAATTATTTACTATTTCACTTTAGAGACACAAATGGGAGGACAAAAAATGAATGATCACAAGAGTCACAAGCTGGTATGGAGTAGTGTCTTCAGGAGTATATGGCTATTAATAAACCCTTTTGCCAGTATTTTAGTATAAATAATAATATCTCAAAGCTTCCTGCAGCTGCCACAGCATAGGCTCAGATTTACTGAGGAAGCACCTCTGCAGCACTGATTGGGTTAAAAAGCTGGTAAAACAATATTTGTTTCTCCCAGGGCTGGCTGGTTGAGGCAGGTCCCATAACTGGGCAGCTGTCCTGTGCTCCCTGCTGTTGGTGTCAACATCCCCACTGGCCACCAGTGCAGAGGAACCAGCGGCACCTGCATGACTCACACACACAGAGGAGGCCCAGTATTTTACAGGTAAATAAAGATATTTACAAGGAAAGAGAGTTTATATTTTCAAAAGTTACCTCCTGCAAGAAAAAGCCCTTTTCTTTATCCCTGGGAATAGAACTTTTTACAATAAAAGGACACCAAATCAGGACAGTCCTCCCTACAGATAGACAAAGCTCAGCAGAGTTCAGCTGCTGATTTGATGTTTTTTGCAATCCCCTTGAATATTTGAATGCTTTAGCATTGAGACTAGGGGATAAAACTGTGTATTCCACAAACCTATCTTAATCTGGCAATTTTTACAAGTACTAAAACATCATTTTTAAAAGGTGTTTTAAAGACATACTGAGGCACAGATTTAATAGCTTGGATTTAGTCAGTCAAAATCAAGGGCAGGTATGGAATAGCTGTTAAAGAAGATCAAACAGCATGCATACCACATCCAGTGGAGGTGGGTGCTGTGATAAATGGTGCAGTTCAGACCACCCCACTTTCTCAGAGTCACTGCATTACCAGCACTATGTCCTTCCTTAACTGATCTGTAAAAGTGCTTTGGAACATGCAAGAGCAAAAGAATCCATATAAAACCAATTTCTCTTCTGTTCTATTTAAAAGTTAAAGGCACTAATAAAAAGAGAATAAACATCACTCCTTGCTTTATGCAGATGGGAATATCCATCATGAAATGATTGGTAAGCCTTATTCAAAAGGCAGACAGCCCTCAGAGTCCTGCTCTGTGTTGTCCCACAAAAAGATGCGGTGCCATATCCATGGGCCACTGCTGTAAAACTGATGAGAAGCTTCCTGGCAGCCTCTCAGTGCCCTGGGCAGGAGCAGGCACTTCTTGGGTGGTCTGCAGAGGTGGCAAATCTGCTGCCATGCTTTGGCCAGGGGCCTGGGCAGGAGCCCTAGAGGTACACTGTACCTCTTGTCACACCTGGACTGTTTGATTTCAGAGAAGAAAGCAGGAATGCTCCAGGCTATCCTTTGTATCAGAAAGGCCAATAACTGGCCTTCTGAGTGTATCATTCATTGGACATCTTCTCTAGGGAAGAAAAAACTCTCCAGAGGGTGTATAGGAGTAAATAAATTGTCTACAGCAATTTCAGATGCCTGGAGACCTCTTCAGTGACCATTTGCAATACCTTTAGGGAGGAGTGAGAGGAACATTCAGCAGACAGCAATCAGTCACTGGCAAAGCTAAATTCACCTCAGAAGGCCAGCAGGACAAGATTTGCAGAGAAAGGTGAGCAAGAGAGTGAAGTTGTCATACCAACACAAATTTAAATACCATCTTGTGATCCAGAACAACTGCCTGCACTAGATGTCATTATAACTTTGGGGGAAGGGACAGCTAAACGAAACTTCTCACCAGTGAAAAATTTCCTCCTTGAGAAAGATGCTTCAGGAGTACAGGAACCTACTCCTGACACTCAGCTGGTGACCCTCCCAGTCTGCTGACAGGGCTGCAGGGCAGGGTGCTTTGATCAGCCCCATCAGTGCTCTCTACAGCCATCACAGCTCTGAGCCCTGCACCCTGAGAGCCCATGGCACCTCCTGCCCACCTACTTGGTCAGTTCTGCTTTTGCTTGCCAGCACTTCTGGCCTGCAGTCAAAACACAAAAATTCAGATGTCTGATGGTCCCCCTGAGGACTGTAACATCATCAGCCTCAGACATGGCCCCAGATGACCAACACCATAGAGCGTACGTGCAGAAGTAAATTACTTATGTAAATACCAGGTTTAGATTGTGTTGAATTATGTGCCTGTCTTGTCTCTAGCTCCTTTCAAATGCCTCAACAGCCACTGTTGCCACATGCTAGCAACCTTTCTCCTCACAGAGGACAGTGAGCCTATCAGACCTGCACACCTAGCCACCTCACACGTGCACACAACCATCTGCCCTCACCAGAGATTCCATTCACATATGCAGTTGTTCCCTTCAGGAAGAAGCTTCTAGAAGGTCTCATTGATGGCCAGCTGATGGACTGCCCCTGCTACATTCTTAGAAATCTCCTTTAGTTGACAGGAAGTGGAACATTTAAAACAATTCCTTTTTTTATTCCTTTTATTGTTTTCTTTGCCTGCAGTGTAAATTTTGTCTGCATTGTCTGTATAGGGATATTTATTTCTAAACTTTATTGTTTTCTATCTATCCATGTATAAGGGCAGGTGTTAAAGAAATCTCCTTTTTGGTGTTATTTATGGATATGTTCCTTAGAAATAATAACAAGCAAAGAACGTAACCTCATACATGTCAGTCTCAAAATAGGTTTCACTAACTTACAAACGTAAGCATAATTGGTAAAGATACAAAATTATTTCTAAATAAAAACCATTAAGAAGGCTTCCTTCAAAACTGGAAGTGGTGCAGCAGCCCCAGCAGACCAGCACAATGGTTCCCTCGCTGAGCACAGGGACTGGGAACCAGGTCTCTGCAGGGCACCTGGCTCTCTGGCCACTGCATCAGGAGGAGGGGGTGTTTGAGCAGTTATTGAGGTGCAAATGGAGGTGTGGTTCATCAGAGGATATCTTTGAGTAGCATCAGGGACAGTTCAGTTTATCAATTAAGTTTATAAAAAACATTTCACCAACTTAACTTGGACCATCTTTTCTATAGAGGATTATATCCATTACCTAATGAGTGCCTGAGATGCCCAGGGGAGATGCGCTTGCATCTGACCTGAGAACAGCTGGTTCCAGCCTGAGATGTTTTAGTCTGTCTGGACATCCAGTCTTATTATGAAAACATCAGGAAATAGAAACTCCATCTTGTGCCCCCATGGTTTACCCCAGAAATATTACCCTCCCTGCACTACAACTCCAGCCAATTATACCTTTCTCCACTACATTAAATTCTCTTTTAATAGATATTGCTGTCTCCCCACAGAAGAGTGTCTCACTACAAGTAAATCACCTCTCTGTTAGACAATAAGAGGGCAAATTCTTTGATCCTGTATTCTGCACACAATGAAATGAGGTGAGCTTAGTGGGAGCATCTTTTCCATGACATTCTTTTGAGAGGATGAAGCTCCTTGGATGGGAGACACTACCTGAAGTTTTCTCAGATCTGGTGTCCAACATGTCCTGTTTAGCAGAGAAAGGACAGCAGTTGGCTGTCTTTGGGCTATGACTTACTTTTCATACACTAAATCTTACTTGGTTTAGGTGAAAGTCCTTCTGACTGTGCTGACCCAGCAAAAATTACTAATCACTTTGGCAGCCCTCAGTAATCCTTGGGGTTGCATAAAATTATGAAAGGAAACTCTTTTATCTTTGTAAAAAGGATTCTGATAACAGTGCTGAATAATATGAGATTTAGGACTGATCTCAGCATTACAGTCATTGTAACTCTGTAATGCTTCCCCATGACCAACGATTCTTTCAAATCTCTCAGTACAACCCTATCCATGGACTTTCCAATTTTTTTTTCCAAAAAAGACAGATGGATTAGAAGACTTTGATAAAGTGTGAAGTCAACCATCTTCAGGCCAGGCCATACAGAAATACATCTTCTTTCATCCAAAGAGGGTCTCAGAAAATCTTGATTAGGGATATGTTAATCTGAAGATATCTCTGGAAATTAAATGTCTGTGACCATTTGAATGATCACTTCCTCTGCTTTCCAACAAGAGGGGGTGAACAAGTCTGTCTTTCTTTGCTGCTTCAGGTTCACCAGAAGATAATTAAAGTCCACCCTGAAATTAGGATGCAATGCACAGAAAATGCCTACATCCCATTCCTATGTCTACAAGTAATCTGATGAAAATACACTGAAGCTCTTCTTCCTGCATGTTGCTTCAATCCAAATTTCCTCAGGGGAAGAAAATACAAGTTCCCTTCCACCAAATGGCCTTCTTTGAGAGCACAGTTTTCAAAGACAAAAGTCCTCACACACTTCCAGCTGGAAGCACTGCCCAAGTGCTCTGCCAGCTTACACTAGACCCACAAGGCAAAAATATTCATGTGTTATCAGCCTGTTGGTAAGGCTGTCCCTTATGACTAGAAAGTGTCTCTTCACCCAGTGGAGGAAGAATTGTATAATCTACCATGTGAGTTTTGGATTTAGGATTTCCTGGCCCACAATAGCTCTGTGATCTTCATCAGGCTACTTGCTAACTTCCTGGCAATTTTTCACTCTTTAAAAAACGTAAGGATAAAAACATTGCTTTAGTCATGGAATGTTGTTAGAATAAACACAGCTCAGATGCTGAAGTATTGAGATTCCACAATAGCATATGTGCCATGGAAAGGAAATGTATCACGAACATACTGAAGAAGAGAGAAAACAGGTAAAACTTCAAGGAACAATGTATGTCAGTCTAGCAAACGGTCAGATGTTTCTTCAGCTTATTCTGTTTCTGCCACAAATGGACTAAAACCATGGCCCACTCACATCACCTGCTTGCCATCAAAGCAACAGTGTCCAGTCAATAGCGCTAAGAGCTTCAGAGAAAGTCTTAACTAAAAATCAGACATAAAACCTGCCTGATGGTGTGGCCTGTTACACAGAACCAATGGTGCACAGGGAATTATTCATCACAGAACTAGCTGTATATCATGGCCTCTGATGAAACCACAAAGTCAGGAGGGGGCCTTTATTGTAGAGGAGAGGATTACCCAGACATGCCACTAAGGTAAGTCTTTCTGGCAAGTCCCATCTGCTTACCATAACGGCCGAGTCTGTGATTGCCTTAGCTACACAGAAAGGTTTAGGGCTTGTTTTGAAAGACAAGAGATGCTGGAAAGCCATGGGCTTCCTGGCAGCCTTTATGATACTCAAGTAAAATTGGTAATGCTGGTAAAAACAAGCTCAGGTGTATCACCTTGGAGCTTTGTGTCCAAAAATTATTTATGGGTTTAGTTTGTTACTCATTGACTTAGGTTATTGTGAGTCCTTGCGGTGCTGTACATCGTTCAGCCAGTGCAATGTCTATATTGCAGTGGAGCTGCTCCACAATTTCCCAGATTGTCCTATTTGGTCTGATGCCTTTTTCTGGTCTTAGGAAATAAAGGCTCAGACACGGTTAGAGGATTGGGGGTCGTTTACCTCGGTATTTTAATAGGATCCCATTCGATGGCTTCTGCCGTCCAGGTAGAACGCGTCGCAAAAGCCCCGTCCCCCCAGTCGAGTGTACAATGAAAGACTCTACTCATTAGCATATCTACCAGGAGGGCCCAATAAGGGGCCTGGGTGGGCTAACTTCTAGTTTACAAAATCTGTCCTACTAGGAGACCTTGAGGGCCCATGAAAACACAGTGTTTGGCCTTCTAACTCTACGTGGTTTCAGGGTTGTTTAGTCTACCGGCCTGCTAAACACCATGAAACCAGGCTAAACTATCACCTAAAGCATCACAAGTATGCATGCTAATATTTGTGAATGTAGGGAACAGTGTAAGAAATATTCAGAAGAAAAGCAGAAAAATCCTTCAGGCATCATGTCTGACATTCACAGGATCTTAATACTGATAGCAAAATTGTTGTCGTGTTTGGGGATAAGAGCTGTGTTCTCAAACAAAACAGCCTGTGACAGCACATCCTACCAAAAGGTAAACGAAAATTCTGTTAATAAGGAAAAGCAAAATTCTGTAGCAGAACTTGAAGCAAAGTGGCTTGTAAAATTTTCAGTGGGGCTACAGAAAATTAGTTTGTAGAAGTTCCTATAAGAACATCTTAGTATAAGTCCACGAAAATAGACAAAAAGAATTTTGATAATAACATGATGACTAAGTTTGAAGAATTGAAATACGAACAGTACGAAAAGTGTATGACTGAGGAAGAAAGAGGTAAAAAGCAAGACCATGACTGGTACTCCACTGGTACAAAAATGTCCTTGCAGGAACAACTTTAAGCTGTCAGAATTTGTGGAGCAAATCTGTATATCAGTGGTCATGAAAAACAAAAGGAAAACAAACACAATTAATAACAGCACAGAATATTGGACTTCACATAGTCAGATATGAACATGCACATTCTGACTGTTCCTGCAGCTTGAGGGTCCTTGGAATACCCTAGCCCAACAATATAGATTGTGTGCAGAAATACTTTTGCTCATCTTCTGTTTTTACCAGAAAAGTGCAAGAAAGTATCAGACAAATAACAACATTTCTGGGAAAAACAAAAGTTTCTCTTCTGATTTTCTACTCTGCACACAAGAACGCATATTCTCTTGGGAAGCAGATGAATTTGGATCACATTTTTTTCCTTCCTCTGAGAGAAGAGACATTTAAAACAGTTTAGCACCATTTAAAAATATATTTGTCATCTGTTTTCCCAGTTTCCCTTAAACTTTTTTATTTGTGAAACTATGAGCATGGGAGGGATGTTCTGTCCTGTGTAAAGAAGGTGCCCCTTCAGGGACCCAGGCATGGCCACCTCACCCTCCTATGCCTCAAGATCACAGCTTGTCCCTATCAGAGCACTTCAAAAACAGTCTGGACTACCTTTTCCTCTTTATTTTTACAACAAGGGCTGATAAATGCAAACTAATAACCCCCTATCGTCATTCACAGAATGGTCTGTTTACATTTTTCTGTAATTTTAAAGGATTTTTAAAATGGGTTGGTATTTAACATTTGCTGCCTTTCCAGCACACACTGCTATCTGGAGCCTTAAAAAGACTCTTTATTTCTCCATAAAGATGTCTTTCTAGATGAGCTTTCTGATCTTGTTCGTGTTGGTGATTGAAAGTGTAATGTACCCAGACTGCTAGTGTAAATCATTAAAGTTTAATTATCAATACTGTTTTCTTTTCCTCATAATCTTTGGCTAAACAAGCCTGTGTGACAGGTGAAGAAGACAGGAGTTTATACAGACAGATTGTACATACCCAGGTAATGTGGACAGCAAGTGCTCCTATGAGATTTTTATTTCAGCAAGGCCTGCAGGACCAGATGCTTCATACTGGAACAGGCAAGACATGGTGCACAAGCTCAAGCACAGCTCCTCTGTCTTCAGATGGCTGCCCCAATACAGAACTGACCTGATCTTACCAAAATACACCTGCATGAAGAAACTGCTTTGTGGCTCCACTAGGGTCAGATGCAGATCTCCCTGTCCGTGCTGGAACTGATGACAACAAACTTAGCACTGTTTGCATGTCATTCAAAAGTTAATGTGGCCTGAGAGAAAACCAGCAGTTCATATCTGCTACCTCGACAGCCTGAAGTGCTGAATCTCTCCATTCAGGCAGTCCAAGGGCAGAAATGTGTATATTTGCTAGAACTCTCAGAATATTTTCAGTTAATAAGTTGTGTTAATGTCTAAAACTTAAATTACAGTCTTTACACTTCCTCTGCCATTCCTCAGAATACTTAGCTCCATTTGTGCATGTACAGACAAGAGAGATTTTGATTTAATAAATGTGGTATTATGGCATGATCCTTTAAGCAGTTGAGAGATGAAAGGCTGATTTTTGCTTTATTCCTAAGCACACTGACATCAGGAGTAAATTTGGAGCTTGATGCAAGAGATTCAGCTGTGCAACTGACATTAAGGCTAATAGCAGCCACAAGAAAAACAAAATTACATTCTCTTCCTTGGACAAGAAATTAAATACAGATTGCAACTTATTCAAAGAGTTCAAAGTCAATTACTTTTCCCAGTGAAATCAATGAGAAGGACTTTCCATTTCAGTTCATCAGACTTTCTGCCTGCTGAGAAGAGTGACTTTATCTGGGATCTTTATCACCATTTGCCTTCCTGGGTTGTTGGATTTTCTTTCTTTCTTTGCCTGATTGATGATTGGTCTCATAAATACAACATTCTGCATTTTTTTCAAAGGCAATTCAACTGCTTTCAATAACTGGTAGGATTTTGAAAAATCACTAGAATTTTCCTTTAAGACACTGTAAAAGCCACAACAAAGACTGATATTAGCTGGATGAAACATCCAAAGCCCACATTCCATTTCCTCCAACAGGCCTGTGAAGTGTTGCTGCTGATCCATGGAGACACTCTGACCAGGATAAACTTTCATCCAGTGACTTCTTTAAACTTGGTGTGATTTGGTCTTCATTTGTCACTGCTTGTTTAAGGCAGGTGCCACTTGAAAGGTCTTAATCGTTTTCCATGAACCATATTAGTATGCACAAGGGCAGACAGTCACAAAAACACTACAGAACACGGAGTGGATGTGCCTGGGATAGGTTAAGGTGATGTCTGTGTTCAGTTCATTCAAAGATATCAACACTATCTGTTTACAAATATTACTATCTGGCCCCAAATTTTGTTCTAAGAGATTTGATTTTGGCATTGCCACCTCCATGATCTGGACTGGTTTCCACACCGACAACTTTCATTCATTCTTAAAACCAAAAGTCCACATAACACAACCAGGACCAGTATAAAATCAGTTACCTCCCATCTTATGTACAGCTACACCAGACAAGCTGAGGATTCTGCAGCCAAACCCCAGGACCCGATTTCAACCATTATTTAATAATCATCATAACATTTAGCTGCTAAGTAGCCATAGCAATCACATTGTCCTCAGATTCCCATGCCCTGCTGTTATCCCTCTCCTGGCAGTCATTGCCCCAAGCCCACAGCAGCTCTGCCCCCTGGCATCACCCTCTAATCCTCTGCACCCCAAGCTTTTGCTTGTAAAGATGGACGTTCAAGATGCAGAGTCCTGGTGGGGCAGGGGTGGGAGCAGGAGCTGATGGTGTAGCTAACACTGCTGGAGCTGTCATGGCAGTGTTTAGCCTGCCACGCTGTCCTTGAGGGGAAGGAACATGAGGAAAAGGGGCATGTGCAGAGTTTGCTATCAGTTAGCTGAAGAAAACTATTAATGTACATGTGCCTGTATGCAAAAATTTCTTTCACTACATACATTATTAGCAAATAGGAATTATTAAGTTAAAAAAGAACAACAGCTGGATTACAACAGGATCCCAGGGGTCACTAAATCATGAGATTTTTCTGGTGTACCATTAGACTAAAATCATTTGAAATGCCTTATATACCATAAACAGTGTATCTCAACAGCAGAAGAGAGCATGAAGGGTAGTCAGAAGCAGGTAAGTGCAAGGAAAACAGCCTTCACACCATACCAGCAAGGGGCAAAAGTATAATTTTTCCAGTATCAAATGTGACATAACATTCCTCTGGGACAGTATACAGTATTTGCTGCGTGTTATCCTTAGCAGTTACTGTGACACTGCAAGCCTTCTGTCTGAGCTGTATCCACTGAAGGGCTGGAGGCACCACGTGTCGGGTTTGCAGGGTGGGAAAGAGAGAGGAGACCCTCAATGCCAACTTCAGTGCCCTGCCAGCCGTGAAGGGGGAGGCTGAGAAGCACTGGGACCAAGGCTCCAGGGCTTCAGGGGACATCCCTGCTCCCGCTATCCCCCAAGGCACGCCGTGCTGCTCACTGAGTCACTAGGCTCCAGTAAATGAGCCATTGACAGCAGCCACCTCTCTCTCTCATGCTTCCTTCAATGCTCAGGGCACTTGGACTTTCTCCCCAGTATGCTGGCTGGAGCCCAGGTCAGTTTTGAAAACATTTTCTCCACAGTGGGTTTTCCAAAATCCTGCTCTCTATCCCAACAGCAATCTCGAAAGCTGTTCATCCCAGGTGGTCACAGCACCAAGAGAGTACAGGTCCTACAACCAAGCACAGCCCCCTGCCTCCCTGAGGTTCCCAACACAGAAAAACAAGATCCATACACACTCAGAGAGCCAAAACCCACTTCGAGCTCACATCTGCCCTAAACTCTAGGGCCATGCACATCTTGATACATTTTCTACCCTTTATTTTAACGTTGGTGGAGGAAAACACCCGATCATAATCATGACGGAGCCCCCTGCTGGTAAGTTAATTTCTAGCTGAAGGAAAAGAAACGCTATTTAACTTGGGTTTCTTTACCCTGTCAGCAGATCTGTAAGGTCATACAAAACCGCATCCTTTCATAAGTGTATTAGGGTAAAAATGACATCTGAAAATCTATGTGCTGGGAAGACAGTTGTGAACGAGGTCCCCAGGTTAGGAAAATCAAGTTAGGACAGTTAGCTACTGATTTCCTATGGCAGATTTAACTGTTGAGTTAAAACCCACTGACATCAGAGGTGACATTACAATGTAAGTCACATGAAGGTGCTGCAAGAGGCTGGGGAGCAGAGGAGAGGACAAGTTTCCCAATCCCTGCTCACACCCTGATTCTCCAGGTACATTGTGTATGTGATGAATAGGAAATCCACGTACAAAACATGAATCTGAGCTGCCATTTGTGCCGCACAGATTGTCACCCAAGTGTTGGGTATGAACACGGCTTTCCCCAGTCTCTGCACTTCAGCCCTATTTCAGTACATGTAGCAGTGCGCAAATTCCATTAAGATAATAATACCACCTTTGAAAATTCAGGATTGAAATAAAGCCAGGGGACAACAGAGACAGTTGTAGTTTGGCAATGGTGTGTGTCTGGAAGGCAATCAGTGTGGTGTTCCTCTGTGAGGCAGGAGGATCATACTGTAGGGCAGGCAGGCAAACCTGCCTTCCCAACATAGCTTTATCATAACTCTCTCCGGGATTTTGCCATCAATCCGGCCGTTCAGTTACCCATGACGTATGACATAGAAAGGGAAAAGCATGAAAAAGGGTGAGGGATACTACACTTCAGATATTTCTGTTATTTTTCTCTAACAAGACCACTCAAATTTAAAAAACCAAAAAAACACACATAAACACTACATTGTTGATATGCAGCAAGGGGAAATACATGTGGGACATACTAACGTTTTGTTGCAGTTTGAAACTGTGACAAAATGTGATTATCTGAGGTAAAAATATCGATCATTTGGCAAGAGGTCAAGCACTCTACAGGTTCATGGTTCCCTTGCAAAGCTCAACAATAAAAAGTGAGGAGAACAAACCAAGTGAAGACTTTTTTTCTCACTAAGACCTGATTTTTATGTTCATATATTGAATTTTAAAACACCTAATTTGGAGAGGGAGCCTTTATAAATTGACCTATTCTCTGCAGTTCTGGTTTTCTATTTTTCACCTTTCCTAATATAATCAATAGTAAAGGACTGTAAATAAATTGCTCACGTGGGTAGTCAATAGACTGAGAGGATGTTTTAAATATCTTAGTAACAGCTAACATCTCAGAGAGGGTGTTGCAGCCATCAGTGGGGCTGCTTTAATGCAGTGTCAGCAAGAGCCATATTGGTTAAGCCACACATCTCTGCAACACCACAAACTTCTTGGTTTTTCAGAAAATGTAGTGCACAGGGTGGTTAACTTCCTTTTGCCCAATGCTTATTCCAGAGAGAGGAGCCAAGCTGCACTGTAGGGAGGACAGGGCAAAAGGGGCAAAAGTAGCAGTGGACCTCAAACCACCCATGTCACGAATATTCATTTTCAACTAGACTCAGACTGGGTACCTTTCCTGATCATCCTTCATTAACCATGCCTTCCCTTCAATGGATTTGTAAAGAGATCACCAAACCATCAGAAATCATTCCTTGACCACCAAAAATCCCAGCCATGGGCCGGCACACAAGTTTCTTTGATCCTTCAGTTGGGCCCAAGGCTGTTTTCATGTCTTCCAGGAATACCTGCCACACCTGACAGGATCTGTGTTGCAGGAAAATTCCAAGAGCCTCCTTTCAATTGTCTATAGTGGGAGCTCAGATGTGCATCTAAGTGGGCCACCTTTTTTTAAGTAAACGTACTTAAATATTGCAATACTCATAGAAATGCAGTAGAGACCTCAAAATGGGTTTTATCACTGTAATTTTATTTACTTACAAAAATCTAAAGTTTGCACTTAAAACAGAGAATGGTCTCAAGCTGCCAGCTATTTTCTGCCAATTTATTATTCATAATCTGATATTAATTTTTAGATGTTAAGCTATTGTCCAATAGCTGGCTGTGATATTTTGGAAGATATATCTTTGGAAAATATAAGCTTTTGAAGCAGGCTTAGACTCACAACACAGGAATTGCAATTGCAAGGACCCTCACTGCTCCACAGTTGGCTTACTTCTCTTCTTCAATGTGATTTATTGGATCCAGTCACGTACCCCAAGAACCTCCCTTGCATCCATTCATCTACCAGTGCTTGTGAAAGGGACAGAACTTATGAAAGGATTACTTGGCCTCTGCTGTGGAAGATGAGAAGAGTTACCAAAAGACACCAGACTGGAACAGGTTATTTCCACAACGTTTCAGCAGTACCCTAAAGCATCCAGCTCTGATGGGATTTTCAAAATCTCAGTGACATCACAGTAACATGTGAGGAGTCAGCAGAGCTGTGGTTTAACTCCAAGCACTGAGAAACTGGAAGGGCTTCACAAAAGCTCCCTGGTACTGTGGAGGTACCAGGTACTACAGTACCAGGTACTGTAGTCCTGTTCAAACAGAGGGTTGTTGCACTGACATACCTCTCCATCCCACAGCCTGGGGAACTCACTTTGGCATCTGAACCAATTTCATCTGAGCTTTCTTTTTCCTTTTCACTGTATGTTTTTGGTCTTGTTTTAGCCATCTTGTTCCAAACTACCCATTGCTTTGTGTGACCAGGAATTATCACTGAAATAACCACACAAGAACAAAGGAGGAGATATTCAAAAGCACAGATGAGCATCAGAATCTTGTTTGTGTTTTTGAAAATTCCTCTCATTAGTATTATAAGCATATCTTGAGAAGGATGCCTGAGTGTGAGACCATATGGTGAAAAGAAAGACAACATTCAAATAACAAGAGATGTATTTGCAGAGACACCATCACATTATATCTTAGGTGCTAAGTGCATTGCCCTGGGAGCTCTCTGCCCATACGCGTTTGCTGTATGTCAGATCCTTACTCAGCATCTTCTTCAAAGAGCAGAAATGAAACCTTTTAGAAAGCCTTATGAGACACCCAGGATCAGAGTTGTAACACAGCATCCCTCTTTTGCAGGGCTTCCAAATCCACCCAGAAAATGCAATATTCCTCTTGCTTACTCATTCCAGTTTCTACTCATTCCATGAAACTAAAATCTCATTTCTACACATTTTGCTCTATAATTCACTCTCCATTCTCTGTTTAAAACACACAAGATTCTAGCTATAAACTGCTTCAAATATCCTGAGAACTTCTGCAAAGCACAATGCAAATTTGAAAAGTTCAAGCCTGGTGCTAATGCAATAAAAGAAGGCAAATATGATTCCAGATATATAGTTGGTGTAATGCCTTTAGGAAGCGCTCCATCAGTTTGATTTAGAAAATGATTGCATTATGTTAAAACAACTAAATTGGATAAGAGGAAGAGGGATTTGTTGACATAAATCTTGTCTCTGGACTTCAAACCCCTCCAAGTAAATACAAATAAGAAAATATATACAGAGAGAACTGCCAATTTCCCTTGAGAAAATCTGTTTTCAAGGAAGTAAAAGTCTATATTGGAAATCAATCCAGTTGTTTATAAAGCAAGAAACCTGTATTGGAAGTCAGCAGGGGGGAACATTGGAAGAAAACCATCAAATAGAAGAGAACAAAGTGAAAAAATAACCAAACTATATAACCCAAACTTATTGTTTTCAAATAATTGTATGATTCTGACCTCATCTGCAATAAATTTGGAATAACTTGGCATGTGAACACCACCAGCTCAAAGGAAACAGAACACTATGTAAGAGCAAACAGGAACAGCCCAGTAGTTTTAAAAAAGGTTTCTCTGAGTGACCAGCACAGGGAAGAAATAAGGCAGCAGAAATTCTCTGAATATTTTGCATGGTCCTGATACAGTGTGCTGGTGGTAATCTTTATCCTAACAAATTATCAAGATAGTAATTCACTTTAATGCTTCTTCTGCCAGAAGAATCCTATCAACCTTGTGGGAACAGGAAGCATGGGCACAGTCCAGGGTAGGAGATGAAGGACTTGCTTCCCTTCTGTTTTCCCCTGTCCTTACAGCTCCATAAAATCATCAGGAAGAGAAGCAGGGACCACAGCCTAATGGAGGCACCTTTCCATAGTCGGCTGTGATTTAACCAATAAGTTCTTCTTCCAGTCCAGACTTGTTTGTCCACAATCTCCTTTTTAAATAGGTAACTGAATATTGCTTGGCTGAATTAAAGAGATCTGGGAAATAAGTGCAGTTTCATGATGTAGAAATGATGGCAGAAAATATTAATATGTGCTTCTGTGAAATGCTAAGCAACTGTCAAAAAGTGAAAGGAAACAAATCTGAAAGGCCACTGTTATGCATCCTCACACAAAATTAATTCCCTGTAACCATTACTGCTCCTTTATCTGTTACACCAGGAGGAAAAGATTTGCTAGGTGGTGGATTAACTCAGTAAGATTATTCAAAGCTTTGACTGCTGAGCAGTGGTCAAAGGCTGGCTGGTTACTGTCCCTGATTCCACAGGCTGATGTGGCCACAGTGATTACTGACAGCCCTTTGTACAGGTGGAGAGCAGTGGTAGTGGTGGTGGACAGTTGCCTGTGCCCAGTGAAGGAGCGGGCACAGGTGAGGGGGACCTCAAGCCATTCCCTGGGCTTGGGAGAGTGGGATCCATTCAAGCAGTTGCCAGCCTGGAAGAGCCTGGATCCTGGCATCAACCCACCCTTAATTTGAACCAAGTCATCACACAAGCAAATGTGAATAAGGTAGTCATACATCCCAACAGGTGGCAGGGCTGTGAAGTTATTACAGACAGAAGCTGATAGAAATGGAAAAACCCATGCTTTGCCTCCTCATATACAGAGTGAAATCACAAGGGCATCTTGCCCTTACTGTGAAGACACAGGACATTAGGGTTTGTGGGGAGTGGTGTCCCTTGGCCAGCAGCAGTAGTGAACCAACTCTGATGCCCCTGGCCACCCAGGCACCATTTCAGCCCTTTCCCCCACTGAGTGACTGCTTTCACTTCTCCACAACTGCTCTCATCTTCTTGACAGACTGAGCATTCTCATTTACTTGTCCCAGTGGTGTGTATAAACACCTGCTGTCATGCTTGACTAAATCCTGAACACATTACTGGTCTGTGAAAGAGTAAAATCCTCTGTCCTGCCCAGCACAGAGTAACAGATGCCTGAAAGCCTTGCCATACACTGGATTAGACATGGTCTTTGACCATGTAGGCTTGTGCCCACGTATTGTTTAGGTGGGCAAGGCAATCCCTATGCAAGAGACCGATCCAACATTGACTTTTGAGGAAAGCAATTATTCTTACAGCAACAGCTCCTCACCAGCTCCTCCCCTTGCCATAGGCAAAGTAAAGAACAGCAGGAGAGAGAGTCTCATCGTTCTCTTTTACTAGCATACTGCTCAGTCCTGTACATGGAGTCACACTTTAATTCTGGGGCTCTGATCTGCTGAGGACTGGGATGAAGCTAAGGACCAAAGTTCTTGTTGATCAAACCACTGGAGGAATGTAAGGAAGAGAAAGCAAGCTGCCTACCTGCCTTTCCTTGGACTTCTCAGGCCAGGAGTCTTCTGAGGTTTCTTCACAGATGAGGTTGCAGATATTGAAGCAATCGGAGATTAAAAGTATCACCTTCCATTCAGACAATATTTAGCAAAGGACTTTCTCCTTGAAAGCCAGCTCTCAATGATGCTCATAGATATTCTTGCATTGTCAGCTCATCCTTCCCAGGGGACTGAGACAACTTTAACAGTATTAGATAATTTAGTCTTCTATTAACCTTTTCAAATTGTGGCCGTTACACGGCATGAGGCGCACAGGCACAAACTGCAAATGTGAAGGAGCCGCTAAATTCACTGGAGGTCTCACTTGGTGTCTCACAGAAAGTCATGTGGGAAGGTATCACCTAACTGCAAAGGTCTGTCATTCAAACCACAGCAATTTATTTTTCATTACAGGAGAGGGAGTTGGTTGAGATGGCATCAGCACAACTCAAGTTTCACCTCAACATGGTCTTAGCTTCCACCAGCACTCATTCTCTACCCAGGCTCAGTAACCAGACAGTCCACTTCTGCTCTTCAATGTCCAGAGTCAAAAATGTCATGGTCATGCCTCTGAGATGTAAAAATGTTTCTCCTAGCCCTTGGAAATCCACAGGTTATTGGTACATTGCTGAGGCACTTCTACAAGGGAAAAACACATTAATTCAAAATCCTCAGATGCTGGAAAAAGGGTTTCCATCCTAGACCATCTCACTGTTGCCTTAGCTGCCAAGAAGAGTCATTGTGGCCCTGCACATGGCGAGCTTTCACCACCAATAGTGATCTCTTTTCCCAAAGTCACCTGTTGGAGAATCAAAAATAGGAATTAGACATCCTGACTCTGAATCTTACACCTCAGTCATATGGCCATTGTTTCCCTCTTCTGCCTTTGCCGGTTTTATACAGTACTACTTGCAATGATATTCATGCTCTTCAGCTCTCTCCTCCAAATTAAATCAATAGAGATTACTGCTAGTTTAAAAAATGAAGGAAACAATATTTTCAGTAACTCTAACAATTGCTCAGAAAGAGAAAAAAGCACTCCAGACACCTGCACCTCATCAGGTTTTTAGTAACTGCTGTTTTGGGACTGCTCCTCTTCCCTTTGCATTTTCTGCTATCAGAAAACAAACTCAGATATAACATTTTACTTGATGTGTATCAAGATCTACCATTCTGAACCAGCCCTGAGAAAATATGGAGGACAAGTAAAATAGCTGTAACAACTAGCTCTATGTGTGTAGCAGCCAGTCCTACACTGCTGGATAAATACACCATATGAAAATCCCTGGAAGATGAGCGAAGGCAGTAACTGTGGCTTATCTGTATGGTATTCGATAAACAAAAAGGAACTAAATAAACAGTGATTTCTTTTTGACAACCTGTTCTATTTCCTCCTAGTACTGAAAAAAAGAAAGCAAAAAGCCTATTCTTAGATACATCAAGTTCTTGTCAATGCCCCAGCACTGCATTCTGGGCAGCTGCCACTCACCAAAGTTTGGGGAAGGAGAGTCAGCTGCTGAGAGGGCTGGCAGCCTGGATCCCTGCAGCATGCTCACAGCACCAGCACCACCACTGCACCAGGACCTCCCAAAGGCTTCAGAGGCAAGAGGCACAAGGCAAAAGCCAAGAGCCCTAGAAATTAATGGCAAGATTTCTCCTGATTTCAGACACGTGAGTGTGTCATCCAGAAACTTTTGCAGCAGACTCACATTTCTGATTTCATCTAATTCAACAGTCAGTTAAACACATTTCAACTAATCCTCACTCCACCAGCACATCATGTTGTGCTACCTGACACCACAGGTGAACAGGGCAGAGTGATCCACCTTAGGGATGAGGAAGACTCTGCTGGCAGTCTGGGATGGAGGAATCCACACTGAAGTAGTACCCATATGTCTGCATAAGACAAGATCAGAAGTCCACAATAAAGATAATTCAATTCTCCTCTGAAAAAAACATGAAGTGGAAAACACTAAAGCACATAGAATTCACACCTGCTTTTTTTTTTTTTTTTTGCTAAAAAGGCTGGTTCCAAGGCACATATAAGGACATAAATCAGAAAAATTCTTATTGGATTAAATAATCTCAAAAAATACCCTTCATATTAAAAATATGTTTCTCTTATAAAACTGGAAAAATCCTCTAGGATGTTAACTATTTTGTATGCATCTCAGTCATCATATTATTTGCATCCAGTTGGAGATGGCAGAACTACTCAGGGGGAAATTAACACGGGTATTTTAAGGGTTGTTTTTTTCCTTTTTTTTTTCCTTTACAGTTTTCTATGTGCAAAACCTAGAGGCTTGTTTTCCTCCTTTATCAGAGAGAGAAAAATGGTCCTGATTCAAAGCAGCACTGAAATACAAGGCTCTGCCAGATGTTACATAAACGATGATGTAATGCTGAAGTATTTCATTGCACATGCAGGTCTGTTCTTCAGCCCAGCAGTGATTTATTACATTTTGTCAATCCCATTTTATGTACCCACATCATTTTTACATCATTTTTCTTCATGACATTGTTATATTCTCACAGAAGCACATAGAGATAACATCATAACAGTGCAGCCAATGAAGTTAGCATTTTATAAATAATGTTACTAATAAATAAATATACCAGTGAGGGGAAAATGGTCTTTCTGAGAGAGTGAAAAGCAAATTTACCTTTGAATAATCTGACGGGGGGAAGAGGCCATAAGTCCAATAAGAAAATTGAGTTTGCATCCTCTCAGAGCAGCTCTTGCCTTCATGCAGAACAGTGAGAAAATGCAGTTCTTGTCTCTTTTTGGCTTAATCTCACATTCTCTTTGTTCTCTTAATGTGTTCTGTGTGCTGCCGGCTAGATCTTATGCACCAGCTGCTTGGTTAAACACATGCATCAGCCAGTGAAAGAAGATCAACACATAAAATCTGTTTTGACCCTGAAATTATCAAGCCATTGGACACACCAGCTTTTTTTTTCTTGATCATCCATCAAGATTCATTAGAAAAAACACACCCAACAACACTGCTTCTTATTGGGGGAAAAAGAATTCCAGAAAGTGTAAGTTCAAAAGCCCCAAAAGTCATGTCAAAATAATACAGAAGACTACTTAGAAGATGCATTCCTACAGCAATATTGTCAAAGAAAATAATCCTTCTAACAAGCAGCTTGCCAAAAATCCCATTAGACCACTGAAACAGAGAAGTCCTCTTCTTTAGCAGTCAGCCATTAACCTGCAACAAGAAAAATATTGTGGTGAGAAGCTGCAGTTGAAAAGATTTTAAAATTTTCTTCTTCCTAACAACACAGGGCCAGATTTTGCTTTTGCTGAGTCACTAGAAAACAAAAAAAAATCTTGATTTTTTTTAAATTTTAAAAATATTTTTATTTTTTATTTCTTGACATTTTAAATGGTGTCTCCCCATTTGACATATAAAAGGCGTGTTGTCTAGGTGACTTCCTTTTGAGGGGAACTGAAGCTCCCATGTGCCAACAGGACCCATTCTACAAGGAAATCTGCTGCCTTCCTGGGGCTTGGGTGAGACATCTTACTAGAAAATTCCCTGAACTGAGTCAGCACACTGATTACTATTCACTGTTGTTGCCCAGGTTGGCAGTAATGACACTGAGAAGTCCTAGAGCAATCAAAAAGGCCTTCTGGGCAGTGGAATAACTGATTGTAAGGACAGGAGCATAGATGTTGTTTTCCTCAATTCTCTCAGTAGCAGGGAAGGCTGCCAAAAGGAACAGCCACTTGACCAATATGTGGCTTAAAGACTGGTGCCACTGGTGGAATTTTGGCTTTTTTGCTCATGGCGGAAGGTGGGGGGTGGTGTTTATATGACCCCAGGCCTGCTGCAAAGTGTTTGCCTGACTAAAAGAAGGAAAAGGATTCTAGCCCATGAGGTGGCAGGGCTGACTCAGAGGGTTTTAAACCAGGTTGGAAGGGGGAGTATGATAAAACCAGGCTCAGCAGAGATGAGTTTAGAGTGGGCATGCCAGCGTTGGGGGTAAAAGCAATAGGCCAGCTGAAGAGCATCCACACCCGTGCACGCAGTATGGGTAACACAGTGGCAAACAGGAGGAAGCCATTGGCAACAGGAAAGCCATGACAATCACCATCACTGAAAGCTGCTGGGATGACTCACGTGGCTGGAGTGCAGCAGTAATGGTTATAATGTTTCTCATATGGATGGGACAGGTGGGGAGGCAGAGGCAGTGGAGTGGCTCTGTATATTAGGGAGTGTTTCACTGTGTAGAGCCCAAGGACAGTGATGACAAGATTGAGTGGCTATGGATAAGAATCAGGGGGAAGGCTAACACGGCACATATACTGGTGGGAGTCTGTTACAGACTACACACCCAGAATGAAGAGGCAGATGAAGTATTCTATGAGTGGCTGACTGAGGTCCCATGAGCACTAGCCTTTGCTCTTGCGGGAGAATTTACCTTGCTGGATGTCTGCTGGAAACTCAACACAGCTGAGAGGGAGCAGTCTAGGAGTTTCCTGGAGTATGTGGAAGATGACTTCCTGACTTCACAAGTGAGCCTAAGAGGGGCAGTGCCCTGACCTGCTCTTTGCAAACAAAGAAGGGCTGGTGGAAGTTGTACATAATTTCAATGATCATGAAATAACTGGGTTGAAGTAAGGAAGGGAGTAAAAAATCTTCTGCCTTGGACTTTGACCTGTACAAACATCAGTTCACAGAGCTCCCTGGAAGAGTCCATAACGACAAATGGGTCCAGGAAGGCTGGACATACCTTAAGAAGAAAATCTTAAAGGTGCAGGAGCAGGCTATCCGTATGTGCCAAAAGACAAGTTAGTTGGGAAGAAGACTGACCTAGCTGAACAGGGAACTTTTGCATGAATTCAGGGAAATAAAGAGAACTTTTGACCTTTGGAAGAAGGTGAAGGCAACTCTGGAAGAGTACAAGGGGTTGTTAGGTCATGTAGATAGAAATTTAGAAAGGTGAAAGCTCAGATAGAACTGAATCTGGTCACTGCTTTGAAACATAATAAAAAGTGTTTTCATAAATCCTTCAAACAAAAGGAGGTACAAGGAAGATCTCCATCCTTTATTAGACATGAGGAGAACATTTTCACCAAGGATGAGGAAAAGGCTGAGATACTTGATGCCTTCTTTGCCTCAGTTTTTATAGGAAAACCTGATATCCTCAGGGCAACCAGTCCCACGGGCTGATAGACAGGGACAGAGAGCAGAAAAGACCCCTCTGAAATCCAGGAATAAGTAGTTAGTGACCTGCTGAGCTATTTAGACACTCATAAGTGTATGGCACCAGATGAGATTAATCCAAGGATACTGAGGGAGGTGGCAGAAGATCTCGCCAAGCCACTCTCCATCATTTATTATCAGTCCTGGCTAACCAGGGTGGTCCCAGATGAATGAAAGCTGGACAGTGTGATGCCTATCCACAAGAAGGCCCAGAAGGAGAATCTAGGGAATGACAGCCTGTCAGCCTGGTGCTGGGGGACGTTATGGAACAAAGATCCTGTTGTATGTGATCATACAGCACATACAGAACAACCAACAGAACAGGCCTAGCCAGCAGAGGGTTGTGAAAGACAGGTCCTGCCTGACCAACCTGATCTCCATTTATGATCAGGTGACCTGCCTGGTGGATGAGGGGAAAGCTGTAGATATCGTCTACCTGGACTTTAGCAAAGCCTTTGATACTGTCTCCCATGGCATTCTCCTGGAAAACTGGCAGCTTTGGTGGATGCAGGCTGCTTTTTTCTTGTCATCAGAGTTTAAAAATAAAAGTTTGTTGTTCAATCAACCATGAGATTTAAACTGGGCAAATAGGAGTTTGATTTCTTTTTGGATAAAAGAGATGTTATAAATAAGAATTTTATCTCGCATGGAGGCATGACAAAGTATGAGACAGAATCCTTCTTGATTACAATCTTCCATCATTTTGATTTTATAATTACTGAATGAAATCAATCAGCTTTCAATTGTTACCTTGGTAAAAGATTAAAACATCATTACTTGTCATACATATTTCACACTTTAGCAAATTTTAATAAACTGAATGCATGAGAAATGTTCATATTATCTTTCACAGTACTGGGATGCTAATGATATTTCTATTGATTTGAATTCATGTTTGTTGGTCAAAATAACTCAGATTCAGGCAAGGCATGGACTTCCACTATCAACAGTAACAAATGAAGACTGCTGAGCACTGAAATGGCTAAAATAGAATCATTAATCAGAAAAACTTAAAACAACTGGCAATGTGCTAGGGAGGTCTTATCTTCCTAATGATCAACCTTTTTGGTCTATTGATCTGTTTGTAAAGGATTGTATTGGTGATCTCTTCATGACAGTTCTAGGGAGGAGGTAAAGGAGAGCACTGCAAAGTAGACAACACAAGACAAACAAGGGAAGCCATCTCAGACACAGCTGCCCATCAGCCATGAGGGCCTTTCTCACCACCCCGATACTTTGGTAGGAAGAGAGATACCTTCCTGGGGACCTGGCCTTTGCTTACTGTGACAGAAATCTTTTCTTCATGGTGCTCATCACCCAGGCCAGTCAAGACAAACCTTTGGACTCACCATCAGTGTGCCTGCCAAACTACAGTTGGTGCTAGCCTTCACAGCTGTGATGATCAATGCCACAATACTGCGTGTATGCCAGGTCTAGCTTATGCTGCTCCAACCTGGTCAATACAGCATAGCAAAGTCTTTTCCATGAAAAAAGTGACTGGGAGCAGATCTGGGAGGTTTTTGTGGGTTCTGAATACAATAAATACAAATTGCAAGACAGTCTGCTTTCCTTACCACAAATACTGCAAGTAAACCAAGACTCCAAGTTATCCATTTAACTTAAATAATCCCATCTATTAAGACAAGCAGAGATACTTGCCACTCAATATTCCTAAAAGTTTTAGAAATCTAGAGCAACTGGCACTTCTTTTGCTGAATCATATTGTGTTGTTTGAACTTATATTGCTGCTTTCTCTTCTACTTCTAAGCATAACCTAATAGCAAGATGATGTAATTAGATCTTGAATTACTCAGACTTCATTACTATTATCAATATGTTACAGAAGAGTTACTAATCTACTCTGAAATATTATAAATAATTAAATACATTTGTTGAATTAATATGATAGGTACATTTTGGAATACACTTTTTTGTCTTTTTCTCCTGTGGTCCAATACAAGGATGCTATTAGCCTACACACTTGCAAATTTTTAAAACAATTCACCTCCTAAGCACTTGAGGAGTGCCATTAACAGCAATAGACATAGACACAGCCTTCAAGCTGAGCATATGCAGAAGTGTTTGGAAGACCAAGATTTAACTTTACTGCCTTCTACTGATCTTGTTCCAATGTCAGTCAGTGAAGGAAGCACATTCACTGTTCTGTAGGACAATCCAATAATACTATCTATGGTTTTAATGCATGCACTCACGGGTATGTGCAAGTCAGTAATTTACAGCAGAATTTCATCAGCCACAGAATGAATTAGCAAAACTGCAACTTAGCTGAATTACCAGCTGATTTCTAAAATTACCACCAGAAATCTTAATTGTTCCTCTCCCTCTTTATCACCAATCATCATGGGTGGGTAGGAGTACTGTATGTCATGGTTTTAACATGTGTAATGCAAACCACTATATTTATTAGCGCACTTCCTCTACCAGTGCTGTGTTCTTTGTTTCAGAAGTCTCCAACACAGAAATATGGATGTGGTGTTGTATCTCTATATAATTATTTGAGAGACAGCTATACCAGGCATGGAGAATGCGTAACCACTGTGGTAACCCTTACAAACCATGCTCGTCCCATTATACGGTACTTGCACATACACAGTCCCTTCCCTAAAACTGGCTAACTCGTTTGCAACATATCACCCAATAGCAGAGAAAGTGGTTTATATATATCATTCACTGCAGATCATTCAACTCCATAAAAAAGTGAGATAAAGGTACTTAGAAAGCAAAATTGATTGCAATCTTCCATCATTTTGACTTTCTCATGTTTCTTGGTATATACCTGTTGGAAACAAAGGACAAATTCTCTACATTCCCCTTGTAGTAGAGGTTATTAGTTACCCAGTGATTCTGACTCCTCTAAAAGTTGTGCTGTGAACACAGGCAAGCTGGGGTTTGAGGCCCACTTGTACACTGTACAGCACTGAATGAAATCCAGAGATTTCAGGAGGAATGGATGAGACTTCTTTGAAGCTTGGCACAGATGAATAGGTATTTATGGAATAAGCACTGGAAAGGCAAGAAAGAGCTGCACAAAGCTGCACTGGCTGGCAGTTTGACTTTCAAGTGTTTCAAAAATGCATCAGGGTGAGTGCACATCACTGAGTCATGTTACCAGCTTGGCCACCACATTTAAAGATGGTTCAAATCAAGTTTTCCTGATATTATATCCCTCTTCTATCAGACAGAACTGCTGTGCTAACTAAAGCATTTTCATAAGCATCATACTGCAAAAGCCCACGGGCATTGCAAATGCCTATTTTAAGATCTAAAAGATATTAAGATCTAACTCTGCTGAAGGTACAATACATATACAGATACCAGAAAAACTGAACTGAGCTTGAAAGGCCTAATGAAGGGAATCTCTGAAGCAGTCAGTGCTTTGGACCAGCACCACCAAAAACCAGTCGACTGCAAATCATATTTTAGGATCAAAGAATCCTGACTAGGAAGGGACCCACAAAGGTCTTCAACTCCAGGCCTTCCCCAGGACACCTCCAAGAATCAAACCACATTCTTGTATGTGTTTTCCAAATGCTTATTTAACTCTGGCCAGCCTCCTGTCAAGACCACTTCTCTGGAAAGTCTGTTCCAGTGTCCAACCACCTTCTGGACAAAAAAAGCTTTTCCTAAAATATTAAACCTAAACCTATCCTGACACAGCTTCATGCCATTCCCTCAGGTCCTATCTCCCATGATAAAACACAATTCCTTAGCTCCCTGCACCTCTTCATAATGGGAGATATGATAACGTTCAAATGCTTTTGCAGAAGTACACACTATGTTGGGGATTTTGTGTTTCTTCACACTTAAAAATCAGAATTCCAAGCAACACTACTTGTGCACTTGCTTCAATTCAAGGCCGCAGGCAAAATCTCCTAAACAATTTGCTCACGTTCATAAAATCAAGACATTCCAGTCTCCAAACTTCCTTGCAGTGAGTGAGCAGCCAACAAAGCATCCCTTTAAATCAGCCCACAAAGCTTCACGAGCTCACCAGGAAAGGTTGGTACCAGGAAAACAAACCCACACTAACTTCTAAGGAAATCAGCAGCAATTTTCTTCTAATTATATTGTCTAAGGAACAATCAGACACTGTCCCTCACATTCAAAAACACAAAAAGAGACACTTTCATCTTGTTGATGATTTGTTGATTAATGGCTTCCAAACAGTTGAGGTCATTTGCTGCATATCCAAAATTACTGATGCAATCCACTGTGGTAATAATTTCAAATCAGAGACATCAAAAATGAGTCTCAAGGACAGAATTCTTCCTTTCCTATTCCCACATAATGGCCATTTATACAGCTACAATAAGCCTCAAAGTGCACCTCAGAACACCAAATTTAAACACAGGAGGCTGACTTGCAAAGTGAAATGAATGCAGAAGATTTTACTCACTATTTGTTTTAGCTTAAGAGGCCTCTTATGGAATCACTGTTAAAAGAAAAAGTCGATAAAATTATGGCAGTGACACAAAACCAATAAAGCAGATAAATTTGAAATCGAGGAATCACTTTTACACTGCATCACTCTCTGAGAGAACAAAATGTGTTGCTAAACTGAAGCCTCATTAAAATGTCATCTACTCATCCTGTTTTTCTTTCCTTGGTCACTGTTTACCAGGGTTTCTCCTTTCTAATCAATTCCCTTTTAATATCGTGCTCATACCACATGAAATATTGACTTTAGAGCCTCCATTCACTTCAGGAGGACCAGGACCTCACAGTAGGATTTTATTGGGCCTGTGGCTTGGCATAACCCTGCAGGAGCCCTGCACCTGTGCCCACTACCTGCCCTTCCCAGCCCTCTGTCCAACAGATACTTCCACAGCTTCATCATCAGCAAGAAATTCCTACTTCTTACTGAGCACATGTACATACATATATGTGCATGGATATGGATACAGATACACGTACATACATATCCATGTATGTATATCTATGATTCCAAGGAGGGAAGGATGAAGTGTATACAGATAAACTAAAGATTTCAAATATGTATAGGTCTGACTGCCCTATAAGCTCACACAGTTATCCTGCCCAGCAATCCAGCTGCACAGTGTAGGTTATATTGGAGCACCAGTACACTGGAGAGGTGTCATCTCCTAGTCCCCAAGTTTTCTCTTCCCCCTAGTCTAAATTAGGTGGGACTTGGACTGCAGAACCTGCAGGTCTGATATGTGGTCAGGATCGTGAATATGATCCTGTCCTCCCTTCACCAAGGGTCATGGCTCAGCTGGGGCTCTCATTTTGAGTAGTCCTCTGCTTGTCTGGCTGTGGACTGACACTGGTGAATCACTACCACAGGGAAGACGGAGATGTGGGCTTCAAGGCTGGGGAGGGGCTGCAGGTATTTGGGATTCTCTCTAGTAACCTATTGATTTTTCCCTCCTTGGTTACAAAAAAATACACTTTTAATATCATAACAGATATATGTGGAAATGTGAATTCTGTTGTATTGTTAAAGAAACTATAAATGCCTTATGACTCAAGGATCTCCAGCCAGAAGAGAAGAGCTTAAAAATGGAACAAAATTGCTATCTATAATTTAAATGAGCAGCTCTCTCACTGAAAATGCTTTTCAATTTAAACTCTATTAACAGGAAATTATGAGATCACCCATCACAGTGTTTTTGTTTATTTTAAAATGAAAATTAAGAACATCAAATTGCTATCAGCACAAATGTTTGATGGACCCAGAAATAAATTAAACCATTTTATTACATATTTTTACCCCCCATGTTTATGTTATAGTCTCCAGCAATTTAAATTTAATAGACAAAACTATTAGGAAGGTGGTGTAAATTGAGATTTTGGGCCAATTCCTGATTGCTCTGGATTCAATGACAGAACTGGCACTGATTTCCATATGATCAGCATTTAGAGTAGGACGTTTGTATTAACAGTACCTATACCACAAAAAGGGGCTGACCCTTGATTCTTTGCTTGACCATTTTCTCACTGGTGTCAAGAGGAGAACATCGCAATGGCCATGTATAGCAAAACCTTTTATACTTGCTGTCTGAATTCCTTTGTAAAATATATATCTAGATATAGATGTATTGTGTGCATATTTTAGGGATAAATCAAGTGTTTGTGTGCAACCGTGGGTGCAGCTCTGTGCCCACACGTGCGTCAGTGTTAAGTATTGCACTGCACTGCCCAGGTGGCAAAGAGCCTGTCATGTAAGTGGGAATTCAGTCTGTGTTAAATAGTTGTATGTGCAATGTATGGTTCAGCAAAGCAGATAGTACAATATTCCAGCATACGGAGTCCTGTGATTTTATTTGCAGAGCAACCACTACCTGAAGCATAGTTTTCAAGTGTCCACCTGATTTAGAAAAATGACATCAACCATGCCTCTTCTTCCAGGAAAGATTCTGAAAATACCTCATTTCAGCCTGGCCAGAAATACCGTAACACCAATCTTTCTCATAATTCATGACTTCTTCTGTGGTAATGTCCAAAATGAAGAGGCATAAGGAAATGCAAAAAAGGAGAAAAAAAGACTAGCTAGAATTTTGCAGACCTCAGGAGAAACACAAGATGTAATTGTATTCACAATTAAAATGCTTAAAATCAGTGCATGATAACAAAGAAAGCTCCTGTCTTTCTTTTGTTATTTTTTATTTTCGTATGAACTGTATTGGCTCAGTCATTCCTTGATCTAGTTTCCATCAGTTTGTTTTTCCATACTGTGTTTTTAGCAAAGAATTTCCACATGTTTACAGTAAAGAAACGTGACTTCTTGCAGTATGAGACTGCTTGTCTTTCTAGTTCATAGCCCTTGTCATATGCCCTGAGGGCTTGGTCTCTGTGAACCAATGAAACGCGAAAGAGCACCAATAAAACCTGATAACAACTAACATTGTCAAAACAAGCAGGCAAATGGAACAACATCCTTCCATGAGATACACTTTGTAAGTGCATCCCTAAAGAATGTAGGATGGGGTTGGCTCTTCCATGCCTTCAGAAACAAGACCTGCTCCATCCTTCAGGTTCACTCCTAGTCCTCCTCTCCCTCCTGGCCACCTCCAAGCCCTGCTCACAGCACATCTCTGGTGTGGCTGCACTGCAGATGAGGTGAGCTTCTCTGCCTAGTTCAGCTGCTTCGGTGTCAGGATGCCCATGAACTGTGCCAAACTCGCTCTCAGTTCCACATGTCCACTAAAGAGAGCAAGGGAGGGAGGGGAAGTAGCACTGGAAGTCACTGAGCTACTGGAGTCTGGTTTCCTGATGCTTTGCCTCCCAGGATGGGGTTTTCCAATTGAGCACAAGCTCCAGGTGAAGATTTCTTTTATAAGAAATATCAAAAATACTCCTTTCACATGTAGGTTTTCTATGAAGTTCAATAAAGGGTGAACACAGACAGGCACAGCCCCCTCAAAGGTGCCCTTCATGGCATCTCTTCTCTCTATGCTGCCCGTCATTTCCAATCAAATTATTTTAAATAAGTGCTTCTACATCTCCAGCTGAAATTAATCCATGGGTCCCAATGAGAGGTGCAAGCATACAGACATTGATGCACTCTGCATGGCTATAATAGGCCAATTTTTGTGGGGAAAAGGGGCAAAAAATGATTGGTCTTGGCTATTATTGGTAACACTGTCAAAGTTCCTGCCAGGAGCACATACAGGGGGAGGAATGTAGCTGTCTTGGTGCTGCAGAGGATACGAAGCTACAACACATATAAGCTATCCCAGTTACATTGCCAGCTTTTCCTCAGATCCTCTTGTGCAATGTGGCTGCCATCAGAGCTGAAATCTCTCTCTCAGCAGCTCAGATATCTGTGCTTCTCTGCCACTCTCATCACTGTACCCCCTCTGCAGCTTCATGTTTCTCCAGCAGCTGCATCTCCAGAGTCTACAGGGCCAATACATCTCCCTGGTGAGATTCCATCACTCCTGATGTCCCCACCTTCATAGGAGGAATCTGAAGCAGCTGGCAAGGCTGAAGCCAGTTTCGTACCAGCACTGTCCCAGGTATGTCTACAGGGTAGATCAACAGGAGGAACAGGCCTGCTTTACCTTCCTCGGCCATACCACCTTGGGAAGGGTGTGCTCTCAGTAGCCTGATGCTGAGCTGAGCAAGGATGCACTTGCTCTGGCTGAGCCTCTGACCACAGCATGTTCAGGCTGAGCTGCTGGATACCCAACCAGCTTTGACCACAGGCAGAGCTAGTACCATCCCTACAGCCTGCCTGTGGCAGTGTTTTTTATAGCTGGATACTCAAGCTCTCCATGCCATGGCACATTTTAAGTGCTTCCAGCAGATTCAGGCATAAGAAAAATAAGCCTTCTTAATATGCTGCCCCAGAAGGACAGAGAAATGCCATCTCCCTTAGCTCACAACCCCAGTTACTGTTTACCAGGAGGCAGATAGCGGCTTGATCATCCCCAGTGGGGGGATCATCCCCCAGTGGAGACTAACTACTTAGCCCAGTGCTTTTCCCTGAATTCTGGTAATCTCCTTCTTCCACATCCCATATGTCTTTGTACTCACTACCAAATCCAGATTTGACACAACAGGCCACTCCATTGATTTCAGAGGACCCACATTTGCAGATGCCAGCATCAGATCCTGCTCTTCATCATCCATGATCCTACAGGGCCACCCATCATTTGCTGCTCTCTGAGTGCACGCAAAGCAACTGTTCAAGAAGGAGCATCCAATGTGAATAAGCTCACTGATTGCAGGTTGTTTCAATAATCTTTACTAAAATCCTTTCTCCCTTTCTTTGCTAAATCTACTACTGAAAGAAAGGTCACTTCAAAGGGAGACTCTTGCTCTGCCTGACATGATGGCATGCTGAGATAATTCAGAGCAGTTATGATAAATGTTCTGACTACTGGCATCAAGAAACAGACAATGGGCTTACAGCAACGTAAGATCAAACATGTTTCCACAATATTTGGGGAACTGCCTGGCTGACAATACCCTTTTCTTGATAGCTTTTACTGCCTGGAATAAAGAGAGTACCACAGAGGGTTGTGTGAAATATAGCTGCAGTGCTTTAGACTCCCCCAAAAGTCAAGGAAGGTCTGTTAGAGAAGGATTGTCACCTGTCAGGTAAGAAAGGAAGTTTTTGTAGCCTCTCCCCGACAGGTACCGCTTGGTCCATTTGAGAGAAAAGCAGTGCTGAGCAGTGCTTCTTCCAAGGGCTAATTTTCACCATTAGCTGGGTGGAGGGAGGTACACTCAGCCAGGTAAGAACAAGTCTGGGTGGCAAAAGCCAAAATGATTTGCAGGAAGAGGAAGCATGGCCTGCCAATCCAGAACGCAAAGCAATCCTTGATCCCAGTCACCAGCTACGCCTAAGAGCCTAGTACTCTGTAGCCCAGTCATGAAAACACTCAGCCCTGCCAAACAGCAAGTGGAGCAGATGAAGCAAGCTGAGGTGTACAGAAACATGATTTCAGGGCTGTAGGCAGGATCAGGTTGTGACAGAAAAGGAAGCAAAAAGTAGTTCATCAGAGCACCTCCATTTTAATTCAACTGCTGATTTCCGCAACATCCCCCCTGCAGCATTTCTTCTGTTCATTTCCACTGTTTTTCCAGCAAGAACTTATCCCTCAGGCTCCCTTCCTGAGGAGTTGCTGGGGACCTCATTTGGACCCCAGCAACTCCATACACCTCCCTTCCTTAAGCAAGCCAGCCACTCTCCATCATACCAACCCATGAGATCTCACAGAGTGAATTAGCTGTGAGCAGGCATGTTGATGAGTTCCCTTGGGGCTAGAGCCAAACCCATACCTCAAGACAGCCTGGCCACAGTTACAAACAGTAAATGTGCCGGAAGCCAGCCAAACTATTTCACAGCCTGATTTCCTAGCTAGGTTCACTGTTGCTGCACAGCCAGGTTGTATGGGGCGACCTGGTCTAGTGGAAGGTATCCCCCCCATGGGTTGGAACTAGATGACCTTTAAGGTCCCTTCCAATCCAAACCAATCTATGATCTTCTGTGTGCTTTCCTATGAGAGTGCTCTCCCAAGTATTGTCTACAGGTAATTTCAGTGACTTTGCTTTCATCTCCTCCTAAGATATTTTCACTTGTTGGCCAGTCTTTGCTGCTGATGGAGCAACAGAGGTCCTAAAGACATTAAGTTCCCAGAGTTTTGTGAAAACATGCACCCAGGTGGAGGAAAGAGATCTAGACTGGCATTGCACTGGAGAAAGTCTTCACTATGAGTTTGACTCAACTACCAGACAAAGAGAATCCACACATAGTAAGACCACCCTAAATGACTCAATAATAGGTAAAGTTTCATTAAGGTTTAATTGATAATTCAGTGGTTAGAATGTCATTCCAGATAACCTGCTCGTTATTACTAGCTACGGTTTTGGTGATAAAAATGTTTCTTTGTTTACAGTGCCTTTTAAAATTTCTCTTCCCTCCTCTCCTCACATTACCTGCTGTAATAATGAGGTTTTTAATTTAAAATAAAATTTAAACCCCATGTTCCAATATGAGCTAAATGCATCTTCAGCCTAAGTCCTGGCTCTCCAGAGACGAGGTCCTATTATACAGCTTGTCAAAACAAGACCTGATGAATACCAGTATGCATGTAACTAGTAACAGTATCGAAAAAAAGCATGATATATCCCAGGACAACATAAGAGAAAACACCTGCCTGTTCAAGCAGTACACATACATTCACACAAGAGCTCAGCAATGGTCAAATACCTTCCACTCTCCATTCTGATAAAGTAGTCCAGCTGTCCCCCTGGGGCCTGCAGAAGAGGAGATGAATGTGTAATGTGAATTCTGCCTTCGATTTATGGCTTAATTTTAAAATAACTGGAAATAAAACATGAAGAGGAATATCACCCACAGAGAATAGTCTGAACTCTGCTTTCTATCACTTTTCTTCAGCTTCCATTTATCTCTGTCAGCATGTATAGCTTTCTGAATACTCTTGTACTGTGAGCTATACATTGGATCAGGCTTGCTCCTGAGGCAGGGCTTGCACACCACCCACATCATGTCCAGGGCATACATCTGTAGTGTTCCACAGACAGGAACTGGAGGTCCAAGCAGTTACTTGTGGGTCATGTATGGCTGACACCAGAACAAAGCCAAATACAGTGATGCACAGTCAACCAGTACAAAGTCCAAATACAGGGGCTTTAAGCCATATTTTATTGTATTTTTTTACCACATGCCCAAGACCACCTTTTTTAAGCCCATGGTAGTTTCTGGGGGAAGGCAAGAGGGTGGTGAAGCAAATCACAGGTTTTGGATTATCTATTGCCATGAACTCACCACATCTCCATCATCTCCCCTGCCTGCATTGCCAGCTCTCTTCAATTTTCTACTGTTTTTAGAAAACACGGGTGAGCTGGCATAAAACAATCATTAATATCTTGGTATCATCCTGGAGGTTCAAGAAGACAATGATTTATTGCTAATGTTCACATGATTGTGAACCCATAATTGATGCCTTCAGTCATGCTGGGAAAATGGGAAATTTGAGGCAAAATGCCATTAAACGACCTTTCTGTTGTTCACCTTTCCAGCAACACAAATTTCTTATCATTTGGGTCTGGCACTGGGAAGACAATATAAAATAAGAACTGTCTGAAACTTCTGGGTTTAGACAGAAAGTTAGCACCATGTATTTGTCTATACTCACACTAGCCGTACTCCATGGGTTTCCTAAAGCAGAATGAACTCCATCAGCAAAACAGAACATGTGCTAATCCACATCCTTGGAAAGGAAAGCAGTGAATCATTTCTAGTGATTCAGTTGCTCGACTCATAGCACCTAATTAATTCTGACTGGAAAGCTGCAAAAAATTATCTAAGACAATTTCGAGTATTTATTTCAGATTTGTTATTACATAAGCATAAATGAATGACGAATTGACCTTGTTAAATCACTGGCCTACAACTGAGGCCCAGTCATCAAGTGAGCTCCCTATGAAACCACATCACTTTGCTGGGCCTTGCTATATGGGTTCCTTTCAGTAAACATTTATCAAACCACACACCTGGTAGGTGCTCAGCTCTCTGCATGCATCACCACTATCAAAGGGACAAACCCTGAAGGGGGGAACACAGAAGGCAGGACTAATATCTGGGGGCTCTTGCTTTTCATGGGAAAAATCCATGTCAGACTGCAGACTAGCTCTCAGCAGGGCTACACACCTGAGCACAGAGCTAGGAGGAGGAGGCTGACCGCCCTCCAAAACAGCAATGCTGGAACCAGCCAGACCACCGCCAGTGGCTCCATCTGTGCCAAGCATGGCACAGCCTGAACCACACCAGGAAGATAGTGTCAGGCTGCAGCAAGTGCAGGGAGAAGAGTGAGAACTACTGCCAGAGTAGAAACCTTTGTTAACGACTCAGAGTAAAAAAAGCTGCTTATATCTAAATACAAGTATTCTGATGATGCAATATTAAACATTTTGCTTCTTTCTGTTGACAGGAAGCAGCAAACATGATAGAATATAGTCTAACATACATTTTAGTATGCTTTATGTAAATTTGAAGAGGCACCATTCTCTGTGAATGGTTTGGTAAGGAACATAACTCTCATTCTAGCATAGACACCCTGTGTCTGTTTCCTCAGGTTTTATTTTCTGCTATATTCACCTCAGCTACAAATTTCCTAGCAAAAATACAATAGGTGGTTTATGTCACATTACAGGAAATCACAAAAGCCTCTAAAGTAATCCTGATTTTCAGGCACTTCTGATTTTCTATCAGCCCTTTTTTCCCTTTTCATGCCAGCTACATAGTTAATATTGGAGCTTTAGAACAGAAAAATGACACTTTTAAGTCACAATTAGGCTTTCTTGCTACGTCATTTTCTCTGAATTGCTACACCAGAGGATTTTTTTACTTTCTCTTCTATCACCAGTAATTTCACTAGTTTGCATAGTGATATGTATATACAATAGCAGCAGCACAAGAAGAGATGGAGATTCACAGCAATCCAATTCAGAGACAGTTGCCCTCCTTTCCTCGCTTCCTCGGACATCAGTTGTCTGAAATTTTCTGCAAAATGATGTGTATCGGTTTAGCATGATGATGGGAACCATGGATATCTGTGCACTTCCCAATATTGCTGCTCTCTACTTAGTTGTTCTCTGCTAGCTGAAAAATGAAAGACCACAGCTTGCATTAGAATCAGAAGGAACAAGTGCAGAAGCCAAGTGTTAGCAAAGTCACTGTCCTCCCATGCTGAAAGAGAAAAAACATTTTCTGCCATTCCAATTACTTAGTTAATCCCAATGAGCTTTTCCTGGAACAGATATCTGTGTCACCATTACTCAATAAACACAAGGCTATTAAGATATTTTCCAAACAAAACTCTTCATAAAAGCACAACTTGAAATAAATGCCCATTGGCAGCCCAGCTCTACCAGAGCTCCCTCACCAGGACTTAAGACACTATCCTGAGTGTGTCTCCCCACAGACTTAAGTCCAGAGCCAGCTCTAGATAACTGCTCCTGCATTTGGTGGCAAATGAAGACATCATTTTTTTCAACGCAGAGGGAAAATGCTTGATGTTTCTTGTCAGACCAAAAAGTCAAAACTTGAAATGACTGCAGCTCTTCATTGAGCACAAGTTTGAGTACTTCTGCTTTCACAGGCAGCAGAATCTTTCCCCCCCCCCTTCATCTACTATAGTTAACTGTAATCCTGAAATAACAAAAAGAAGTACATCACTTAGAAAGTGGTCCTTTTTTGCTTCCTTGGACTTTTGCTCCAAGATCTCATTTAGTGGAGAAAATGCAAAAATTTATCCTCCCAAATTTCTCTGAGCCTTTTCCTTCCAAGTTTCCCCTGCTCTCACTAGGTTACAGTAACAATCAGGTTTATCATTTCATAGGGACATTTGTTAGGCCTGGGTATTCCTTCTTACCACATCACACTTTCATTGAGGAGAAACACCCTAGGACCACTGCTAACACTTCAACTACCATTTTCCCCATATTTCTAACCTTTTAGATACTCTGATTTCACAACTTAAGTCTTCAGGAGAATTCAACATTCAAGCAAAAAGAAACCACAACTTAATACACATTTAGAACTAAATGAAACCATGGATCTTTATACATTATTTAATGTCTTGATTTTCTCACCTTTCCTGCATGTTTTGCAGGGTTTAAATAAGAGTCCTTTCAAATCCTATACAAGAAACCCATACTCTGCATATGGCTTCTTTTCCAGTTGTGAAGTCTCTGGGTCTAGGTCTATTAATTCTGGGACTTTAGCTTCTCTCTCCTCCTCTCCAGTTGTTTCTGCAGACACCAACTTTGCTCTCATTAGTAGTAATTTATTTTCACCATTGCCTTGAACAACCCTAACCAGTTTCACCATGTGGTTTTTGATTCTGTGGTTTTGTTTTTTAGGTACCTCCCCCTCATCTGTGCAGCAGGATAGTAACCATCTGTGTGTGCAGTGGTGCTCCAGCAGAATGTATGAACATGCACATCTGATAGGCTCTGGCAGGGCCTGGTAATGTGTATTTTCAAAACTAGCAGAGTTATATAAATGTTTTCACACATAATAGAGTTGCCATGCTGACACCAAGACAGCTCTTGGCCAAACCAAATACAACTGCACCAGGCTGACAAGCCAGCAGTGGATTTCTGGTACGTCAAGATTACACCCAAGTCTAAGTTCATGTCCTAGGTATGTTTATGTACGTACAGGTGACACAGGACTGCTGAAACGGCAGGACACATGTCCTCCCAGGAGTTTCCTTTGAGCCACGGGTCCTGCTGGGGTGCAGAGCCTAGGCAGGGGTGCTGTGCTACCACTCCAGCCTGGGACTCACAGCAGCCAAGAGTATGCCACCTGGCACAGGTGCCTGAGACATATATTGGGGAGGCACTCAGTGGGGACCAGCTAAGTGAACTGGCAGGCCAGCAACTGTAATCTCACAGGGCTGTATGAACAGGAGAGCCATTGATGGGCAGCAGCCACATATACCCACCCTGAAAAAGCCTTGAGGATGCATGTCTGCATCCTCTGGTCTCTGCAATGTTGTCATTTAACTCTCACCTTTGCTTTTTGTGTTTTCCCCGTGTTGGTCCAGAAAGCTCACCCCTAGCCTTTTTCTCTTCCCTTCTCCCCATGTTTCTGACCCAGTGCGCTGATTCCCACCCCCTGCCCCGTTCCACAACCCTCCCCACGCGGTTCCCGGGCCATGCAGGCAGGATGGATGCAGGATGGATGCGGGATGGATGCGGTCCAGCCCGTGTGCTGCTTGCCAACACCTCCATCTCCCGGACACAGCGCACACGGCACGGAACGAGGCGCTGTTTCACCCCTCCCTGCTTACAAACCTGATCGACATCTCGTGGTTGATCCATGCGCTTCAGGGACCCCACGTTGTTAACTGTAGGGTTTTTTCGACAGGAGACAAGGTCTGTGGATTAAACTTTGAAGGGGTCTTTACAAGACAGCTGGAACAGAGAGACAGCTTTACACTTAATTCGTTTATGCTTGCCATGCTGAGGTCTTCACCTGTACTGGGGATAACTTGAAGATCTGTAAATAATTTTTTTAAATCTTTGATTTTTGACCAATGAAATTCTGAAAATTGCATTTGCCAGCAGTCATACTCTGTCCTCCTATCTCTCCTCTTCCCAGTTAAAGTCTATCCAAGTCTGTTTCAAAGAAATCCAAAATGCAGCTGACCATTGCCGAGTGAATTCAATACATCAGCACATTCTTGATTTCTTGTTCCTGCCTCACTGCTGAACTATGTACCAAAATCTTGTGTTACGAACAAAAACCAGAGAGCTTGATACATGGCTGGAAGACAGCAGCTAGCTCTCAACATGGACATTTCCAATCTTACGCCTCAATTTTCCCATCAGTTTCAACTGGACATTTGAAGCCTTCAGCAGCGAAACCGCCTCCTGATGCTTGATACCAACGCAGAACTTTGCCCCATAATAACAGAAATCAAACTGATTTGCACTAAAAAAAAGAAAAAAAAAACCACTATCACCGCCCCGCGCCCCGCCCTGAGGGGAGGGAGCCGCGCCCCTCAGAGCCCCGGCCCCGCCTCGCGGCGCCTGCGCGCTGCTGCCGCGCACGCGCGCTGGCCGCGACTCTGCCTCGCGCACTTCCCGTCGCCGGTTCCCGGTTCCCATCCCGCTCCCCGGTTCCCGTCCTGTTCCCTCCTTCCCTCCCCGCCGCACTGCCCGCGGGCGATGCGGTGCTCCCGGCGCAGGGCAGGCGGGCCGCGCCTGAGCGCCTGAGCGCTCGCTCCGTTCCTTGCAGGAGCTGCCTCGCTCCGTCCCGCCATGGAGCAGCCGTACGGCGGGCAGGCCCTAGCCGGCGGCGGCGCGCTGGGGCCTGTGGATGTGCCCAGCGCCCGGTAACGGCGGCAGGGGGGAGCGGCCGCCCTGCTGGCACCGGCGGGCGGCCCGTCGCCGTCCCTTCTGGGGGGCAGCGGGCATCGCCCCGCGGCCTCCCGGGAGCGGGGGCGTTGGCGGCCTTTGCTGAGGCGTCGGGCCGGGCCCGGGCGGTGGCGTGGCAGCTGCGAACCGGCCTCTCTCCTTCCGCAGGCTGACCCGGTACATCGTGCTGCTGTGCTTCGCCAAGGTTTTGAAAGCCGTGGGGCTGTTTGAATCCTATGATCTCCTGAAAGTGGTCCACCTCGTGCAGTTTATCTTCGTAGTGCAGCTGGGGTGAGTGTGCAGGGGTTGGAGCCTTGTCCTCCACGGGTACAACTATTTTGGGTGTTCTTTTACGGCATCAAGCTTGTAACCCTGCGTTATGTAGTTATAGTTTACTCGAAGAGGAGAAGGCATAATAGTGAATCCAGGAAGTACTCTGTTCATAGTGGTGTTTTTGCTTCATATTTTTGTTACAGTAATTTCAGTGTCTTGGAATGTCTCAAGTTGGAAGTTACCTGTAAGGTCCGTTGAGTCCAACTCTCTGCTCCTCACGCATCTACCTGAAACTGAAACGTGATCAAGAGTGTTGTGCAGATACTCCTTGAGCTCTGACAGGCTTGGAGCTGGGACACTCTTGGGGAGCCAGTTACAGTGGCCGACCACCCTCTTAGTGGAGAACCTTTCTGTAATGCACAGTGTGAATTTACCCTGATGCAGTGTTATTCCATCTCATGTCCTGTCACTGGTCACCAGAGATTGCCACCTGCCCCTCCCCTGCTCCTCCACTGAGGAAGGTGCCATGAGGTCACCTCTCAGTCTTCTCTAAGCTGAGCAAACCAAACAACTTCAGATGCTCCTCTTGCCCTTGAGACCTTGTGCCATCTTGGCTGCCTCCCCCAGACGCAGTCTAACAGTTTGATGTCCTTCTGATATGGAGGCACCCCCCCAAAACTGCACATAAGGACCCGAGCTGAAGTCACATCAGTGCATTTCAGAGCAGGACAGTCACCTCACTCGAGCAGCTGGTGATGCCGTGCTTGAAAGCAAATGCATCCCAGGACACAACTGACCCTTTTTGTTGACCCATATTCAACTTTCCATCAACCCAGACCTCCAGATTTCTTTCTGTGGGGCTATCGTCCACCCTTTTGTCCCTGCTTTGTACATACAAGCAGCATTACCCCACATCAGGTGGAGAATCCAGCACTTGTTCTTATTAGATTGCATGTTGTTAGCAGTTGTCCAGCTCTCTAGTCTTTCCAGTTGTGTCTGTAAGACCTCTCTGCCCTCTAGAAACTTCAGTGTTTTTCCTACTTCTAAGTTGAGCCTACTCTGACAATGCTGACAGTGCTGTTGGTCATGGTGTGACTGTTGCTCCCAACTGGCAATCCAGTATCACACAAATTCGTTCTCACTTTCCCCCATCCCTGGGGGCTGGGGAGGAGAATCAGGAGGGAAGCAAAAAAATAAAACTCACAGGTTGAGATAAGAAGAGTTTAATAATTGAAATTAATAAGTTAATAAATTAATAGTAAGTTAATAAGCTAAATAGAGTAATAAAAGGAAGGAAGAGAGAAAAGCCAATAAAAACAAGTGATGCACAGTGCTCAACACATAATGATGATACCCAGCCCATCCCCAAACAACAGTCAGCCCCCATCTGGGTAGCTCCCCCACTACGTATAGTGAGTATATGGTGTTTATGGTATGGAGCATCCCTTTGGCCTGTTCAGGGCCAGGTCTCCTGGCCATGCTGCCTCCCAGCTTGTTGTGCATGTGCTTGCTGCCAGAGAATGGGAAACTGAAAAGTCTTTGACTTTGGATGAGCGGTACTAAGAAACAGCCAAAACTGTGTTATCGACATTGTTCTCACACTGAATCCAAAACAACACTGTGCTAGTAGTAATACTGGAGTAGCAGCTACTGAGAAAAAATTATCTCAGTGCAAGCTGAAACCAAAACACTCAGACATGTCCAGATTTTGTTAACAAGGGTATAGAAGTTAAGCTTTCTTCTTTATAGTTAGTATTCCTAAAGTTCTTGTGGGATTCAACTCCTGTTTTTCCCAGATTGAGGGCTGGGGTATGAGAACTGATAGCAAATACACACAATAGAAACAACCTTTGCAGACAAAATCCTGCTTCATGTATACCTGATGAGATGTGGAAGAGCATTTATGTAATAAACTTGACAGAGTTGGAACATTTGGAATTCCATTTTTCCTTTTGTTTCATAGTCATGTGCATTTCTGGACTTCTTTCTTGCACCATAGTTTTTTTTTGTCCACCACTTTTGATCCCACTTGAAGAAGTTGTGTGCTGTGTCTTCTATTCCTACAGGACTGTATTCAGCATTCTATATATGAGTAAGCCTTTTGATATATCTATCTTGCTAATACAAATCAGAGTATTATTTCTCGTCAAAACTTCTGAGATCAGTAATTTTGATTTTTGTAAATGACAAGTAAACTTCTCATTAGCCATTCTCTCAAGAACCGGCATTTGAAGTTGACCAGGACTGAAGTTCACTTGTCATCACTGTAGTACTGGTATTTGTCACTGGTAATGCAGTGATTGTTGTCAGTGTGACCTGTTAATGGAAAAAATGTAGAGCAAACCATTTTGTAAACTGAGCCAGATATGAGAAACCTAGTTCTTAGATCTGGTTTGATTAAAAAGCTGACTGCTAATACACTAATAGGAAAAACTTTCTCCTTTTGGCAGGTCTGCTTTTTTTATGGTTTTGTTTCAAAAACCATTTTCTTCTGGAAAAGTGGTAACCAAGCGTCAGGTGAGTTGACATATGTAAGAGTGACTCGCATCTTTGTAAATATTCTTGGCAATATGGCTCTTGCTAAAATTGAAAGGCAGACAAAAGATTACTCCACTTAGAAGATGTGGTTACAGTTTCTAGAAGTATGGAACTAAGTAAGCGTCTTGTGGGCTAAAACATTTAGTGTTCTTAGCTTTTGTCAACTTCTTTTGAGAGTATGGTGGAAAGGCTGGTCCTTATCACCAAGCAAGCATCTACTTTAAGGAGTGGATTTTCAAAAAGAGCTTAGTATACTTAGCTGACTTAGACAATGAGACAGGCAATTTCTGGACTGCCAGAAGGTTGAAATGCTCCAGTCCTGTCCTTCTTAACAGAAGAGTCCCTTCTGCATGTGATGAGGGCCTAATCTAACTGTTCATCAGACCTTTGTGAGTTCCCAGTATCCCAAGGAGTTAAGAGTAGGGCCAGATTGGAACCTGCTGATTTTTAAGAAATGGATTTTCTTCACCTGCTTCATATTCATCTTGCATTTATGTAATTTTGTGCGCTAAAAGTTGATCCAGTGCATATGCTCAGTAGACAGAGTCTAAAGGACAGCCTCAAAGTATTCCTTGTGAAAACTGCTTTCATGACTAGACATGTGTGGCAGAATTTTAAAAATGTGAACAGGAGTAAATGACATCTTTGATTTCAGTTCAGAAAAATCTGTCCGTATATGGTTTTACTTTTGCTAAAAATTTCAAATTCTGGATTTTGAAGATGTTATGTTTGTTGAAGGTACTTTGCCTTGTTTAGCATATTTCCAGAATTAATTTCCTCTAAAACTTGAATCTAAAGTAAATAATGTATTGAATATCTGAATTACAGTCTGCTTCCTGAAGAAAGAATATAACACACACATAAATATTTGTGAGCATAGGGTCTTAGCCCCAGTTTGTATGTTTTATCTAGTTCTTTTTATGTTTATCCAATATATACAATAGATTACAAAATGAATAAATGCACTTGAATTTTTTTCAACTATTTTTCAGGCTTTTGTTGAAGAGAACTCGGACAATGTTACAGAATCTAGTACTGTGGTAGAAAAAAATTCTGGTTCATAGTATGTCCAAATAAATCTTAGTTGCCTGGCAAAGGATCTAAGATGATAATTATACTTTAAATTATAATTATAGAACTTGAAAAGCACGTGTTTTCCCCTCAATTTCTACAGTTATTTTGCTAAAACAGTGCTAGTAATAGAGTGTTTATTTTGAAATTCTGGAGAAAATGATAATGAAATACCTTTCTTTTGTAGTGGATCAAAATTTTTAAGCATGCTGTTGTTGGATGTATCATTTCACTCTTGTGGTTTTTTGGCCTCACTCTTTGCGGTCCACTGAGGTAAATACATATCTACTGTAAATACTGTTTTTCTTTTGTGATTCTTCCCTGTCTTGCTGCTTTGTTTTTTCTTTTATGTCTGTCGGACCATGCCATTTTATGCATATTCCAAAAATTTACTGAATCCTTATGAATTTTCCTGTGAAATCTTTAGTGCTTGGGAAAAAGTACATATAATTTCTGTAGAACTGGTAATTTTCTTCTACCAGAAGAACTACTTCTTTTATGAGATGCCAGTGAAATTTTTGATAGTGCTTCAACACTTGATGTGAGTGATACATTGAGGTAAACGAGTGTGGTTTTTGCTGCTTCCCTGCTCTCGTTAATGTATTGCCAGTTGTTTATTTACCTGTTTGGAGTCCATGGCTTGGTGGCTAATGGTGGCAGCTGGTATTCCTTTGACAGGTGACTAGAATCAATTTCTGCACTTGTTGCAGAGTACTTCTTTATCTGGTTGGCTATGTACTCTGTGTTGAAGTTGGGTAACATTAGTGCGTAATACAGGTAAAACTATTTGTGCTGTGTGTTAGTACTACTGACTGAGTAACTGTAAAAGAGTAGCTAGACTTCCAAAAACGAAGGTTAATATATTGGAAAGCATGTTTCACTAGAGAGAGGAAAGTAAAGCCTTAAGTGATACATTTTATGGAGGTGAAGTTTTATCATCTACACAGGAGAAGGCATACTTGAGAGTAATAATACTGTGATTAATTATATTAATGTAGTTAATACTGTCATGTCTTTCTGGATGCTGGCAGTCTTCTCAAATAGAACCAGTTACATGGATCCTAGCATGTTGTATTGCCATGGAGAGGATTGCAAAAGCATTTGGTAAACTTGAGAGCAATAATTACTTTCATGTTCTGCTCAGGAAAGCTGTGAATACAGCTTGTTAGTCAGCCTTTGCTGTCTGAAGGAGGTAGCATGTAAACCAGAATTTTATATTTTCAGCAATTAAGAGGTTTTGAGGTGGCATAAGCTACTAGGTCATCAGCACCTCAACAAACAGGATACAATAGAACAGAACAGGACATCTTTTTTTCTCTGGGAGAAGAAACTGGTTTAGAGGAGCTATTGTAGTGGGAATAATAACTACATCTTGAGCAAGGTGGTATCTTGTTGTGTTGCTAGAGGAAAATGCAATTTAAAGTTATCTATAAATGAATAATTTTAACCTGTTCCTTGAATTAGGAAGTTCTTGTTTTGCAACATGTATAGTTGTCTGCAGCTGGATCTATTGCTGGTAAAGGCAAATTGATTTGTGTTTTTTCTTTTGAATTATTTAAACCTCCTGTTGTCATCACGGGAAAAATCTTTGTTGTATGTCAAAGTTGTGAGGTAAATTTATTGTAAATGGAGTATTTATTTCACTTTTTTATAGGACATTGTTACTGTTTGAGCACAGTGATGTGGTTGTGCTGTCACTCCTTAGTGTCTTGTTCACAAGCTCAGGTGGAGGACCAGCAAAGGTATTTAAAAATCTATTTTATCAAAGGTAAAACATACTGAGTCCTATAAATTAAAGTACTTCTTTACCTGGAACAAACTGTGTTTTGGATCCATGTTCATAGAAAATGTGCTTTTTTAGTTTAGTTTGTGAAGAAGTTGTAAGATGTACTACTTGAAATAATAAATATGTCATTGGGAGAGAAGCAATAGGTGAAGATGTTGGATATCTATAGCAGATATCTGAGAAGTTTTTCTGTTTATAGACAGAAAAGAACCTTGAGAATTATTTTTGCACTTCAGCATTCTTTGTAATGGGATATTGAGTTCAAACTGACAAAAGAACATCTGTGCATGTAGTGGTCCTGACCCCTAGACATTGACGTCCTGCAAGACAGTCTCCAGTTCCTGGCCTAGAGTCTTCAATGTGTTTAGCTTTTCACATACATTGTTTCTTTCTGCCAGAAAGTTCTCTAAGTACTTTTACGTCAGCTTTATCCTGTGTGCGCTGAATACTTAGGCCCTTTTATTTACTTGAAGACCTCTACTCTGTCTCAAGTCCCATTGCACATACTTTTGCAAGGTGTTCTCTAAATGTGCCCAGTCAGCCCTAAATTCATTGAACTGCTAGGTATTGACCTAGCAGTCTTGAGCACTTTTATTCAAAAACAGTAGCAGGTAGAGGGGAGTACCTCCTGTTACATACCTGAGGCTAGAAGGGAAGTATCACTTTGCTGCCATCTCAGGCTGGGAGTTCTGAAATCTGTCTTATAACTGCACTGGAATCCCCTATGTGCTTTCAGGCAGCCTTAGAGTAAAGTCACTGTCATCTGCACTGACACTCTATGCTCACCCCCTGCAAATTGAGAAGCTTAGGGTATCCAGAATGAAGGTCATGCTGAAAAAGAGAAATTACTTTCTCCAGCCAACTACCACAAGGATAGATGTAGAGCTGCGGAGAAATTCTTTGTCAGTCTGTATCTTAGTGGGCCACATTTGGCAATTAAGCTGTATATCTTAAGGCAGCAGAAACAAAGGAGCAGTAACGCTGTCCTCTGAACGTTTCAGTTTTATGAAATGTACTGGTCAGCTGACTTGCTGAAACAAGAATGTGATAGCTCTATTTAGCTTTAAAAGATAAATTGCAATACTATTTTCAGATACAGAGCTCAGTGTCTAGCTAAGATGATGAATACCAAAAATTGCAGTGGTTTAAGTCTGGGTGGTGAAAGCTCTAAGAGCTGGGATTTCATAGCTACCTCTGGTCCTGTCCCTACAAAAGCACTTTAGAGCTGTTCTGTCTTATAGTCTTTGCATAGTTCTCTAACCCTTAGGTCCTGTAAGACAAAATTGAACAGTTTGTACAGATCTTGTTTGTAGCTCATTGATACCACAAAATATTAAATCATCAGGCTGAAGTACCAGTGCATTCTGGCAGGCAGAAAGACACCATGAAGAAGAGTGTAATCACACTTGCAGTTCCTAAGATACAGGCATCTAGCTTGCTACAGTGGTGATGTGTCCTGACTTATCTGTAAGTTTGAAACACAGAAAAACTCTGAAATTACGTTGTCAAGATCACTTTCTTAAGAATAATAGGAGTTTCTTTCATTGCATTTTTTAGTGAAGTATGCTTACATTGATTAGGAAAACAGGGAAGGAGGGAAACAATTTCCTGGATTTTTTACAGTAATCTGTTGTAGCAGTTTAGAAATACTTACGGTTTTTTGTTGTTTGGTTGTTTATTGTTTCTTTGGGTTTTTTTTTTTACAGACAAGAGGTGCTGCATTTTTCATCATAGCTGTCATCTGCTTACTGCTTTTTGATAATGATGACCTCATGGCTAAAATAGCAGAACATCGTATCCTTTCTTGCAAGTGACTCTTAGTACTGGAGCAGAGAAAATGTGAAATTGAGTGTACTGAATTAAATTATAATTAGAAGTGATTTTGAAGTAAGTTTCAATTGATCATCTCATCATAGTGTAAGGACAAAAGGTAATACATCTAAGGATGAGCAGTAAAAATGAACAAGGTGAAAGTAAACTTTCCAAACGAAGAATAAAAACATGGAATTACGGATGCATATGATGTATTCTGGAACCTTATTGATGAATTTGCTTAGTTTTCAGTGAGTAGAATCATAAAATAGAATCATAGAATGGCCTGAGTTGGAAGGCACCTTAAGATGATCAAGTCCAGCTGTTTACTCAGCACTGCCAAATCCACCACTAAATCATGCCCCATCATACATGTCTGTATGTCTTTTAAGAACCACCAGGGATGTTCATTCAGCCACTTCTTTGGGCAGCCTCTGTCAATACCTGATAATCCTTTCTGAAGAAATTCTTCCTAATACTCAATCTACTCAATACTAATACTAATATCTGGTGCAACTTAAGGCCATTTCTTCTTGTCCTGTCAGAAAAAACTGACCCCCACCTGGGTGCAACAGATAGTCAGGTAATTGTAGAGTGTGATAAGGGTAAGGCTCTGCCCTGAGCCTCCTTTTCTCCAGGCTGAACACCCCTAGCTCCATCAGTCGCTCCTTGTAAGTGCTCCCTGGCTCTGTTGCCCTCCTCTGAACACACCTCAGCACCTCAACGTCTTCTTGTACTGAGGGGTCCAAAATGAAACATAGGATTCAAAGTGTGGCCTCACCAGTGCCCAGTACAGGGAGAAAATCACCGCCTTGCTCCTGCTGGCCACGTTGTTGATCTAGGCCAGAATGCCAATGGCCTTGGCCATCTGGGCACACCCTGCCTCATGTTCAGCTGCTGTCACCAGCACCCCCAGCTCCTTTTCCTCTGGGCAGCTTTGCAGCCACTCTGCCCCAGCCTGTGGAGCTGCCTGGGGTTGTTGTGACGCAAGGGCAGGAGCCAGCACTGGGCCTTGTTGAACCTCACACCATTGGCCTCAGCCCATGATCCAGCCTGTCCAGATCCCTCTGCAGAGCCTTCCTGCCCTCCATCAGATCAGCACTCCCACACAGCTTGGTGCCACCTGCAAACTGACTGACCATGCACTTCATCCCCTCATTCAGATCACTGATAAAGATAATAAACAGGACTGGCCCCAGTACTGAGCCCCAGGGAGCAGCACTGGTGACTGAACACCAGCTGGATGTAATTCCACTCATCACCACTCTGGGCCCAGCCATCCAGGCAGTTTTTTACCCAGTGAGCAGTGCATCTTCCCAAGCCAGGAGCAGCTGGGAAGATCATTTGGGAAATGGTGTCTAAGGCATCCATGCGTCCACAGCTTTTCCTTCATTCATTAGGCAGGTCACCCTGTCATAGAAGATTGGGTTGGTCGGTCAGGACCTGCCCTTCACAAACCCATGCTGAGGGCTGGGGCTGATCCCCTTGTTGTCCTGCACATGCCAACACACTGTAAAGCTCAGTTTGCTTACTTCTGCCTTCTGTGTTCTCCTACCTTTTGCTGTTCTCGTTCTTGGTTAAAAAAAAAAAGAAAATTGAATGTAACTCTTCCTTAATTTTTTATTCAGCTGAGGGGCATCATGACAGTGCTCTTACTCATGTTCTGTATACAATCATTGCTTTCCTGGGTGTTGCAGATCACAAGGTAAATAACAAGTATTTTAGAATCTTCATCTAAGTTTTGTAGGTAAGAATTTGAACAGCTCAGAGCTAATCCAAGCCTGAATCAAAACCAAAAGGTTGAACATCCCCACACCCATATTGGAACTGAACTAGCACTGTAATTTTTGCATACTGAGTAAAGTATGAGGAGCTTCAGTACAGCAAGCCAAACTACACAATATTCAACCTCTATAGCTGATAAAGGACTTCACTGTAATGCATAGCCTAACAAGTCTCGTTAAAATTACCATTAAATGTTCTGTCATCAGTATTCTGGGTATTTATAATGCTTTGCCTACAAACCATTTCTTGCTCACTTTTGGGGCCTGTGTTTTGCTGCATCTTCAGCTTTCCTTTACAATAGACTTGTATTTGAAGATACAGATTCTGATACTTCTCAGTAAAATAGTCCCATTGTAATTGGTAGTATGAATAGCTGAATATTATAACCTGACTGTACGGGGTTGACCTGGCTGATAAAGTTGTGTTAGCTTAGTCTTGCTAAAGCAGCTTAATTGAGGCCTAAAACAGGAAGAAATATGAAGTAGCTGAAAAACTGTTAATGTAAAAATAAATCATATATTAGAAAGACTGGTTAATGGTGCACAAAAGCAAGTGTGATCTAAGGGACATGAGATGCTTTGTATCTTGTAATTCATTTACAGAACAATTTTGAAAGAGTATATTGTGAAGAAATATGGTGTGATCAAGGTAAGTGGATGAAAAGGTTATGAAAGGTCTAGAGGACAAGACTATGTGAACCTTTGAATGTTTTTGTATGCTTTCAACATGCTTTTAATAATGGAAGATGGGAAAATAAGCTTTGGGTGATTTTTCTTCTTCCTCAGGTGCTTTTTGCTACCATTTTCCTGTTGGTGTATGCCAATTAACACTATTGAGAGTTTTAAAATTTAACTCATATTAGTCTGTTGTGAATAGTGCTAAGGCATAATCATGTATGCTATGTTGCTGTTTTTGGTTAGACTGAAAATTACAGGAAATATCCTAGTTTCAGCTTTTGTTGCCAGATTAAAGACATCACATTAATCTTTTTTATTGTGTAAGTGTCACTGTGTTTGGAGTGACATTTTTAGTACTTAAGAAATGCTAATGGAATCCCTTTATGTCTTCAGGGTGGAGTACTGCTTCTGGTACTGGCATTGTGCTGCAAGGTTGGTTTTCACATGGCATCCCGAAAACTATCTGTAGATGTAGGTGGAGCCAAGCGTCTTCAGGCTTTGTCTCATCTTGTTTCCGTCCTTCTGTTGTGCCCATGGGTTATTGTTCTCTCTCTGACAACAGAGGTAAGATAATAAGTGCAGAGATAAATCTTTTCTTTTATAATGCTTGTGAATTGCAATTTAAATCTTTCCTTTAAAATATCTTTAAAATTGTCAAAGTTGCTTTCTTTATTTTTGTAGTAAGCTTTGTTTGAAATTTTTCCATTACACTTTTCTTCTATATTTGTTTTTTATCTGTGTGATACTGTAATTTCCTTCTATGTGTGATTACTGTATTTCATCCTTCTAGCTCAGATATTGTATCTTGGGTTCATCTACTAACATTGCAGAAGTGTTAATGACTATATAAATACAGTGCTCTTTTATCCCTAAGAAGTAGATGATTTATTGTCTTTTTTAAAAATGCTTTTTATGCCTGGGTGCTTAGGAAGAGTAGGCCATTGCAACCATGGCATTACAAATGGCATGCAAATTGCATTATGAACATGAAAGTATTTAAAATAAAGCATTAAATATTAAAATATTTTATTAAAATAAAATAATGCATTTTAAATATGTGTCTTTTTCTAGATCTGGAATGATGTGTTTATGTGATAAATTGAATGTATAAAAGTATTTATGTTTTATGGATTAGTGAAAACACTTTTCATTCAAGTGAACTAGATGTAGCGCTATAAATACAATGACTCTTCTGGTGAGTAGTCCTGTTTAAAATTTATTTTTTGTTGCAGAGTAAAGTAGAGTCTTGGTCTTCTCTCATCATGCCTTTCATAACAGTCATCTTTTTTGTTGTGATCCTGGATTTCTACGTGGAGTCCATATGCTCTGTGAAGATGGAAGCTTCCACATGTGCTCGATACGGATCCTTTCTTATTTTCATTAGTGCACTGCTTTTTGGAAACTTTTGGACACATCCAATAACAGACCAGCTTCGAGCTATGAACAAGCCACCGCACCATGAAAGCACAGAGCATGTTCTTTCTGGAGGGGTGGTAGTGAGTGCTGTCTTCTTTGTTTTATGTACGTATTCTTGTCTAAAATGTAGTAAATCTGTGGTATGTGTGACTGGGAAGCCAGTCAGAAAATTGAGGTGTGCAGAATCCTTTTGGATGAGCTTTTATGGATTCTTTTGAATAAGGCAGCCTCTAGGTCTTTGCTCTTTTACTGTCTGTCTATGAAAAAAAAAGGAATGTGATCTGTTGTGGAAGTGATGATCTAATCTTACATAGCAATGAAATCTAATAATAAACCTCAAGATTAAGTTGACAATCACTTTTCTGCCTGCAAATTTCATGTAAACTTTGATTGCAGATTAAACACATGATCAAATAGCTGTGAAGCTTAGAAACGGCAACAAAAACTTCAATACTTTCCTTGCAGCTGCCAATATCCTGTCCTCCCCCTCCAGGAAAGGGCAGAAGGGTACCCTTATTGGCTATTCCCCTGAAGGCACTCCTCTCTATAACTTCATGGGTGACGCATTACAGCAGAGCTCTCAGTCATTGCCCCGGTTTATTAAGGAGTCACTGAAACAAATCCTTGAGGAGTATGATTCTCGGCAAATCTTCTATTTCTTGTGCCTGAATCTGGTAAGTGCGTGTTTTTTTTCTTCAGACCCAATCACAATAGTGCATAAATAATACAGAAAGGAGAGTTGTTCTTAAAAAGATTTCCATAATCGATTGGTTTGTAAGTTACCTTTGATAGAGCAATTTAAGTACTCACCACTGATTTGTTGTCACAGTGCAGCACTGGTTCTGTATGTAAGGATTACACCAGGAACTCAATACTTATATGATAGTATGTTTAAGGTTGAGATACCTCAATGTTGCCAGCAGATAAGGTGAAACAGATAAGAATGGGGCAGCAAAATAGAAGATGTGGGATGGATTAATGTCATATTGGATTAGGCTCGTTTTATTTTTAGTTTCTCACTTTCTTGAATAGGAAAAGATGATGTAGTAAGCAAAACTGATAGACTCTCATTTGCAAAGATCTCCAGGAAAATAAGTGGAGAAACTTGCAATATCTGTGTTAACTGTAAGGAATTCCATTATGTAATATGAATGATTGCAAAAAAGGTTTTAGGCAGATGGATTAATAATAGTAAAATGTACAGGATAAATGTATGTATTAAAAATGTTTCCTTGTGTACCCTTCTCAGAGCCAGGTCATAAGATTTAAATAGTCAACTGACTGGAGAAGAAATTGTTGGCATAACAGATTTATAGACAGCATTACTTTTACACTAATAGTGTGTCAGATCAGAGCTCTTACATTTTTAATGATAAAAGGCTTAGAATTTTGTCTGCAGAATGTCAGTTTAAAATTCAAAATGAAAACTTAAATGTACTCCTGTAAAGAGTTTTTTATGCATGAGGCATTAAGGACAGTAGGTTCAAAAATGTCTCTGTAGACTTGGAATACATCATATATTTCATTGGGGGAGAGAAAAAGTGCTCGGGAAATACTTGGAACAATACCTTTGAAAAATGTTGTGTTCTATGAAAAGAATACCCTTCTATCTACCAAAACATTAATACAGAAGTTGATATTTAAGGAAAAATTCAAACTCTGTTTTGTTTTAGGCTTTCACTTTTGTGGAGCTTTTTTATGGAGTATGGACCAATAGCCTTGGTCTTATTTCTGATGGATTTCACATGCTTTTTGATTGTTCTGCATTAGTGATGGGACTTTTTGCAGCTCTGATGACAAGGTGGAAAGCAACTCGAATATTTTCATATGGGTATGTATTTTGAGTTATTTAAGGACTATTTGAAACTTAACTCTTCTTGCTCATTTTCAGAATGTCCTGATACATATGAATCATTTTACTAACGTGTGCTTCTGTGGGATTTTTGCTGTGTTTCTTCTGTTCCATTTGTGCTCATGCTGTTCTCTTCTTACCTGTGCAAAAGATGTGTCTGAAATGTAATTTTCATTTATCTCCACAAGTAGAACTTATATCACTGTGAATATTCTTTAGAAATTATCTCATGCTATGCGTTTATGTCAAACAAAAATCTGCGTTTAAAATCAGTGTTCATATGAAGATTTAAGTTCAGCTGATACAAATAAACTTTATCTGTTTGCATAGCAGTTTAGCAATTTGAAGCCCTGAATGGGCAGTATATATAATATATATATATATATATAATTTTTATATTGCTTTATTATAATGGCGTTTGGACAGCTGGAAACTGGCAATTCTTGATCAGAAAAGAAAACGTCAGAAATTGAGGCATGATTCTGTGACACTGAGGAAAAAATCATGGCAATCTTAATGCTATATTGAAAGAATTATAATTTTATTTTTTATAACTTTGGCATTTTTTCAGAGTACCCATTCTTCACTCTCAAAAGTATATATGTTTACTTTCAGATATGGACGTGTAGAAATACTCTCTGGATTTATTAATGGCCTCTTTCTGATGGTGATTGCTTTCTTTGTCTTCATGGAATCAGTGGCGAGACTGGTGGATCCTCCAGACATAGATACAAACATGCTAACTGTAAGTTTTGTCCTTCTGTTTCAGTGTAGTTTTGCAGTTAATGGTTCATTTTTGTTTATTTCCAGGGTGGTAGTCCTTCCAGCACCTGAAGGGAGCCTTCAGGAGAGCTGGGAGAGGGATTTTTTTGCCAGGGCATTTAGTGACAGGACAAGGAGGAATGGCTTCAAACTGAAGCAGGGTAGATATAGATTAGATAGTAGGAATGAATTATTAGATATTAGGAATTAATTAGATACTAAATATTAGGAAGGAATCATTTATTGTGAAGGTAGTAAGGCACTGGAACAGGTTGCCCAGAGAAGTTGTGTGCTTCCACAGTTTTCCTTAGTTAAGTGCGTGGTGTTTCTGGTTAGCATGTTGTAGAAAATTAGTTTGAATACCTGTGAGGATGCAGTGAAGCTAAAGACTTTTCTCCCTCTCACAGCCGGTCTCTGTTGGAGGGCTGATTGTAAACCTTGTTGGTATCTGTGCCTTCAGCCACGCACACTCGCACGGGGCGTCTCGGGGAGGCTGTCCTGCACATGATCACAGCCATTCCCACCATGGCCACAGCCACAGCCATGGGCACAGCCATTCCCACAGTGACCATGGCCACAGCCATGGACATTCCCATGGATCTTCTGGAGGAGGCATGAACACCAACATGAGAGGCAAGTACAGATTGTTGAATCATAAGTGATGTACATGATTTCTAGGAGACTAAAGATTTTCAGGATCAGACCTGTGTGGTATTATGCCTCAATCTAGAAATTATCTCAAGGAGTGATCTAGCAGGCATTAAATGCACTATACAGGAATTGCTCAAACCATTTATGAATTTAACTTGAAGAAACTTCTGTGCATATGTGTTTAATACATAAGGAACAAAAAAAAGCAGTAATCTATAGGCCTCACTAATGTTAATAAAGCTCACTGTAAACCATACTCAAAAAGCTTAAAGACCTTGTTTCTAAGTTCAAACTGGAAATGAAAGTACAAGGTCTCAATCTATAAAGATACTAGCATGCTTCTAGGAATCATGTGGCAGCTGGTTGTAAAAATACTGGGAAGGGGATAAGAAGCAGGAGAACAAATGCAGACCAGCAATAGAATTTTTCCTCTAATAGTTAGAAAGTAGTTATTTACCAACTGTCTGACTTTTAAAAAAAAAAAACTACAAAAGAATGGTGTTTTCTGTGTGAGGTTGTCAGAATATGGTGCATAGTCTCATGTTTCATAGGTTATTTTATGTCTTAACTCAGTTATCCTGGTTATTCATAATCATTACGTCTGTAATTTTTGTAAAGTCTGCCTATACGTATTTCAATATTCTTTAAAATCCTGACACTTAACTAGCACTAATCTTACTTAAATTTGGAGAGTATTTTTCTATGCTCATTGAGTGTACATTGAGAATGAACCCACAATTAAACAGTAGAAACTATAAAATTCATAGCAGTAGCACAAAGACAATTCTCTTGTAAAACTGGAGTAGAATTGATATCTAAAAAACAACCAGTACATTCATGTGTGTCTACATTAGCAAGTCAGTGCATGTACACTGATCTTCTAACTCTCTGTTAAGGATCAATGAGTCCTTATATACAAAGTTAAATGATTATGCTATATTGTACAAATCCCACTAACAATTTAAAGACTATTCACATATACCTTAGTCTGTGGATGCCTATTTAGAACATTGCCCCATTGATTAAAAATTGGTTTTTATAATAATTTGCAATTAAACATTAGAAAAGATAAATATTTAGTGTATTTTATCCCAGGTTTGGCAGAGAGTCATCTCTGTTTATCTTGAGGATATTTAGTTAGCGTTGCTAAGTTTCTGCTATTGAACATACACATACATTTTAGACAGAACTGTTAATCACTCTGTTTGTTTTGGTTTTAGGTGTGTTTCTGCATGTGTTAGCAGACACTCTTGGCAGTGTTGGAGTTATCGTATCCACGATATTTATTCAGCAATTTGGATGGCTCATAGCTGATCCACTCTGCTCTCTCTTTATTGCTACATTGATTTTTCTTAGTGTTATTCCACTATTGAAAGATGCCTGTCAAGTACTTTTGTTGAGGATACCTCCAGAACAGGAGAAAGATCTGCATGCTGCATTAGAAAAGGTACAATTATAAATGTTTTTGTGTACAAACGTACAAAGCTGTAACTATTTTTAATGATTGTCAAACTGAAGCAGTTCAGTCAGATAGCCTCTATTGTCTTAGACAACTTCATATCTCAAGTTGTTTAAAATCTGTTTTGCAGAGAAGTGATAGGATGATTAGTTCTAATGATAAAAGTTGTTTTGCAGCTAAAAAAACTTCCACTGTTTTTTGCATTAATGGGTAGCCCATGATTTCAGACAGGTAGGGTAACAGTTTGGTAAATGTACCACTGTAGTACTGAGAAAGTAATACGGCACTTCCCCAAACCTGCAGCCTTCTTAAACTTGTTATGGACATTCAGGCTACAGGATTATATCATAAGCTTGTAATTTCAAGTTTTCTGATTTGTCCTTGTGAAGGGTATACTGGTTCACAGCAGGTGGGATGGCAAAACCTAAGCTGTTTTTTCTAATTATTTCTCATTCTAGTCTGTTGTCTTCCTGTCTAGTGCAGTAAGGCATCTGCCTTGAGGCTGTACCTTGTCTTTACTGTTGCCTCATTTTAAGTTCCTGCCCAGAATTGTAATGTGGACCTCAGTGTGGAGATCTCCTCTCTGTAAAAGAATGAGTTAAAAGTTCTTTGAGGATGCAGTCAACCAGAGACTTCAAGGAAGACTATCCTTATGGTGTCCTGTCAGTTACTAGATGGGAAAATGTGTTCTTGTCTGCATGAGAAAGAAAAGGACAAATGGGAATTGTCTGGGAGAGATTCATGTAGTGAAAGGAAAGTGAGGTGCAGAGTGTGGTATTACTTTTTGATTAGAGAAGACAGTAATTCTGAGAGACTGGGGAAGAAGAAAGCACTTTTTGAGAACAATCAAAAACCATTTCATTAAAAGATAATTGGTAAAGCATTTTAAAAATTACATCACAATAAAACAACGTGCTTGCTGTAGGTTTGCCACATCCAGCAGCCATGTATTCATACAGCCACTTGCTCACTCCCCTCCTTTACCATCACCACCACTGCCAGTGGGACAGGGGAGCTTGAGCAAGAAAACTCTGGGAACAATACAATAAGTGAAAGAAGAGCGGTGGAAAAAAGAAAAAGAAAGCAGTGTACCACCTCCCACAAGCAGATTGATACCCAGGCAGTCCCCAAACAACAGCCATCTTGGAAGCCAAAATCCCCCCTTCATCCTCCACCCCAGTTTTTACTGCTGAGCAAGGTGTTACATGGCACATAGTATTCCTCTGGACAGCTTGGGTCAGCTACCTGACCATTTCACCTCCCTGCTTCTTGCCCATCCCCAGCCTACCCATCAGGGCAAGGGCAAAGTGGGAAAAATAGAAAGCCTTGAACCTGCCTGATAGAAAAGAGAAACCCTGAAAACAGTTTTAGGCAGAAATCTAGAACACAGCACCTTATCAGCTGCTCTGAAAAACCATCACGGCCAACCCAGAACAAAGACTGATTTGAAAAAATTATAAATTATGAAAAAGAAGTTATGTGTCTGATTTAAGTTCAGCTATGATAATTAAATATAGCTGCTAAACAGTGAGGTAACAAGTGCCCTGGTAGATGCCGAACCAGCATTCTGATATGTTCCTATGATCTGTTCACTAAATCAGGGGTTTTTTTTTTTCCCATCCTATTGCTCTTCTGGGGTTTTCATTTATTTTGACTTCTACCTTCTAGAATTTTACACTAGATGCAAGGTGACCTTTCAATACAAGATGTTTCTGAATATAGCTTAGTTGGAAAGCTGCTGTGCTACAGAATTTTATTTCCTTGTGAAATATTATCCACCAATAGCCATGTACATGTACAAGTTTAAAATTATTTCTTTTTGCTAATGAAATTTCTTCACAGATTCAAAAAATAGAGGGAGTTATATCCTACAGAGATCCTCATTTCTGGTGTCATTCTGCAACGGTTGTGGCAGGCACTATACATGTGCAAGTGGTGTCGGATGTGATGGAACAGAGAATTGTACAACAGGTAAAGTGCAAGCTTTTTAGACTTAATATCTTAATTTCCTCCTTGGCATCTCCCTTTCAGTCACAGACTGAAGTTTCAGGCTGACATGTATGATTTTTTTTGTAGCTCTCCATTATTGTCTCAGAGCTGGTCTCTAATGCTGTACTGCCCCTTGCCTGTTAGCTTGAAATTAGCCGTGTAAAGAGTTGTTAGAACATCTGCCACAACACTCATTGGTGAAAGTGGCACTACATCTGCTCTGAGAAAAGAAGGGGAAAAACGCGCCTGCAAAACAGGGAATAAACATTAGGGATATCTGGATGCTAATCACACGTCTGTAACTGGATTACCACTACCTATCTGCCATGGGTTTTTCTTTTCCTTAAAAAGATACATATTTCCTTATGCAAGACACTGAGAATCGCCCAGTGTGCGGAAGTTGCAAAGCCAGACCCTCTTAAGCTACTCTTTGCTTTCCAGAGAATTGAATTCTTCACAATGATATGTGGGGACTTTTTACAGCATTTCAGAGCCAGAATAATGCAAGTTACTGTGAGATATATGTGCAGTGCAATACTAATGTTAACTGTACCATTCTGTTCAGGTCACAGCAATTCTGAAGGATGCTGGTGTCAACAACTTAACTGTCCAAGTGGAGAAGGAAGCTTATTTTCAACACATGTCCGGACTCAGTACAGGTTTTCAGGATGTCCTTGCAATGACTCAGCAGCTAGAATCCATGAAATACTACAAAGATGGTACTTACATCATGTGATACAAAGTTGTATTTGCCAAAGGGGATATAAGTGGTCAAGCTGTTGAATTCCGTATTTGTATTTCTGCCGGGAGATCTTGCACATACATGTACAGAAACAAATGTACTATATATTTGAATTTTTGTAAGTGTACTATCTTTGTTAATTGGATTGAGATGCTTTTATAAAGGAAATAAGAAGGACTTGAGTACTTACTGTATATGTGAAAATAATTGAAATCTTACATACTATACTTGGTGTTTATTAAACAGAACTCTTGAAACTTGTAGATGAGAACAGATATATTCCATACTTTCTCCAAAGTGTGGAGCATCCATATTATAATTTCTTGTGAGCAGTGGGAAATAGAAGTAGGTTATACTGGAATGTGAACATAATCAATTGGGGAATATTTTTCTTTCCTTCAAGGATAGCTTGAAGACTCTTGGAATGAAAAAAGACCACTTTATTATGAGGAGTAAAAAACATGAAGTCCTGTGTTTTGCATACTTTATTAGATAATAGAAATGCACAGTTTTTCTATTATGTCACAGCATACAAATCTGATTTCTACACTTAATGCACCAGAGCAAATATATGTTACCATTTGACATTTGTATCAAACTCTTTTTTAAGAAGAGAAATCCACAGATTTAACAGTGAGAAATAGGGAAAGGAAGAAAACATGAAAACACGTTTCTCTTTCCTGGGAAGACTCAGAATCATAACTTAAACCACTGTAAAATAAATATTTTTTACTTTTTATATGAATAACTTCAAATGCAATATTTGAAATCTACAAGTAATAAATCAGTGAGCATCCTAGAATTCAGCTAAACTTCATCTCTTCAAGATACATTACTGTACTTCACTCAGTTTTTTTAGTAATACCATGACTTGTTAGCTGCAGGTGTACTGTAGCCAACCTTACCTCTGTGTATTTACCTAGGGAAGAAATTCAGGTTTAGAATGCTAAACTGCAACAGTATTCTTGGACTTGACAAGTTGCTGAAATGAACAGTTAATTGAGATTTTTTTACTGGAAAGTGAAAGAGTGCCTTTACGAAAGAATTATGGATGTTGGGGACTTAATACTGCAAAAAAACAAATCTATGTGTTTAGTGAAAACGTGTCAATGGGTAATAACATACATCTTCAGAGGTAGTTGTGCTTACATCTGTTTACAGGCTTCTTGTGCCCCCTCTTCTTGTTTGTAGCACATTGATATTTTCCTTGAAATTTAAGAAATTAATTCAGTGGTTAACAAGAATGAATATGTTTTTCATCATCCCGTGTATCATGGCAGTATTATTTTGTCATGCTGTTTTCATGTTTCTGGTATTCAGTGGTTCTTGAATACCATTACAGTAAGAATAGACTTGATGTTAGTGAAACTGAAGGACAGGACAGTGATAAAGGAATTATATAATTGGAGGAGATTTACCAGGAATGCAGTTAGGGGTGTCTTTGAGCCATTCTGCTTGTGATCAGATTGTGTATACAACTTGGTTTGTTTTGTTACTCTTGAAGGAGTTCCTCCTTGTGCTGTGTTGAAACACTATCTGCACTACAAGACCGACTTGGAAAACTGTGGTCAGAAAAATTCTGGAAGTTGCACTGCATTTGTGTAGAGCGATGAAGATTGAGCGCATAAATCACAGTTCCCTCATCTCTTGGGACAGCACTGGAGAGGCAGCCACCTCCTCCAAGCTGGATCCTGTTTTCTGCCCATTTACACATTTGGCAGTGGTTTTCTTACCTTGCCTCTTTCAGAAGGCTCATCACTTGAGCTACAGTTATGCTCAGTCTAGAATTAGGGTGATATTTTGGTTTTGAAAACCAATCTCAAACAAAAAGCTTCAGTTAATGTTTACATGTGCCACTGCTGTTTTGAGGTGATTGTACTAGGCTTGACAGTATTTTAGCAAACCCCATTGTGACAGGGAGTGAAGATGATGAAAAGTGGAGTGATTCTGTCTTTCAGATCATTATCTGAACTGTAAAGCTTTTGTGCTTGCTACAGCTTCCTCCGAGCAAATGGCGATTTCCTACTTCATTTGCTAGCGGCAGAACCCAAACCGAATGTGGCTGGCAGTGTGATCCCGGCGGCGGCGGGAGGCTTCAAATGCGCGGCGGCTGCACCGCGCCCCGTGCCGCTGCTCCTCTCCTGCCCGGCGGGCTCCCGCCGGTACGCGCGCCATGGGGCCGGCTCGGCGCGGAGCGGGGCTGCGGAGCGGGCTGTTACCGTGACTCGCGGGGAGGCACTTGGCGGCCCTTCGTGTCCTGCTCTCTCCGTCCCTTTCCCTCCAGTCGCTTGGCGAGCGCTGGAGGGTACAACCCAGGGGCGGCCGGTCTTCGCTTGGTGGGGAGGGCGGTGGGTGTGTGCCCGTTTCGCTTTCCCCTGGGACAGCCCGTTGGTTCCCTCGCTCTCCTCCCCTTCAGCCCTCTAGTGCGAAGGGGAGCAGCCGTGAAGCCCCTCAGGTCCGGAGCTGTGCGGTCTTGCCCCGGCTGCGCTCCTCCAGCCCGCCGGCACTGCCTGCAGCGCTGCCCCGATTCCGATTCCCCCGTTCCCGGGGCCGCGGCGATGCAGCGCGCATCCACACGCACCGTCCCGCTGACCGCCCTTCTCTCGCCCTCCCCTGCAGTCTCGCTCCGCGGCCGATCCCTCGAACGTCCCCAAGAAGGGACGGCGACCGCCCCCACAATGGGCGGACATCGACAACTGCATGGCTGAGCCCAAAGTGCGCCCAGTCGCCAAGAAGTCGCCAAGTTGAAGGGGGATCACGGGCAGCCGAGTGTCAAGTATGCCCCTGCCCCTGGGAGGATGGTCACCAGGAGGCTCCTGAGGTTTTCTGCCAAGGAAAATACGCCTGCCTCAGCCAGAGCCCTCCAAGGTACCGTCTGTGGCCTCCTTGTGCTTTGTGCCCCTTCCCCAGCCCAGTGCTTGGCAGCCACTGCAGCAGAGCCGTGCCTTCCTCTGGTGCCCTGAAACAAGGGGCATGATCCCATGCAGCACTCCAAGCTACAGGATTGCAGCTTGGCGCATGCTGGGCTGTGCAGGGAAGTGCTATCTGCGCTGATTTTCTGAATTTCCTTATAGTCAGAGCATCAGTCTCCAAACCCCATGGAAATATGTGAATGTGATCCAGCAGAAAATACATACTGTGTCAGGCTTTTTCTCGTGTCTTGCTTGCGTCTGAAGACTCAGATATGGAAGACAGTAATGACCCAAACCTGTGTAGCAACTATGTGAAGGGCATTTACAACTCTCTGAGACACCTGGAGGTTGGTAAGCATCTAATGACATTTGCAGTAAACCTGTCCTTGTAGGTGTGGCTTGCCTTGGAGTTGGTATTCACTTTTCAACTGTGATTTCTTTAGAGGCATTAGTAAGCTTGCTTCAGTTTTAAAATACATAAGTGAACTCAGCTGATAATATGAAGAGATGCTGGTTGTTAGACCCATCAACTACTAATACTAGTACTATGCTCTTTCTAGCCCATGTCTAGTAAGCAAGGAAACCTTGTGCCCTGTGGTCTGCACCCATGGGCTACATCTGTACCAAACTCGCAGATAAGGACAGAAGAGGAAATGGCTGCAAGCTGTGCCAGGGGAGGTTCAGGTTGGACATCAAGAATTTCTTTACTGAAAGGGTGGTCTGACACTGGAATGGGCTGCCCAGGGAGGTGGTAAAGTCACTCCCTGGAAGTGTTCAAGAAATGACTGGATGTGTCAGCTGACAAGGTGCTTTTCCCGTAGGCTAAAGCATGAATGCTGGTTAGTAACACCCTGTGTGGCTGAGCATATCCTTAAAAATACAGATGACCACTTCGATTCCCAATTGTACGTACTACACAAAGCTCTTGGCAACGGAGTTGGTGTATCAAAACTGCTTATTCCTCTCCCTGATTTGGACTCAAGGCCTTCTAACACCCCTGCAGGTGCCAACAGAGGTAACAGGGTGTGTAGTTATTCTGTATAAGTGGCTATGAACATCCTGCCATGTAACAAGCTTTACACTGACTACCTTGAAAACCTGTGTTGTGAACCAAGTCATTTAGATAAGTCTCTACTGCTTCTTGCTACAGGACATTGCTGTTTCCAAAGTGAAGTTGCAGCTGGTTGGTGTCATAGCTATGTACATTGCCAGCAAATATGAAGAGATTCATCACCCATATACTGGAGACTTTAGCTGTGTAAGTGATCACAAGGTCCATATCCATGGGATGGAGATGAATATCCTGAAAGCCCTGGACTTCTCTCTGTGTTGCCCTTTCCCTCTGCATTTCCTAAGAAGAGCTTCAAAGATTGCAGAAGTGTTGAGAATAGGTGTTACTGTAAATTGTATCTGGAAAAGGCAATACTTAACTGTGGCAACTTGCTAAATGGCTCAAATTTTTGGAGTATTGCAATTGAGCCTAGCTGAGACCTGTCTCCCTTGTAGAAATGAGTTTTATTTATCTGTTCCTCTGACATTAGCCTAACACGCCAAAATTCAGTGTTAAAATGCACGCCCAATTGTGAGGAGCCAATTCAGTTTTGATTTACCTCAACAGTGGTTGTCACAGGCATGTGGAAGAGGGGTGCACATGTGCCATATGCAGGAGGCAACTAGAAGAAGCCTTGTCTCTGGGAGGATTTGCCTGGCAACACTTTCCACAGGCCACTGAACTCCCCAGAGGGGCTTCTCCAATCAGATGGTGAAAGGTTGGACTGGGCCAATGGTCTCCTGCTAGCAGGCAGGCTTTGGGAGGCGCATGGGGCATATAAAGTAATTATGTCAAAGCCCCCAGGGCTTTTCGAAACTTGCTTTTTAGGTGTGGGATTTTGGCTTGGGGGTTTTCTGAGACTGTACTTTTGCTTTTGTGGCTTGGTGATTTGAGGGGCTTTTTGAGACTTGCTTTAGAATCGGAGCTTTTTGAATCTTATGTTTTTGCTTTGGCTCCAGCCTGCTGAGGTCTGCTTCTCGCCCTAGCCCTAGCCTCTTTTTGCCCCTTTTTTTTTTATACAGGATGAACTAGGTTGGAAAAGACCTTCGAGATCAAGTCCAGCCTGTGACCTAACCTAACACCTCTTCATCAACTAAACCATGGCACTGAGTGCCACATCCAGTCTTTTTTTAAACAAGTCTGGGGATGGTGACTCCACCATCTCCCTGGGCAGATGATTCCAGCATCCTAACACTCTTCCAGTGAAGAAATTTTTTCTGATGTCTAACCTAAACTTTCCCTGGCACAGCGTAAGGCTGTGTCCTCTTGTTCTGTCAGTGGTTGCCTGGGAGAAGAGACTGACTCCCACCTGGCTAAAACCAGGTAGTTGTAGAGAGTGATTAGGTCTCCCCTGAGCCTCCTTTTCTCCAGGCTAAACAACCCCAGCTCCCTCAGCCATTCTTCATAGGGCTTGTGTTCCAGGCCCTTCACCAGCTCTGTTGCCCCACTCTGGATGTGTTCAAGCTTCTCAACATCCTTCCTAAACTAAGGGGCCCAGAACTGGACACAGCACTCGAGGTGTGGATGTTCAGTCAGCTGTCGACCAGTACCCCCAGATCCCTTTCTATCTGGGCACTGTCCAGCCACTCTGTCCCCAGCCTGTAGCGCTGCCTGGGGTTATTGTGGCCAAAGTGCAGGACTTGGCACTTGGACTTACTAAACTTCATCCTGTTGGACTCTGCCCATCTATCCAGCTTGCCCAGGTCCCTTTGCAGAGCCCTCCTACCCTCCAAAAGATTGACACATGCTCCCAGCTTGGTGTCATCTGCAAATTTACTGTTGGCAGACTCAATCCCCTCATCCAGATCATCAATGAAGATACTAAACAGGACTGGGCCCAACACAGACCACTAATGACTGGCCACCAACTAGAGGCAGCACCATTCCCCACCACTCTTTGGGCCCAGCCATCCAGCCAGTTCTTAACCCAGCAAAGAGTGCTCCTGTCCAAGCCATGGGCTGCCAGCTTTCCTAGGAGTATGCTGTGGGAAACGGTGTCAAAGGCCTTGCTGGAGTCCAAATAGACAACATCCACAGCCTTCCCCGCATCCACCAGGCATGTCACCTGGTCATAAAAGGAGTTCAGGTTGATCAAGCACAACCTGCTCCTCCTAAACCCATGCTGGCAGGGTTTGATCCCCCAGCCATCCTGTAGGTGCTGTGTGATGGCACTCAAGAGCATCTGTTCCATAATCTTGCTGAGTACTGAGGTCAGGCTGACTGGCCTGTAGTTACCTGGATCTTCCTTTTGGCCCTTCTTGTGGATGGGCATCCCATTGCCCAGCTTCCAGTCATCTGGGACTTCCCTGCTGAGCTAGGACTGATGGTAAATGATGGAGAGCAGCTTCACAAGCTCATCTGCCAGCTCACTCATCACCCTACGGTGGGATCCCATCTGGTCCCATAGATCTGTGAGCGTCTAAGTGGCTCAGCAGGTCTTTGCTTCCTCCCGGATTACAGAGGGAAGGTTCTGCTCCCTGATACCATCTACGAGCCCAGGAGGACAGTGGTCCTGAGGACAAGCCGTCTTCCGACTAAAGACTTACGCAAAGAAGGTGTTAAGCACCTCCGCCTTTTCCTCATCTTTAGTTACTAAATTCCTTCCTGCATTGAATAGAGAATAGAGGTTGTCCTTGCCCTTCCTTTTGCCCTTAATGTATTTATAAAAATATTTTTGTTGTCCTTTACAGAAGTGGCCAGATTGAGTTCTAATTGGGCTTTTGCCTCTCTAATTTTTTTCCTACATGACCTAGCAACTCCCTTAAACATTTCCTGAGATACCAGACCCTCCTTCCAAAGGTGATACACCCACTTTTTTTCCTTAGTTCCTTCAAAAGCTTCTTGCCCATCCAAGCCAGTCATTTTCCTCGTCTGCTCATCTTTTGGCATACAGGGATAATCTGTTCCTGTGCCTTCAAGATTTCTGTTTTGAAGCATGCCCATCCTTCCTGGACTCCTTTGTTTTTAAGGGCTGCTTCCCAAGGAACTCTCCAAATAAGTCTCCTGAATAGGCCAAAGTCTGCCCTCTGGAAGTCCAGTGTGGAAGTTCTATTTATGCCCCTCCTTGTTCCACCAAATACTGAAGACTCTACAATTTCATGATCACTATGCCCCAGCTGGCCTCCAACCACCACATCTCCCACCAGCCCATCTATGTTTGCAAACAGCAGGTCTAGTGTAGTCCCTTGCCTGGAAGGCTTGCTCACTAGCTGTGACAAGAAGTTGTCCTCCATACACTCTGAGAACCTCCTGGACTGCCTCTTCTCTGCTGTTTTGAGCTCCCAGCAGATATCTGGCAGGTTAAAGTCACCTACAAGAACAAGGGCTGGTGATCTTGAAACATCCTCCAGCCGCTGGTAGAATAAGTTATCTACCTCCTCATCCTGGTTGGGTGGTCTATAACAGACTCCCACCAGGATGTCAGCCTTGGTGGCCTCCCTGATTCTTTGCCCTGGCCCCAGCCTGCCTTTTGGCTCTCCTGCCCTTGCTGGCTCTCGCTCGCTCCCACATCTTTCCTGCCTCCCTGCGTCCCTGAACAACGCCCTGAACAACGCCCTGAACGCCTCTCGCATTCCTGCCTGAGCCACCTGCTTCCAACCCTGCCCACCTCCGAGCCAGCCCATCGCCACAACCCTGTGCAGGCTCTGGACCTCCTTCCTGAGAGGCCCCTCAGCTCCTCACCGCGGGAGCCGTGTCCAGGTGGGCAGCGTGCACAGCCCTCCAGCCTCAGGGACGCCCACAGCACTCCCGGACATCAGGGGGTACCGCGCTCTGCCTCTCTTGGTCTGTCTCTCTCTCTGACCCCCCACACTCCCCCCCATTCCTTTTCCATTTTTCTTCCTCTTGCTCTGTCTTTTCTAGCCTTTTTTAGCAGAGTAACTTCCTTTTGTTTTTCGTTACGAGTAAATGGTTCTTAGATACAAATGTTTGTCTCGTTTGACTTAATTTCGTTCCTGATCATCTAATTTTAAAAAAACTCCTTGCAATTTCCCACAGTGGAACACAACACTGATATTGCAGGTAAGTGCTAGACTGCAGAGAGGGTTGGACTGGGGGGAATTACTTCATCACTTGTGCTTCTAATCGGGAATTCTTGTCAATTATGCTAATTTGCTAAACTTATAAAACTGCATTCACCCCATATGGGGGGGAGGGGGGGGGCATTTTTCCATATCTGCCCATGGAGGCCTCCAATAAAGACCAGCCTTTATATTATCTCCTATACCAATATTGCCTCAGAAGTGTGTTGTTTCACTCCTAGGTCTTTAAGGCATCACCATCACTGCCAACACCAAGATAAGCACCATTGAACAGTTGTACCCTCCTATTATATGGTATCTGGCTAAAAATTTTTAACTCCTGTCTGAACTTACGCAGAATGCTGCTCAGTGTGTATACAAAGTACCTTCTTTGTATTAAACTTTAATAAGTTGTTATCATTTTTTGTTTTTTTTTGTTTTGGTGGGGAGGGCAGTAGAGTTACCTTCATCCTACAGCTGAGGCGTGTCCTTGGAGCATGTGAGCAGTGCTGAGCTTGGGTGGCTCTGGGGGCAGCTCAGGGCTGTGGCTGCTCACCCGGGGTGCTCGATGGACAGAAGCATTGGCATGAGCTCTGCTGGTTTGGTGGTGGAGTGTCTGCCACGTTAGACGTGGGGGCAGCAGAGAAAACAGCTCTGTGAAGTGGATGATCTGCTCAGCCTGGTGGCAGAGCTCAAAGAGGAAGGAGAAAGTGTTGAGGACTCTGAGAGATTGACTGGTGGAGCCGTACTCTACCCTCTCTTGGACAATTACAGAGGCTGTCCAAGGTAGTCAGACAGTGGAACAAGATGCCCAGAGCTGTGCGGGAGTCACCATCCCTGGGCATGGTCAAAAAAATGTGTGGATATGACACATGAGGTCATGGTTTAATGGTGAACAGGATCAGTGTGCTGGGTTGACAGCTGCACTTGCTCTTAAACCCAAATAAGTCTCTGGTTCTATGCAGCAGCTTTCTTCATTTAGTGTGTAATTCTTGCAGTCTGTTTTTTACTTCCGTTAGTAGCTTGCACCTATTGCTTCTATCTCCACGCGAACACTAGATGAGAGGGAAGGATTATTGCGCTTTACCTAGTGCTCTGCCAATGTTATTTTATTTTTCCCGCGCGTGTACTGTACTAGGGCCGCTGAGCGCTAGGCCCGCCCCGCCCTCCAGGGCAGCTGAGGGCTGCCCCCCCCCATCCCTCTGCGCAGGCGCGGGGCGCGCGGGCCGCCGGGAGCCGCGCGTTTCGAAGGTGCAGCGATGGCGGCGCTAAGCCGTGACTTGACGCTGACCCAGGAGCTGGAGCCTGCCCCGGCCCCGGCCCCGGCCCCGGCCCCGGCCCCGGCCCCGGCGCGGGTCCAGGGCAGCGGAGACACCGGCTGCATGGATGTCCTCACTCTGCTCCGGTTAGTGCCGGCGGGAAGGGACGGGACGGGGAGCAGCCCAGGGCTGGGATGAATGGATGCGCAGCCTCTGACCGTTGTCCCTTTACTCCCGCCGCAGCCTGAGGAACCGAATGAAGGAGCAGTTCATGGAGTACAACACGGCCGTTCTCGGCAGTAAGTATATCCCTCCTCGCAGTGGGATGTTGCACTAACAAAGAATGCGATGTGGCATATATATATTAATCTTTAATTGTTTATCAAAAGTGCTCCTTACGGTAATGATTTTTTTTTCTCCTTGGCTGTACGTTTTACCGCGTTTTCGAGGCAGTTTGTAAAACGTATTTGAACGTTTACAAAGGTGCCATATAGTTGTTGCCCACTGCCCTTTCCCTTCTTTGCTGGGTTTGAACTTTAGACTCCTCTGACATGTAGTGATGGTTTTGAGAAATTTGGTCACTGGGGGTGAAGTCTTGCCAAAAGTCTGGCAAAGTGTTTGGCAGCAATACTGGTTAAAGGTGTTTCCATTACCTGTAGAGTCACGAGATGATTTGGGTTGGAAGGGACGATAAAAACACCTGGTTCCAAACTCCCCAGCACGTGCAGCGACACCTTCCACTAGACCGTCTTACTCAGAGCCCTATCCACCCTGGCAGCCTGACCGTGAACACTTCCAGGGATGAGGCATCCACAGCTTCTCTGGGCAGTCTCTCTACCCGTGCCTCACCATCCCATAGTATAGCTAATCTAAACCTACCCTCTTCCAAGTACAAGCTATTCCCCCTTGTCCTGTCACTACATGCCCTGGTAAAAAGTTCTTCTCCAGTTCTCTCCTAAGCTCCATGAAGGGACTGGAAGGACTCAGCAATGTTACTGCACAACCTTCTCCCAGCTGAACAACCATTCTCTCAGCCTTTCCTCATAGGAGAGGTGCTCCAGCCCTCTGATCATCTTCATTGCCCTCCTCTGAACATGCTCCAAGAGATCCATGTCCTTCTTATGTTGGGAATCCCAGGCCTGGATGCAGCACACCAGGTGGGGTCAGCCCAGACCACAGCAGAGGGACAGAACCACCTCCCTTGACCTGCTGGCCACATTTCTAGTATAGCCCAGGGTGCAATTGGGTACATGCTCTTCCACTGAAGCATCCAGTGGCATACATAGATCAACATCATGAACCAGCTCTGGCTCATCTAAAAAGTGCTAAATTAAAGTACTCTAAAGCCTACAGCTTTAAAATATTTTAAAACCTACAGCTTTGATACAGCTGATTGATAGCATAGTCTCATTAACAGTAAAAGAGATAATAAAGCTTGGAAGTAGAAGTAAGAAATAACTTGTTCACACAAAAAATGCTGATCCTTTATGCTCTATATATTGTATTTAAAAGTTTCTGTTGTGCTTGTTTTACTGATGTTCTCTTTTGCAGGTCAAGAAAATTGCCTTGATCCTGTAATTGAAGAAAAATTTATCCAGAGGTATGTCAATGGATAACTTAAAAATTCTCTCCTAGTTATTCCTTCTTAGTGAAGTGCTGGATTAACAATCAGTACTTTGGAGAACTTTGGTGAAAATAATGGAAACTAAGAGAAAATGTGGGGAAGAAATGCTTTTTTCATTCTCCTAATGTACTTCCGTTTCTGATGTGGCTTCTAAATTTGCAGTTCTTTATGTGATGGCTAGAATTCACTAATATAGTTCCACATGCTAAATTACTCCTGGCCCTAATAATTTGTCTCACATAAAAAATTCTTGCATTAGATATGTAGAAAGCAAGTTAAAATGTGACACTGCTTTTAAACTGTTATCTTCACACTCAGGTTGTCTTTCTGCTTTTTGTCTTTCAGTGCCACACAGGGTTTGCAAAGAGATGTAGATGAAGTAAAAGTCTCTTTCCAGAACAAGACATTGGCATTGCAAAGGTAGAATTTTCTTCACCCTTTATTTGGAGGTTTCCTCTGTGTGTGTGCATATACAGATGCATATATACATAGGTCTGATTAAACGGGATTTTAAAGCGATATGGGAGACTGGAGAGATTTTAAGTACCATTGAACCACAGGAATGCAGATGGATATCTTGCAGAAAATAAAACAAAAAAACAAACAAACAAACAAAAAACCCACAAAAACTAAGAACTTACCAGTTGAAATGTGTAAACTCAAAAGTTCTTTCACAGCTATGGAAGAGTGACTGTAGAGATCAGTAAGCATGTTTCTTGGCAGTATTTTCCAAATGCCAATGAAAAGATGAAAGTTGATAATGTTAGACATCCCATGTGTTACATGGCTGTTCATTTGAATTCAGCTTTGCCCAGTCCTTTCTGCAGACTCTGGGATTAATGGTATCCAAATATATTGGTCAAGAGAAAAAGGAGTTGTCACTCTCACAAATAATCATTGATACTTCTTTCCTGTCCTGAGAGTTAAACCCCATTATTTAAGGAATATGATATTTAAAAGGTACTGAGTATTTTGTTTCTATAATTCCAGTGTGAAAGTAGACAAAAGTGGAATCCTGGAAATTGTCTTCTTCTATTACTTATTTAAATCTGCTTCACTGTTTCCTGCTTCTCTCAGTTTCTTACAAGTTCTCATCAGTCATATGTTATTTTTTACACTATGCAGGATCCAAATTATGGGTGCCCTGAGAAGCAAAATGTATGAAGGTGATGAGGACTCACGGTAAGGTGTTCTTGGGGGTCAGATGGCTAGAAAGGAATGGACTTTGCACAGTTTCTTGTGACACATTTCTAGATTATTTCATTTTACCTCTTCTGAAAGCAAGCTTCCTTTTTCTAGATTTGACAGAATGATATACTGTCTACCTTCTGGCTAGAATCAGCATGATCAGACCTCATATGCCCATGGCAGATTTACAGTTGGGCTCTGAATTTACCCGCCTTTGATTACAGAGATCATAACCCTTGATTCACTAGTGACAACTGCTTGTCAAAGAGCAAAGAGCTTTTTGTCTTTAGTGCCTGAGTTACCTGCATTTATAATAGCTGAGCATGTATCACAGACTTGTTACAGGGCCTTGCCTCTGTTTTGCTGCCTTTATTAATTAACTGTGTAGGAGCAAAATGTCTTTGAAAAAGAACGGAAAGCTTAAACATACTTAAAAGTAACTTTTCATTTCCTACCCAGTATTAACAGGTGGATGCATATGAAGTGTAATATGAGAAATTTAATTTCTGTCAGAATTACAGCTAAGAGATTGCACCTCCATGATTTAGGAGCTTTAATTCATAGCCATTTCCAGATGGCTAGGCTTTCTTGATGCCTTCCAAACTCTGTGATTTAAAATGTTGGACAGACTTAAATGAAATCTTAGGGAAACTGAGAGGGAAATAAGGGAACTCTTTGGCCTCTATAATGATACTGAGTCTATTAACTGTAAAAAGAAGTGTGCAGACACATAGTACTATTTTGCAGTTAGGAGAAATGAGAAATTCTTTATTTAAACCAAATAAAGTTGATTAAAACATTTATGATATTGACTTATATTAGTGGTCTTAAGGTATGCATCTGTTTTCTTCCTTAGTCTGATCCTGGAAACAATGAAACACATAGTATTGCTCAGCCGGACAATAATTGAATATCAGCAGGTAAGTGGCAGTTGTAGTTTCTGTTACTGTTGTGCAGGTCAACCAACCTCAGCATAGGCAGGACTGCACTTTGAAAGCAACAGGACTGCACAAGTCATTCAAAGTAAAATATGTGGTGATACGGGTGCAGCTCCTACTGCTGTCAAAATTATTGAGAGGATTACTTAAAGTGAGCATGTAAGTAAGTCTGTTTTAGAGTTGCCCTTAGCTGTTTTTGTGGATTGAATTAGAATCTTTAAATATTTTTGAAGACAAGAGTCTGGAAAATACTTTGCTTTTCCCTTTCAGCAAGTACATCAGAAGGAACAGCAGCTGATTGACATTAAAAGGAAAAGACTCTGTAAGTGTCTTATCTGTATTGACTTTGGTTTGTATTTTAATGTAGAGTTCATATAGTTCATATTTTGAAGCTGTTCTTGTAGCAATATTAATTTACATGGGAAGTAACAAAACTCAACATAGTTATAAAACTTATTAAAAGAGTAGGAAGTACTGTAGAGATGAGCTGGTGTGTTCCCTACTTGAACATCAGACTGACACATTAGAATGAGAATTGCAAGACAACACTCAAAAACAACGTGGCAGCATTTTATTGCTTCATGTAAGCTTCTCAGGAAGTTACACATTGTTTAGTCATTTAAATCAGCCCTACAGATACTTTTCTGTCATACTGCACATTTATGAGGTGTTTGCAGAATAGGAAGGGGATTTACATACAAAGAAATGTATATATTGGTATTCAGTAGACATTTTAGAGTGGGTCAAATTTAGATGAGATGTCAATATTCAGAACTTCACATAGTAAATGTGTTCTTTGAATGCTCTTTCTTTCATGACGAGGTGTGCCACCAATTTTAACAGCTATTGTTTGATTCACACTTAGGGAGTTGTGTATATATTGACAGTAATGAATAAACACAATAAAATAACTGTTCACATGGGAAAAATGAATGTACTTGCTATCTTTGCAAATAAAGGAAGAAATGCTCTGACAGCATTCTTTCAACATATGAACTGCCCCTAAATACTTTAAATCAGTCTAGTTTTTAGCCTGGTTTCCTATAAAATTATTAATATTCATTGGTCAGGTCCATATGCTCCTTGTATGATTTTGGAATTTGGTTTCAATGAAATCTGAGAAAGGAGTAAGGGTCTTTAAGAGGTATAAAAAAAGACCTATAAAAGTTGTGGCACTCAAAAACAGGGTATAGGACAGAGGTGCAAATTAGTCCCTGTGTGAGGGAAATGCAGACAGTATACAATGTACTTTCTGTTTTGCTGCTGGCCAAGGAGCAAATTTTTGTAGTTTGATACCAGGTAGCCATAACATGCCTTGCCTCTTTCATGAAAAAAATATCTTGAGGTATATTGGAGGGAAGGAGTGGAGTGTGAAATTAAGGTTATTGCAGTGGAAGTTCTTTAGTGGCTGTGAGGAAAAAGAGTATCATCAGTTCTACTGTTCACCTAACTACTTAATGCTTAATTTTCCTAATAATGTAACAGCACTAAAAAAAGATGGAGAGAAACTACAGCAAATTCAGATCATGAAGAAAAGAAAAAAGGAGGACCAAGAAAGTTTGAGTGACACTGAAACAGAGAGGATGCTTGATAAATTAGAAGGAGAAAGACAGATGACTACAATAATTCAAAACCTGTTCCAGGTAATGTTGTGTGGCTTTTAGCACCATGTTTACAATTTTTCATTACACTCAAGATAACATACTGTATGGCTAATATAACTTAACAACACAACATTGTGTTTTCTAAAACCTTTAAGTTTAACAGTGGTAATGGAAGAAATGTGTACAGAAGGAAGACTTCTATTGCTTTAAAGGCTAAGAGCATAAAATTGTCACAAATATTTTTGCATTAATTTTTGCAGGGTTTAGAGACAGTCTATCAATCTATCTTTGTTTCTTTAAAAACAGAAAAGTAATGCAGCTTTCTTGGAGAATGTCTGTCACAGTAATGGCTGTATTTCCTTCTACTCTGAGTCACCTCTGTACCTCGGTTCCCCCATCTCATGGTTAGAAAAAATGAATAAGTGTTAATCTCAGATTAGCAGTGAGCTTCCATCTGCCCCTTCTGACCACATGCCTTCTCTGCTTGTGTCACCCTCTACAGCCCTGAAAGCCTTGGCCTGCAGCCACGGCCAGCCTCCAAATTCTTTCAGCAGCACAGCCTCTGCCCTTTTGGTTATCCATGTGTCAGGGGCTGCTGACTAGTCTGTACTGGCAGGTCACCTGGAGTGTGGAGTCAAGCAAAGTGAGGAAGAAAACCTCATGGTTTGGGTTAGGATGGAAGGGTCTCAGGCTGCATAAGAATGTCAAGGACAGAAAGAATGTTCTGACTTTTTGCTCTGCATGACATGGCTTCTGCTGTTTTGCATTGATAACATTGCTACATCTCAAATTGAGATTGAGAAATGTAATGTTTTACTGGGATTTAGATCAGAGTCTAAAACTATCTCCTGGTTTTGTATTCCTGAAATTTTCTGAGCCCTAAGTAAAGCAAATCCTCTTTGGTTAAATTTAAATTCCCATTTTCAATCCAGAATGGCAGGGTGAGAATGCTAACTGTGTTATATTGTGTTTGAGGCAAATTTTATTTCATATTGTTAAAAATGTACTCTAGGTTTCTGTGTTTAAAATAGAAGTAGTATGCCAGCCCCTCTAAAAAATCAAAAAGCATGGATTTGGGGTTTTTTTTTTGTCTATGTATCAACAATAGGATCTAAACCAATACTTCCCTTTCTCCTTTTTCCCCCCATCCTGCCTACTTCAAAGACTTGTGAATTTCAAGTGCTTTCAAATTAAAAATTAAAAAGCAGACTTTCTTTGAGATTACTAAGAATTGTCCTTTGCAGGGCTTGTTTTAACCTGTAAATCCTTCTTATTTATAGAACATCTTAATTGGAAGCAGAGTTAACTGGGCAGAAGATCCGACTTTAAAGGCAATTGTTCTGCAGCTTGAAAAAAATGTCTATCTTCAGTGAGTCAGGAGACATGGTGTTTTACACAGTGCATTTTAATAAACTTGATAGATTTCATGTATCTCAAAAACACACTTCAAGAATTTTAAAATTTGACCCTTCTGAAAGCTGTTCTCTCTAGAGAATTAGAGTGTGTCCAAGCAATTCTTTGAAATGAAATTAATCTTCTGGTAGACAACAAACCTTTGAACGGGTAGTAGAGCTGATGAAATGAAACTACCTGAAGATTCGCATCTCAAGCTGTCCTGTCTCAAGCGTTCATTTTCCTCTGAAAAGCAACAATAACGCAAGAAAGGTTTCAAGGTTTCATGTAGAAGTGGACTTAAACTGAGGCTTTGCTGTACCCCACTCCTGGGGACCAGCAGACTGTGGAGCTTAAGCGGGATGCATGACCCTTCTCTGTCCCAGTGGAAAGCTCAATCTGGAAAATTTATTAGCAAGTCTGAAGTTGGGATTATTTTTGTTTTTAAGGCATTATGTATTATTTTAAACACCAGAAATTTTATGCTCTTGTTAGCAGTGATTTGTCTGCAGAGGTGACTTCATACTGTCGACTGTGCAGCTAAGCAGAGTTTTAATTACATGTCTTCACTAGCATTTGCGCTTTTTTTTTAGTTGGTGTTTTTAACTGTTTGAAGGATATCAACTCCTGGGGTGTAGCACATTTCAGAAGTGTGTAATGTCCCTTGTTACCTTGGTGTGTAACTTCACTTTTAACTTACCAGATTTTTTTTTTTAGTTGGTTGGCTTGATCTTAATAATAGAAATAAAACGCTGATTTTCCTGAAAATGTTTTATTTTGTGTGGAGGTTATTTAACTCGCGATGAAGCGGTTTGCTCGGCGGGCCAGGCCGCAGCTCCGGGCCCCGCGCGCAGGCAGCGGCCCCGCCCACGGCGGGCGCTGTGGTGGTGGGCGGGGCCCGGAACTGCCGCTCAGGCTCCTCACCATGGGCAGCAAGATGGCGGCCGCCACCAGGGCGGTGCAGGTAAGGACGGCCCCGGGACGGCGGTGTCTGAGACAGCCGGAGCCCTGGCTCGGGCGGCGGCGCTCGCTTCTCCTGCTGCCGCCGCAGAGCAGCCGGTCTGAGGCGGCCGCGGCTTGAGGACACGCCGCCGGGGCGGCCGGTGTCCTTGGGGAGAGCCGTGCAGTGGGGCGCGCGCGGTGTCGCAGGTCTCTGGTGCTGTGACAGCAGCGGGTGCGAAGCTGGCTGGCAGCTCCTTCCTGAGGTGGGCCTCTCCAAGGTGAATGTGCTTGTACAGGCAGAGCACAGCTCGCCATTCCGTGTGCTAAAGCGCTGTGGAACCACGGGATGGTTTGGATTGGAAGGGACCTTAAAGGTCACGTAGTCACAACGCCCCCCACCGTGGGCAGGGGCACCTTCATTAGACCAGGTTGCTCAAAGCCCTGTCCAGCCTGGCCTTAGACACTTCCAGGGATGGGACAGCCGCAGATTCTCTGGGCAGCTTGTGCCAGTGCTTCATCATCACCCTCAAAGTAAAGAATTTCTTCCTAATCTTGCTAATCCAAACCTGCCCTCTTTGAGTTGTAAAGTCTCCTCAGAGCCTTCTTCAGGCTGAACAACCCCAGCTCTCTCAGCCTGTCCTCACAGGAGAGGTGCTTCAGCCTTCGGATCATCTTTATGGGCCTGCCCTGGACTCACTCCAGCACGTCCATGGGGTTTTTTGCCTTGGGGACCCTAGAGCTGGACAGAGCACTCTGGGTGCTCTCACTAGAGCAGACTGCATTGTGATTGCATTCATGCAATGGCAGTGGCTGTTTCTGTACACACACACCGATGAGAAGAGGAAGACAAAGCCTGTACCTGCTCTGGGCATCATGGTGCAAGGCTACGTTTTAAAGCAAAATTCTTCCTGGGGTAAACCTAGAACTTCAATAAGTAGTATCTGAGCAGTTATGGAGAGTGCAGCTGTTGAGAGTGGTTGTGTGATACATTGTACATTCCATTTTATTATTCACAGTAACCTGTGTCTGTTTCTCCCACTACCTGGTCTCCTTCTAGGCAGTCAAGCCACATACTCCATTAATTAAGTTCCCAGACAGAAAAAGTGGTCCCAGACCTAAAGGTAAGTATTTTGTGCATGGATACAGCTTGCACCACATTTCTTTACATGGACTGTTTTATTGAAGAACCAGGACCCAATTTCTCTCTTTCAGCTATAGAATTGAACTGAGTTGGAGCTGGGTTTTTGAAACATGCTTGATTTAGTTTGAAGGCAACTCTTAGACTTTCTTTACAACTTCTTTTCTCTAGAACTGTGTGCAGATACATGCATATCTTGATTTTTTTTCTCAAGAAAGATTCACAAAGATTTCCAATGTTGTTTTTATACTTTTATATAGTCACATTTTCCCAAATACTAATATTTACTGAAATGACTGCACCCAAGTCAGTTTGAAGCAGCTTTTGTTATTCAGTAATATTTACATAAATGATGTTGCATTTTCCTCATTTTTTCTTAGTTGCATGTGGTGTATTTTCTGTTGTATTGTATTTAGTTGAAGCATGTGTTGTATTTTCAAAACATGATTATAGCTGGGAGATCCAGCCCTCTGTACATTCTAAGAAGTATTTTCTTGTGTTACTAATTAATGCTGAGGGGAAAAAATATTCCATTGCAATCTTTGACATTAACTTTTATACCTATGTTGATATTTATGGTATTCCCAATACTATTACATTTAAACCACAGATTTATAGATGTTGGTTTAGAAGTCCTTTTGGGTCAAAAAGCCTTGGAAAGAAAAGCAGGAGTTGCCTTTAAAAGCTCTGTTATGTAATTCTCACTTCTTTAGGAATTATGCTGTGCCATGTTATTTGCCACAGCATTATCAAGCCTGCAGTTTAGCTTTAAGTTTAGTTTAACATTTTAAAGCCTCCACAGTGCACATAAATGCCTCTTCTCACTTACCTGTGAACTCTTCAGGAACTATTTTCTGCAACAACTTTCTATCAAAATTCTGTACTTTTTTCACAGCTCAGCCAAATGCACCACCTCTCATGCCAGTGAACTTTCTCAAAAGCTTGAAAATGTGTTTCTTACCTCTTGTTTATCTCTGTGTAAGAAGATTCTTGTGACTGTATCTTCTAAGTAGGTTAGACTTTTCTACCATAATCAGGACCTGTCATCTCGTTAGAAAACTGCAACCTACTTTGTCTTGCTTAAATGCTATAGCAAATACTGCATTTAACTGTACTAGATTGTTGCTTCTATGTAGCTAAATGGCTTCTGCCAGCCAAATTCTACTGGGCCTATTACTACTGCAACATGATGGTCTCAAACAGTGAAGGGAGAGATGTAGTAGAGAGTAATAGAACTAAAGCACTTCTGATGTTTTTAATTGGATAATGAGTCTACTCCAACTATACTTCAGACTGAAACATACAGTAGAGGAAAATCCTTGACAAATCTCTAGACTTTTTTGTGGTAGATGAAACAAACTTGGAGAAACTGCTTTTTTAATTGTATGTAAGGTGTATTATTTCTTGAAACAAAAATACTTTGCCCCCTGTTCACAATATGCTGCTTCTGATGGGCTCACTTCTGCCTTGCTCTGTTTGGGATCTTCCATTTCTGAAACACCTTGGCACTTCCAGACCCAGTCTTATGACTGACAGCTTCTGAATATGCCTCTCAATGGTGACTTGGTCACAGTGCTGCAGGTGTTTGATGTCCCAATCCTGCAACTGCCTCAGACTCATTAAGGCTAAAACTGGCTCCCTCTCCTTTGTGGTCATTGGGCTTGTTGGAGCAGGAAGGACAAAGGCAGGCAAAACTGTGGTGTTGTAGCTGCTCATATGCTTTGGTTCATGTAGTTTTCATTTCATGCTGCTTATTTTATAGTTATATAGAGCCTCTGTCCAGCTGTTAGATGTTGCACTAGTCTTGCTTATTTTTCTGGAGCTCTGGGAAGGACTTCTGTGGAAGCATTCTGCTTTGTCAGGTGTTTTACCCATATATATATATATATATACACACAGGACTGAGTGCTGAAATGAACATATTTCTGTGATCTCTGTCCTGCCCGGTGGGGCAATTGCATATTTCCATTGTAAAATCAGCCATGTGGGACAGACATAAGGTTCAGAATGCTGACTGTGACAATGCTGCCCTTCTGTCATCTCTTCTATCTGCACAATCAAGGCAACTTCTCTAATGTGAATTCCTGAAGCTTAGCTCCTGATTCTCACCTGTGAAGAACTTCATGCACTCCTCGGTCTTTGTTACTAACATTGATTGCTGATGCCTGATACTTGGTGGTCATTCTGCACATCATTAAAAAAATGTGATAGGATGCCATTTTACAATATAAAAAATGGGTACAGCACTGCATTGCATGTTGTGGTCTGTTGAGGTTGTGAGCTTTATCTTTCTGTCAGCCTCCAGATCTTTTTCACTTGTCTGTCTTTACAGTTGCAGTAAATGAAAAGCATAATCTCAGTTATCTTTCTACATAACTGCTCATACAAATTTACATAACTTTATGTTTTTTCTCCAAGTACAGCTTCCCAGTGAAAAAGCCATTGTTAGGGTATATGCTGATATATCTTCTGTTTCCACATCAGTGTTTCTGCCATTCAGACTACTGTCAGAATTTTTAGATTCTGCACTTGATACAACAATAAAAGCAAGTTGTGAGAAGTAGAGTGACTTAATTATTTTAGGTATTTGTTATAATGGATAAGATTTTTCGAGCAATGGTAGATTTTATTGGCTGCTTATTAATTTTACAGTCTAGTAATATGTCTGTAAATGGTTTTGAAATCTGGGTTTCAGTACAGGAATCTCTACAAGCAAGTATGCCATCTCTCCTTGCTTCAAAAGCACAGGAATCTATAGGAGGCAAATCACCGGCCTTTCAAAATATTTCACCTGTTAGTAGAGTACAAGGTACACCAGACACTTCTGCATTAACAAGAACCTTACCTCAGAAATACAGAAGGAAACAAATGTCAGATGAAGAGATTGAAATTATTCAAGTAAGTTTTCTTCTTTAGCTTATTTCTACATCTTCTGGTATGGTATTATATAGTAGTTCTTTATAAGAGTGTGCCCTGGGCTTTCATGGTTTCCATATGCAATACCCAAGGTACCAGTTCTTAATTCAGAAGGTACCCAACTCTCACTGTATAGTAGCTTGTGGTACCACTGAGTGGAGAGATTTGGACTTAGAACAGATGTGCAGGTAAGCTGGTAATAGTCACAGCCTGCATTAACTGCCACCACTACCTGTTTTATAACAGCTGTTTATTGTGTAATTTGACTGTGCTGGGCAGGAGCACAGAAGTCTGTTCTTAGACCAGGAAAGGCTATCACCAGGTGATCAAAGTCCAAAATATTTCTCAAACTAGTTTTGTAAGTTATTTATTAGTAAATTAACTCCTGTATTTCTAGTAGTGGAAACTTATTACTAAACTTGATATAAATATTTTCTGCAATACTTGCAAATATGACATTGTACATGAAAGGCAAGAAAAACCTGCTTCTGTTTTGTAACAATTCTCAATTCTAAAAACTGATGATTCAAAAGGGAGAGTGCACAAAATGCGAGGAATTTGTGAGGTGATTGTGAGTTTGAAATGAAAAGATGCTTGCAAAGCTTTGTTAAATGGTAGGGCATAAATGTATAGCATAACCATATTAGTAGAGGAAATCGGTTTTCCTTTATGTATGCAAGTAGGTTGCATCTATATAGTAGAAATAAAATCAGTTATGTCCCATAGTAATACACTTGACATTTTGCATAAGTTTGTGTAACAGTGAGGTAAGTTGTAAAATGATATTGTTGGGAAAATAATTAACTGAATACCTTTCTGATTTCTCACTAAGATTGTAATGACCCCACTTAGCTTTCTTTTTACTTTGCACTTTGGAATGTAGGCAGCAAAAGTTATTTTAAAACTTGTGTTTGTCAGACATTTTTTAAGTTAAAGAATCAGGTTTCTTCAGAGAGACATGGAAGTAGCTGTAACTGCAGGTAGCATGTGTTGACTTTTTTGTATTTTCCTTTGAAAAAAATATACCCATTACTGGTAGATGCTGATATTTGACACTGTGCCTGTTCTTATATAGGTAGAAAAGTCAATATTTAAATCAGAAATTAAAACTAGAACTATGTCTCTTAGTCTACAACAGGGCAAAAGAGAATTTGATCTGTTTTACATTCTATTAGTGGAATATATTTAACTGTATACTTTTCTTTTGCAGCGTGGAGGTCCAGAATAAGTGTACAAGATAGTTTATTGGCCAATGTTGAAGAATGAGGTATTATATTCACAATAAAGGTGTCTCCTTAATACTAAAAATTATTGCATACTAGTAGCTTTAATAAAATCCCAGATGATGGGTGAGAAGATTGACACAACACACAAGATACCGCTTTGTGACTGAGAAGGATTTTATGTTGATGGCTAATAGCAATTGAATATATATGATGTCTGCACCATTAAAATATTTTTCTAATTAGCCATTTGAAAAGCCAACAGTCTAACAGAGTCATTTTATTTTTCGACTGATTGAGATCACAAAATCACAGAACGGGTCCGGTTGGAAGGAACCACAGTGGGTCATCTTTTCTGACCTTCCTGCTCAAGCAGGGTCATCCTAGAGCACATGGCACAGGATTGTGTCCAGATGGTGCTTCAATATTTCCAGTGACAGAGATTCCACACTTGCTCTGGGCAATCTGTTCCAGTGCACGGTCACCCTCACAGCAAAGAAGTTCTTTCTCTTGTCCAGGTGGAACTTCCTGTGCATCAATATCTGCCCATTGCCTCTTGTGCTATTGCTCAGCACCACCAAGAACAGCCTGCTCCATTTTCTTGGCAATTTCCCTTCAGGTACAGATGGACATTGATGAGGCCCCCTCTCAGCTCTATCTCCTCAAGGCTGAACAGGCCCAGCTCCCTCTGCCTTCCCTCATAAGAGAGATGCTCCAGACCCCTCGTAATATTTCTTGCCCTCTGCTGGACCCAAACCAGGAGCTCCATGTCTCTCTTGTCCTGAGGAGCCCAGAACTGAACACAGACTCCAGATGAGGCCTCACCAGAGCTGAGTACAGGGGCAGGATCACCTTCCATGACCTGCTGGCAATGCTCTTCCTAATGTCCCCCAGGATCCCATTGGATTCCTTGTCCACAAGGACACTCTGCTGGCTCATGGACAGCAGCACCCCCAGGTCCTTCTCTGCAGAGCTGCTCCCCAGCAGGTCAGCCCCAGCCTGTGCTGGTACCTGCGGCTGTTCCTCCCCAGGTGCAGGGCCCTGCATTTGCCTTTGCTGAATTTCCAACAGTCTTCTCCATCTTTCCAACCTGTCAAGTCCTTCTGAAGGGCTGCACAGCACTGGGGTGTTGGCCATTCCTCCCAGCTTTGTGTTCTCAGTGAATTTGCTGAGCAGGCATCTGCCCCTTCATCCAAGTCACAGATGAGTAAGTTAAACAGTAGTGTTGAATCTTGAGGGACACCACTGGCGACTCCAACTAGACACTGTGCCACTGATTTTGATGGGATCTGTTGTTCAGGCAGTTCTCAATCCACTTCACTGACCACTCATCCAGCTCGCATCCCTGAGTTTTTGTATGAGGATGTTGTAAGAGACTGTGTTGAAATCCCTACTGACATCAAGTAGACAATATCCACTGTTCTTCCCCTACCCATGCAGGTAGTTGTTTCCTTGCAGAGGGCAATCAGGTTGGTCAAGCAAGACTTACCTTTTGTGAAGCTATGCTACTGTTCCTGATCACCTTCTTCTTGTCATCCACAATAGACAGAGATGGCCTCCAGTATGAGGCACACCACCAACTTTTCCAAGGATTGGGGTAAGACTGACTCACCTGGGTGTCTCACTGGGAATGATCTCACAGGCAGGAAAGGGACACTGAAGTGCTCTCAGAGATGATGTCTGTTCTTTACAGTTACACAGCTTTGTTGATCTTACAGACTAATTTATTAAACAGCAGCAAAGCTTGGGCATGAAGGGAAATTGATTTCGAAGTGAGAATTTCTCCAGTATTTACCTTTCATGGCTATTGAATGGTAGTTTTAAGTACTGTATTGTAGGTAATTGTTCATAGTGAAGAAACTATAGGAGTATAATTAAGAATTTCCAGAAGAATCTAACGAAGTGCCTGAGACCACCCTTTCTAGAGAATAATACTTTTATATTTAAAAACTATCTCTCTACGCAGAGAGCATGCAGAATTTCCCCTGAATGTCAGACGTGAGATCAGAGTCAAACCAGAAGTAGTTTCTGGATGAGCTGCTGAGCCCGCAGCAGGCAGGGACAGCGGGAGAGCGGGGCACACCTGCGCTGCGGGCCGCTCCGTGAGGGAACGGCGCCTGCGCCTGGCGGGGGCCGCTGCGCGCGCAGGGGCCGGGCCGGGCGGGGCCGGAAGCGGCGGGGCCGCGGGTTAAAGCGCCGAGCAGCGCGGCCGCTGCGCCCCGGCATCCCCCCACCGGCTCCTGCCCCGCGCCCCGCCTGCCATGGATGCGCGGGCCCGCGCCAAGCGCTACGAGAAGCTCGACTTCCTCGGGGAGGGGCAGGTGAGAGACCGCGGTGCGGACCGCCGGGAGCCCTGGGGCTGCAGCAGCCCGGCGGTGCCCGGCCCGTGTCGCCGCCCGCCCGCCCGCGGCGAGAGGGGGGCGCGGGGGGTGCCGGGCCGTGCCCACCCCGAGCCTGAGGAGGGCTCCGCGGCCTCTCCCTCGCACGGCCTCTCTTGGCCTGCTCACTGCAGCATCTCTCTCTGTCCCTAGTTCGCCACCGTCTATAAAGCCAGGGACAAGACGAACAGCCGAATCGTGGCTATTAAGAAGGTAAGTGTCAGAATGTCTTCTCAGTGTGTCACCAATTGTCTGTTTGCTCTTGACCTACCTAACGACTTTTTTTTTTTTTTTTTTTTTTTTTTACCGACTTGGTGGGAAATGGGACAATAAGCATTTTTGTTGCTAGAGAAGTTTGTTTGAATGATCTGGTTAACCTGTCTGTAATGCCCACCCACCCCAGAAGAGGGAGTGACTTTGCTGTGCTTCTGAGTTTCTGGAGGGTTGTATGGTCTGTGACTTGAATTTCTGGTTACTTTTTAGGTTTATTCAACAAACCAACACATGCACATTTCCAACCTGCAGACTATGCCTTGATAGTGGAGTTTTTTTGCATTTTCTTTTTAATTTTCTGACCTAGGCTGTACCTGTTGTGTGTTGCCTCCTGTTGATTTCTGGCAAGTTGACGTCCTCCATAAGGACAAGGGCAGTTGACTTGGAAGCATCCCTTAGTTCCTCAAAGAAGAGCTCATTGGAGTCATTGTCCTGGCTGTGAGGCCTATAGCAGACTCCCACAATGACATCCACGTTATTTGTCCCTTATTCCTATCCAGAATAGGATAGCTGTGAGTTCCATACATTCCATTACATATGATGCCACCCCCCTGCCTCTTTTGTCCTGTGTACGTCTCCTGAAGAGCCTGTAGCTGCTCAACAGGGCACTCCAGTCACAGGACTCATCCCACCAGGTTTCATTTAAGTCAATGATATCAAATCTCTGGGACTGAGTTGAAGCTTTGAGCTCCTCTTGTTTGCTCCTCTTGCTGTGTGTATTGGTAGAGAAACATTTCAGGTGTCATACTTTGTAGCCAACACTGCATGGAGCAGATTGAGGAATCCTATTAGTGTGTTTTTTCTCGAGTTTTGGCACACCATGCCACTGCTCATCACTGGCTAGAATGGTTTTATCTCTTTCCCTCTTCCAAGCCTGTTGAAAGCTCTGTCAGTGAGCCCTGCTAGCTCCTGTGCTAGAGCTCTTTTTTCCCTCTGAGAAAGGTGCAACCCATCAGGTGTTGGTAGAACAGGTGTTAAATCCTTCCACGGTCAAAGAAACCAAAGTTTTTTTGGTGACATCAACCTCAGAGCCACATGTCAATCTGATGGATCTGCCTATTCCCATCAATATTATTTCTTGATACCAGAAAGATTGAGGAAAACACTGCCCGTGCTCTCTATCCTTCCATCAATTGTCCTGGAGCCCTGAAGTCTCTTTTGAGTGACCTCAGTCTTTTATTTGTTACTGTGTTGCTGCCAGCTTGAACAACCAATAACGCATCAGAGGGCCTAACTAGGCTGGAGTGTTTTCCAGAAATGTTCCTTACCCAGTATGGTAGTTTTTTGATAAAATATGGTAAAAGTGATCTTGGATCTCCAACAGGCTTGTTTTCCTACAAATGATGAAAATGTTTACATTGTCATAAAGTGTTTCACTTTTTACTATCTGAAGGGATTGCAGGAAGGTTTTGTATGAAAAATGGGTCTTCAGCTGTTCTTTTTAAGGGATAAAAAATGCATGTTACAGTGGTTCCTTTAGTTTAAAGACTTGACCAGTTGAATTCTGTCAAGAGTAAGTAATTTTGTTTAATGCACTAATCCCTTTTAGTATTGCAGTATTTCTCTTGTTGCTACTGGTAACAGCTGTGGTGAAGAGCATTCTTTGTTGCCTCAGAGTATTTTCTTAACTTTTGTCATCTGGAAATATCAGGATTTTGGACATGAAATTTCAGGGCATGTGATGATTGAAACAAAAGGACTTTGAGTCAGTCCAAATTTACAGCCTATGCTAATTTTACTAGAATAATTCTAAATAATTGCCAATGACTTAGCTCCGATTTCTCCCTGAGGAGAAGGTCATTAGCGGTGTAATAAAGCTTTGGGTATCCAAAGCAGTTTATGCTGTTAGTTTGCATTATGTCTGTTTTTGGTGCTGTCACGGCTGTTTTTTTAAAAAACTCGTGTAGAGACAGTTATTTTTTTATGGGGGGGAAAAAAACCCAACTGAAACCAACCTAGCTGGTAAAGTGCTTCATTATACTAAAACTCATTCTGTCTTAGTAGAGCAATAGTAAAAAATGTATTCCCCAACATCTTAAACATACTTAACGTGAAATACTTATTTTCAGATTAAGCTGGGACATAGATCAGAAGCTAAAGATGGTGAGTTTTAAAACAAATTCATCCTATAGAAACTATACGTTGTGTGCTTTGTTTTCGTAAATTGATATATTAATTTCCCATACCATTGGCTGAGAAAATCGAACTCAATGCCTGCTGTAAGGCTTAGTAGGTGTTTGCTTCACAAACTGCAGGGACAACCAAAAGCAGCACAGACACCTGCATGCATAGTGTATGTCTAAATCTGAGTATATAACTTCTTCATTTTAATGAAATTCAAACATGAATATAGTATAGAATAATAGTAATAATAATAGTAATGACAACAGCACTGAGTTTAGAATACCTTTTAGTATCATTACAGCTCTATGCCTTAAATATTTAAGATGAGTGAGAGTATTTGTGTCTGTTTTCAGGTGTTTCCTTTGTTTTATTTTTGTAATGCGTGCAGAGGCAAAAGTTTATGAAAACAAGATCAAAACTCTTGTCTCTGTGTCTGTTTTTTTTTTTTATATTCAGCACTGTAGAGCATGTGCTCTGATCAGCTATGTGCCTCTGTGGCACATAGCATGGATATAGCAAATTGAAACCGAGTAATCTTCGTCCTCTCTTACAGCCTGTGTGGTGCAGCAGAATTTTGTTTGTATGCAGGCAGCTGTCCTTCAGGAATCCTTCATCAGGTTACCAGCCTTCCAGTGAAGAGTCTTTGTTATCAACTCTCTGGTTTCTTTCTTTTAAAGAGAAACTGTTCACTCATCCCAGAGTCTCAAAATTGAGCTGACTGCCTGACAGTCGTGATCTACCTGGCCATCAGTGGCCTAATGGCCCTTAGGGACACTCATTACTTTTGGCTTCTGTAGTGTCTAGTTGTAGATGAAAGATATTATTAAAAATAATGATCATATCTGCTGTGTTACATGATAACATGACATGCTTTTTTGTTTTCATCTAAGGCTGTGCCCACCCAAAAGCAGCCTTTGTTAATTTGATTCCAAAACAGGTAATTAAAGCTGGCAGAGCAGGAATGTAAATCTTAGCCCAAAACTTTGCTAGTCTTAGCATTGAATCATATCTCAGGTTTCAGGAGAACACTTCTTTTCAGCTCATGTGCAGCTGCAGCTTCCTGCATGATATATCACAAGAGCATTTGCTTGCCAATTTTCATACAAGCCACACATATTAGCATTTTTGAAGGAGGAGTTAGTACCCTGCAGGAATCATGGTTTGATACAGTGCCGTCAGTGTGACTGCTGAAGGGCACCATGAGCTACCTGTTGGCCCCTAATTCTTCCTCTATAAAGTCTGCTTATGGGAAGATTCAAGTAAGAGTGAGCAGGTTTTGGTCACTCTCTCTTTTATGCCTTATATATGCTACAGCATGAATGTAGAAAAACATGTGCCTTGCATTATTAGATAATGCTATGTCAATGATGCCTTTTTCTGGTCTTAGGAAATAAAGGCTCAGACACGGTTGGAGGGTTGGGGGTTGTTTACCTCGGTATTTTAATAGGATCCCATTCCATGGCTTCTGCCATCCAGGTAGAACGTGTTGCAAAAGCCCCATCCCCCCAGTCGAGTATACAATTAAAGACTCTACACATTAGCATATCTACCAGGAGGGCCCAATAAGGGGCCTGGGTGGTTTAACTTCTAGTTTACAAAATCTGTCCTGCTAGGAGACCTTGAGGGCCCATGAAAACAGAGTGTTTGGTCTTCTAACTCTATGTGGTTTCAGGGGTGTTTAGTCTACCGGCCTGCTAAACACCATGAAACCAGGCTAAACTATCACCTAAAGCATCACAAGTATGCATGCTAATACTTGTGAATATAGGGAACAGTGTAAGAAGTATTCAGAAGAAAAGCAGAAAAATCCTTTAGGCATCATCAAAAAGAAAATAAATTTATTAATGAGGTTTGACAGTATGCCTCCCTCTGGAAGTGAGACATGTTGAGGGATTGACGTTTGCAAGATGAAACTTTCCTTTAAAATTAAAGCAAGCCTTCCAATACCTTGAAAAAGGTGATTTTTTTTTTTTTTTTGCTAGGACTTTCCCTTTTTGCCAAAACGTAGACATATTGCTTTGTAATCTAAACATAATTACTGTGGAAGAAAGCGTATGCTCACTTTTGTTTTGCAGCTATTTACTTAGTTGTGGCAATGTACTTGTTGTTTAGCAAATTGTCAAGTGTTAAGAATGTAATTTGTAGTAGTAAATAGTCTGTGAGTACAGAATGACAGGTTTGTTTGGAGCTTAATCCAAAGTTTTTAGTTTTGTTCTTTAATCTTCTTTTCTTTCCATCAATGTAGGAATCAACAGGACAGCCCTCAGGGAGATAAAACTGTTACAGGAGCTAAGCCATCCAAATATTATTGGTGTAAGTAAAATAAATTCTAGTTCTAGAATCAATCTTCAAATACTTTCTGGAGTTCAGCAATTATTATGGCAAAATGCCTATTTCAATAACAAAGGCAAAGTATTTTTTTAAATCCTTTTAGTTTTTAGATTGGGGCTATATAGATATTAATGGTGGGAAAAATTGTGAAAATTTAGATTACTTGATTTTGCATCTCTAATAGAATTGCAAATGAACACAGTGCTGAATTTACCTGATTGTTTGCTTCATATGGAACTGGTGGCAGTCAAAAAGCAGGCTTTTTAAAGCAATGGTAAAGGGGAAGTCATGTGACTTATTAGTCATATGCTTATTTTAGCACACAGATACGATGTTTGAAATCTCTGTTGAAGGAGTAAAACTGGTATCTTTTCAGTTTCAGTTGCATTTTGGTAGACTTACACCTACAGATAGCCAACTGGAGCTAAAGACATTTTAAAGTGAGCTTATAGTGACAATTAGAAAGTCTGTCAAATATGATTGAGTAGATGAAATATGAATTTTCTGTATACTTTTCAAAGGGGAAATACAGTTCTCTTCTGGATTGTGAACCTACTTTCAAGGTGGTTGCTTTAGCTATCGAGGTTAGAGAATATGTGGAGGAGGACAACCGAAGTGCCAAAGGGGTGGGGGTGTATTCTTTATGAAAAATGAGGAAAAGAGGAGAAGGCTGGGAGTGGGGAGGTCTACAAAACCAAGATGATAGGTGGTGTCCATGCAGAAGTGATGTTTCCAAACCCCATTGTACTAGAAATAAGACGTGTATTTAAAACCTATTGGCAGCAGGAGTGGAAATTGTACTGCTTCACTCAGTATGTAATGAATTTCTAGGATGTGTTGCCATGGACCATGTAGAAGCAAATGGCATCGACGGTTCAAAAAGGAGTTAGATTTGTGATCAGGAGTTCCATAAGCAGACTCTAAAAACAGGAGACGATGTGCCCCTCTTAGTAGTCCTTACAAAACTTTTGTGGATTTTGGGAGTGTAAGGGGTACAATCACTGCTGTTATGAACTATTCAGACAAATATCTTGCAGTTTGCCAATTCATGTGGTCATCACACTGAGACTAAGGAATGAGCTGCACCAGGGTGGGCATACCTTCCTCATCTTGAAGGAAGAATACCAGGCTAGATAATCTCTTGCTTTTGCTCAACATCTCAAATTAAAAACTGATTGTGTCATTATACAGCTTCATCCTAAAAAAGGGCTGTTTCGATGTTCTCTGAAGAGTTTTATCATGGAAATCTAGCTACAAAAATGAATACACATTTAAAAATATCTGAAGCTAATAAGCCTAACACTTAAAATACTGTATGCTTACAGGAAGCAGATACACAGAGCTGAATCTGTGGACAAACTCATGCTGGTCTCATTAAAGGATAGGAGTCTTGTAGAACAGCAAAGTTTTGAAGATGAAGTGTGCTTTATATTATCTGTTGTACATGATGAAGTTAATTTTTTCTCTTTTTTTTCTATCTCCAGGAAGGAAGGGTGATAATGTAAAATGTTATTTCCATACTTAATGGGGATTTTTTCTGGTTTAGAAACTGATTTAAGAAGCTAAACTGAGTATGAATTTTTGTGTTGCAAGTCAAAAAACTTCAACCAGTTCTCAATAAGCTGAAAATCAATGTGCAGACTACAATAGTGTTGAATTTCAGAAAACTGGAAGAATCAGAGCATGCTTAATCATAATGTATTTTGTTTTGCAGCTTATTGATGCATTTGGACACAAGTCCAATATTAGTTTGGTGTTTGACTTTATGGAAACAGATTTAGAGGTAAGATTTGTAAAGACTTTTTTTAATTTCAGTATCTTAAGATGGTTTGTAAAAGTGCTGCTTTAACCGGCTTATATTTCCCCATATTAGAAGGGTGACTTTTATTATGTCAGTTGATGAAGATCATGTCTGAAAAGTAGCTTCAGTAATTTCAGTTTTTATGAGTTCTCATTTGATTAATTCCTTTACTTTTAAATAGCTGTCAGCATGATCCTAAAGAAACAAATTTTATTTACTATGTTAGTTTTCTGGAACACCAGTCACAGTGTAGAACCACTGTTATAGATCATTGCTTCTGGAATGCAGTTGATAAGCATATCAAAAATGTTCAGGCAAGTGTGACACTAAAAATACTAAGAGATGAGCTGGTAGTAAAATCACATACACTTAAAACGTGTTTTCAAATGTAGCAATGCTAGGTAATTGCAAATCAGTACCTTACAGATACAGGCTTGCTGAAATTTAGATGAATGCAAGACTTGAAAATGTTAGGTCAGATTTTTGCTGATATAAGTTAGTAATGAGTAGACTTTTAGAGGATTCATTCTGTTTACACAGTAGCTATTCAGTGCTTAGAGGTGAAAATCGATGTACAAAGAAAAATCAAATACTCTTGTACTACATGATGCTGTGGTGAGCAGTCTTTAAACTATTGTGGTATAACTCAGGCTGCCACTGAGACTGGTACCTGTTATGATTAAGCATATGCTGCATACATTAAATTTGTGCAGTCTTAAGCTCAGCTTATGGAAGGGTATTACTGAACAGGACAGTAGTGTTGGCAAACAAGCTTTGGGGTGTTTGCATAGAATTTTAATGTTGAAAAGCAAAGAATGTAGAAAACATAAGTAGATTTTTAAAAATACAGTAAAGTGGCCATACCCTCTGGTCTTTTTGGAAATAGAAGAGGAAACCATTGTATTTACAAAGATTAGTTGCTTAGATTGCAAAGAGAAAGAAGGAATAAGTGGAAACATAATTTCTAGTTTATTGACATATATATTATTTGTAGGTGTATATCTTTGTCCTGGAAATCTGAGTATCAACATGGAACTGAGATTAAATATTAAACATATTTCCCACACATTTTTTCATTGTCGGGTTATGGAAAGTTCACATAAGCTATCTGAACTCCCCATTTCAGTTTCTGATTTCTGGAACAGACCTGTTTTTCTGGAAAAAGGGTGAAATGGTAGAGAATATGTGACTGCCAAATTGAACCCTGTCTTAAGGGCTGAAATAACTTTTGAGCTGAAAGAATGGAAATAAATTTGTCTTGTGTGCTGACCTTTACCATGCCTGTAACACTTTGCAGGTTATTATAAAGGATACAAGTATTGTGTTGACGCAGTCTCACATCAAGGCATATATGCTGATGACACTTCAAGGATTAGAGTATTTACATCAGCATTGGATTCTACACAGGGTAAGCATGTACTAAATTGACAGCCTTCATCCTGCAACAAAAATCACATTGGGTAGATTTAGAGTATTAAGTCTAATGAAAGTAGTGTTGGAAATAAGACATTCTCATTCCATAAGCATTCATGCTCGCTGTTTTGGAGAGATAATAGCAGTACCAGAAATGTTAAGAATTACTGATGCGGTTATGGTGTTGATACTTATATGAAAGGTTTTCCACTTAGATGTGACTTTAATTATCACTGTGAACTGCGTCTGCCTGGGATGGATTGGACTTTTTTCACAGCAGCTGAGCTCTTGAGGCTTTCTCCTTTCTTTCAGGCAGTGTCAAGCCTTTCTATTTTTCCCACTCTGCCCTTGCCCGGATGCATGGGCTTGGAGTGGGTAAGAAGTAAGGAGGAGACACAGCTGGGGCAGCTGGCCCAAGCTGTCCATAGGGATACTGCATGCCATGTAATGCCTTGGTCAGTGGTAAAAACTGGGGTAGAAGAAAAAGGGGGAATTTCAGCTTCCGAGCTGGCTGTTGTTTGGAGACTGTGTTTCACTCTCCTTTTGGGAGGTGGTGAAGGATTTCCATTGCCTTACTTGTTTGCTTGGATTTTTAGTTCTTTCCTTCACCTGTTAAACGGCATTTATATTGCTCCTAGAGTTTTCTTGCTTTTGATCTTCTCTCCCCTATACTGCTGCTGGTGGTGGGAAGGATGAGAATAGGAAGAGCAAATGGCTGTGTGGATACTTTTCTGTTGGCCAGAGGTCAACCCATAGCACACTGCTACTGTATTGAACTATGTGACTTCTGTGATTTCTGCTGTTATTTGAAGCGTTGGCCAGGTCTTTTTATTATTCAGTTGGCAGCTATACAGGTAATATAACTGCTGTACTTGCAGAAATGGTAAAACCTACTAAGTGGCTTTTCTAAATTCTGCAGCTTTAATGTGTTAATATTCAAATGGGTTTGTCTCACCAAGATTTTCATATATGATGAAAAACTTATTTGCTGGGGGTTTAAAATTTTTTTGCTCACAATGTAGGTTTTAGGATAGAATCAGATCTTTCATTTTACAACACTGTTATGACATGTCTGCCAGGGGATTAATTAGATGTCTGGTTTTATCAGTACTGGCAAATCTCATTATTTGTTTTCTATATTGACAGGATCTTAAACCAAATAACTTGTTGCTAGATGAAAATGGAGTTTTGAAATTGGCTGACTTTGGGTTGGCAAAATCTTTCGGAAGCCCAAACAGAGTTTATACACACCAGGTAGTAACAAGGTAAGACACTCTATTTTGTTTCTTACACAGAGATTGTTTAGTTGTTTTATAGGTGTTTCTTGAAATATGTCGTGTCAAATCAACATGTTCAGAGTGGCACCCAGTTCACGTGATGTGGGAAGAGCCACATAAAAATACAGAAGGAAGCGTTGTTTAACAAAGTCTCCATAAGAACTGCTAGAATATGCATCTGTGGGGGTGGTTCTTGTATCTATCAAAAGGGTACTCTTTTGAAATGTGTGAAAATAGTATGTATCTGCTTATAAACCTGGATTTTGGAGCAAGACAGCTGCTGCTTTCTGCTCATCACCAGACCTGGAACCATTTTTGGAGCTAGTCACAGTACCTATTTTGAGACAACACTTGAACCAGTTGAAATACTTAAAATGTTTTTTATAGCATGCTTATTTAAGGTATGCTATAAAAAGTGGGGCTGCAAAATATGCAATGTGTTGCTTTCTGACTGCTGTGATGCTAAAACTATTCAGGCAAAGCTGGTTTAACACTTGTATTCAAAAAACAGAAATTCTACAGTAGTTTGAAATGCAGTATCATTTCATTAAACTTGGTTGTTCTTAGTGTGAGTGGTTGTTTCAAAACAGCAAGGCTCATTTTGCATAAAAATAGTCTCTATATTTAGGTCTGTTGATATGGAGATTCTTGGAAGATGGGAGGAATTCTGTCTTGCTGTGATTCATTCAACATAGAATTTTAAGAAAATTTCCGTTTACTTGCATGTTAAATATTGTCTTCCTTGCATGTCTACAGTTCAATACTTGTAATCAGGTCAGTTGAAACTGGAGTTAATCTGTGGTTGTACATGACCCTATGGTGAGGTGTACACAAATTTGTTCATTCTTTCTTAAACAAAATGCTTTGCAGAGTACAGCTCTTCAATGTCTGAAAAGTAATACCCTTTTTTTAGCTTTTGCATTGCTACAATACGTAGCATTTGATATGAGCAAAGCCAGGTGATTCTTCCGAAATTTGTTTTCTTTATAGGTGGTACCGAGCCCCAGAACTATTGTTTGGGGCTAGAATGTATGGTGTTGGTGTTGATATGTGGGCTGTTGGTTGTATTTTAGCCGAATTGCTTCTCAGAGTAAGTATTGAAATATAAGCATTTTGTATTTGCCCTTCCAACCACTATGGCTTTTTATCTTGGTTTCTTCTTTCCTGCTAACAGCAGAAGGTGAACACAGCCTAGAAGAAACTTTCCAAAAACTTGTTAACTATAATAGTTTTTGGATTTAGTTTTGAGTTTTTGGAATAGACTGAGGTTTCATAAACATCACAAGCTTTGGTAGTCTTTAAAAACAGCTGGGTAAAAAAGTTGCAACAAACTCCTATGTGGCACTGCCTTGGGAGAGGTCAGCTAGGTAACCTGCAGTCGACAGACACCTATTTTAGTTCACTACCCTTCTAGAAACATAGCATTAGAGATACATGGGCTGTCCCTTATATACTGGACCTCAGATAATCCCCAGTACCTTAATTGTGGGTTTATTTGAAATGAATGGAAGACTAATGTTTTTCCAAACTGCGGTTAGTTGACAATACTGGAATGAAGCCGAAGGTTAACATCAGGGTAATCCTATGGCACTCTTCAGTGTGGTACACAAATGTCATGGTCCTTGAGTAGTTTTCACTGTTTATTATACAGCTCTTTGGAGAAGACATTAAGGTGTGAGGGAGGCAGTGGGGAGCTGGGGCACAGATGTGGCTGAAGGCATGAAGTAGCCTGCAGTATAATTTATCTTGCATGACTAAGTGGCTTCTGCTTGGTTTCTGCACCTTACTTTGAATGTTTTTGTGGCTTTATCATAACCAGACTGGAGAACCTTCTGTGTGAAAACACCTTGAAAGAAACCTTTTACCTTCATTGGTTACACTAATCAGATAGGTGTGCTGGTCAAATTTGATTGGCAGTTCAGATATGGAAATGTACAGTGTCTCTTTAAGCAGCACTGGTAATGAGTACATAAATATGCATTAGAGCTGCTGAAGTTGAACACATTTAAGCAAAGTTAGAAAGCCAATAATTCTTGAATTCAGTTGATTCTTTGGTTTGTCACAAAATAGAAAGTGTATTATGGTTCAGTTTTTATCACTGTGATACTTTGAAATGTATGCATCCTTTTTCAGGACAATGCAACTTCTGGGAGTTTTTTATGAAAGCAGTTTATATTCAAGGGGCTTTCATGATGCCACAATTTAGTATGCTGTCTACTAGGGATATTCATTATGGTTTTTCTGTCCTAATTAATTAAACACTGCCTCTAATTCTTCATCCATTTGTTTGGTCACCAAATTACTTTTTACATGCGTTGTGTGCCTGATATGCCAGCTAGAAGTTGGACTGGACAGGTATCCCCTTTTCAGTCTTCTGCGTTGTTTAAATGACGTGTGAAACTGATCAGACAGTTTTCTGTCGTAGTGGATCTCTACTCTGCCTCATGCTTTCATTTCATAAGGCTAACTTGTGTAATCCAGTTATGATTCCCTTTAAATATATATAAAAGCTACCTCCAGATAACATGTGGTGAAAAGATCACCATGACCAACTGACTTTAAGCTGACAACTGAGATATAAAATCTTTTCTATGTTTAGTTATTTTAGATTAATGTTGTTGTGATGTAATCTTACATCTAAGCTGTCCACTATCAAGTCAAGGATACCAAGCCTGGGTTCAGGAAAAGTTCAGAATCTATTTGGGTGTAACTTGAATGCCTCAAATACCCAGTTTACCTCTTTGTGGGGAGATAGTATACAGAGAGGTTTTGCCTTGCAATTATGAGGTATCACTTAAAGCTTCTTTCTAAAATTGAAGTTCAGAAGTTAATTCAATCAAATGCCGTGTGCTTCTTCCAGGTTCCTTTTTTGCCTGGAGACTCTGATCTTGACCAGCTGACAAGGATATTTGAAACACTGGGCACTCCAACAGAAGAACAATGGCCTGTGAGTCTTTTTGTTTAACAGACTGACATTGGTTTTACTTGATACTCTCTATTTTCACTCTTGAAATTAAATGGTTATGCCAGAATACTTGGGTAGATTTTTCAGAAGGCAGTTTCTTCATCTCATGAAGCAGCTGAGATTTGTTGTTTCTCTTGGCAAACCTCTGGTCAATAGCAACAGTAACAACACTTCTTGATTTCCTTTCTGTGTGCACAGTTTCCCATGGCTACCGGTGTGAGATTATTGTTGCTGTTTAATGTTATTGAGATGCTTGTTTAATTAGCATGCTTTAACCTGGAAGGCTTTAATCACTTTCAGAAGTAGGAACCATTTTTAGGGACCTAAGTTTGCCTTGGTAAATTATAGTTTGGGGATAGTAAGAAACACATACCAACAGCTTTAGGAATAAACAATTTACCTCAACAATGGTCCTGTAACAAATACAAATTAGTAGTACAGTTTTCTCTGAGATGACAGCAAATTAAGAAACACCAGGCCAGACTTAACTGTCAGGTCACACAGTGACCTACCTAACCATGGCTATTAAGCAGAGTGACAGGAAATGGGACATAATGTCTGATGAGCAACTTCAGGCACAGGGAGTCCTGAATTCACTGATCAGGCTGTTGTCTTTTGTTGTTGAGTTGTGGAAGCACTTGCTGGACTTATTCAGCTGTGCTCCCTCTCCATGCAGCTTTTCCTTTTTGTAAATGGTGCTGGAATGCTATGGTATGTGATCACGAAATGGAGCTGTAGCCAAATGGAGAAATGCTGTGTGAGGCAGTGCTAGCCACCCACAATTCTGAAATTTCTCCAGTATTCTAAATGGAACACATGAAGGTTTTTGCAGTGATGTTTCTGCTTCCTTTGGAGAGGAAGATTTAAGATGCAGGTGGGGAAAAGAGGAAATAGGAGATTGGCTAACACAACAAAGATGATGCATTCCCGAGTTAATTTCCAAACACATACATTTTAATAATTGAAGCCTTTACTATCAAGATTATAATTGATTGAACACATTTTTGACTTTGTGTTAATGTTTTATTTTACTTGGATGAACTTGAAGTGTGACAACTAGGGCTTTAAATACTAAGAACAAACACATTATTTTTGGGTAATTGTCTGTAACAACTGTCTGCGTAATTTTTGTGCTAGAATGTGAACGCAGTGGGATTGATTTCATATCTAGAGAACAAAAAAGTACGCAGTTAATTTTTTGTTTAACTGCTTGGTGCATATTTTCCTTCCCTCCTCCCATTGCTCATATAAAGTTTCAGTTGTGCATTTAAAATCAAAATGCATGTGATGTTCAGCTAACTTTTATTAATGTAGAGAAAGTGAAGACTGACTCTTTTGTAAATCTTTTCCCTCCCACCATGTCAGGTCTCTAAAAGAAGTTTTATTTCATTTGTCTAACCCAGTCCAAAATTCTTTCATACTTCCTTGAGCAGTTTTCCTTTTGGACTGGTTATAACTAAAGCAAGGGAAGGACAGAAAGTTGTTTCACAGTGTCACAGTTATTTAAAAAAAGCTTTTATTACCTACTATTCCTACATTTATTTTATTTCAGTGACCAAGTATTAGCAATGTGTTTTGAAAGATGAGTTGCTTTTGCTGAAAGACAGCCATGTGAAGTTCCCTTTCTGTGGAAAGCTGAGCTCTTTCTAGAAGAAAAACATACATTCCATTTTTGGTCTTTATAGGGGATGACAAGTCTTCCAGATTATGTCACATTTAAGCCTTTCCCTGGAATGCCACTTCAACATATCTTCAGTGCAGCTGGTGATGATCTGCTCAATCTTCTTCAAGGCTTATTCACATTTAATCCTTGCACTAGAGTTACAGCTACTCAGGTACAGTACACTTGGATCATCTCCTAATGTTCATTAACCTACTGTTAATATCAGATAAACGTGTTTTGGAGCCAGTAAGCCAGCTTTGAAATGAAGCATCACATTAATTACTAGAGAACATAATCCTAGTGTTTTATAGAGAGAACTGTGAAAGGCATGGATAATACTAACTGATCTCCATTTCCAGTGTAGAGTGAAGGTAGACAACTAAAATGTATGAGCCATAACCTTCTGACAGTCATATTTGACATGCTAAATTCAGTCGCCTAAAACTTAAAGGTTAAGTCTTAACATAGCTTATCTTATTCCCTGGATTTGAAAGGTTTTCCTCCTTTCTTCCTCTCTTCTTTAATGTCTTTTAAATTTTCATGGTGCTTTCTAAACATAAAATTCTGTGGTGATTAAACCATCATTCTTATCTAATTATCCTTTTCCATTATACTTTCAATTTCACTACTTCCTGATGGGGAGAAATTAAGGACTTCAAAGAAAAATCTTGCAGAATGTTCTAGTTTGGAATACTGATTTCTGTAATGAGGAAGATACACCAGTCAGCAATTAGAAAACTGTATTTCTGTCACTTTACACTGATAGGGAAGCATGCAAGAAACAGCTGTGCCCTTATGGCCAGGACTCCCTCATTGCTGGTTAGACACAGATCTGAGTCCAGGAGATTAGTGCACATGTTATGTATCTTTCTACTAGAAGACTTCTTCAGTGCACATTCAGGATGTTTTGGCCACCATCTTTAGGAACATTCAATTTAAGTTTCCAGATAATTAGTTCTGCTATGCTTGAAACACCTCTGTAGTAGTTCATATGAATGAAGTAATTTTTCAGGTCATATTGTAGGATAGTGACTTGAATATATATTGCTTTTCTAGTCTAAACTTTTTATTGACAATGCCACAGTTTAAGACAGGAAACAACTTGTGTTTATTGTATTGGTTTGATTTATAGGTGACATTGAATATCATGTAACTGGCATGAGTAATCATTACATAAGAGATAGCCACTTCTTGTTAAACATGCTTCATGATTCCTAAAATTTAAAGTAAGGTATGTAATTCTACTGCACAAAACCAATCTTGCTGACTAGTGTTTGTCTTCTGCTATAATATGAGTGATGTCTTTCTCACAGTTTACAGGGTAGAAACAGCACAGTTAAAGTAGTATGAGGGAAAGATCCATTTTAAAAGCTAACAAAACACCTGGTGTCCAGATCTTGAATCTAATCGAGACTTCAGATATATTTCTTTAATTTTTCTTTATTCCTACTTCATTTTTTATCCTCATCTCATCTATTCTGAATGTAAGCTCTCCACGACTATATACATGACTATATACATGACTATATACATGACTATATACATGACTATATACATGACTATATACATGACTATATACATGACTATATACATGACTATATACATGACTATATACATGACTATATACATGACTATATACATGACTATATACATGACTATATGACTATATCATGACTATATACATGACTATATACATGACTATATACGACTATATACATGACTATATACATGACTATATACATGACTATATACATGACTATATACATGACTATATACATGACTATATACATGACTATATACATGACTATATACATGACTATATACATGACTATATACATGACTATATACATGACTATATACATGACTATATACATGAGACTTCTTACAAAATAATCTAGTTTTGTCAGGATGTCTGAGCACTAGCTAAAAATAAGGCTACAATTATCCCTTGCTTTACAAATCCATGTGGGGTGGACAGTAACTGCAAACGCAATCTTTATTTTCCCTAAGGCCACCCTGTAGTATAAAAGTGTTCAAGTAGTTTTTAAGTCCCAATTGAAAATGCTTTATTTCCCTATAATCTCTTCATAAATGGCACTTCATACTAATTACTTTTTTCTTTTTCTTCCATTGTCATTAAGGCATTGAAGCAGAAGTATTTCAGTAACCGACCAGGACCCACTCCAGGAAATCAGCTGCCGAGACCCAACTGTCCAGCAGAAGCTGCAAAGGAGCAGCAAAATGCACTTTTAAATTTAAAAAGGAAAAGAACAGAAGGAATAGATCAAGGTAACTTTGTAATATGTCACCAGATTTAAATAGGAGCTCCATGCTCAGATGAGAATGGAATATTTCCAGTGTTGTAGAAGAAAAACTCTCTGAATGAACTAATTCCCTGGGCACAAGATTGAAGCCCTTTAATGATATATAGTTTAAAGTCAGAATTACTTAGTTCTGTGTTCTAACAGAATTAGCACAAAAAAGGCTCTTTGATGATGCTTAGGTGTCTATTCCATTAATTTCTGTAATGGGGAGTGGTACTCCCCAGTAAATTATAGACTATTACGATGAACCTTGGTTTTTTTCCTGAGACATCTTACTCAGGTGGAAGTAATTTAACGTGATATCACTTAAAAAAAAAGATAGAGTCTGAAACATAGCATGATGTTCTGTGAAATGACAGGCTGGAGAGTGTAGATCAGATTCAGAGAAATGATTTCTGCTCACTCAAGGTAAGGAAGTTAACAGTTAACACCACTCTGGGTAAGGAACATTAAGCACACTTCTGTGACTCACATTCAGTCTTCCCCAGACAGTAGCGTGTATTTCATATCTTGGTGGCAACAGAAGCACTCAGGACTTGAGACCTGTATCTGGCACTGAATTCCTCAGGCCTTCTATTAGGGAGACAAATACTGTTCTTAAACTTGGAGTTGTTCTTCTTCACAGCTGGAATATGCTAGATAGCAGCTGTCAGGTTAGCATCAGCTTTTTGTTGTTGCCAGTATGAGACTCAGTTTTAATGAGTGATATTTTTTTAGAATGGAGCTACTTCCATAAAAGTGTATTTCCTCTTAAGTTCAGAGAGACAGCTACTTTATTAGGATTTAACATACTTTTTAGGCACTTTGAATTGTTGTTTCTAAGTCTTCATTAAATTAGAAGTAAAATATATTAGGTTCACTACTTTAAGTTTTCAGTCTCAAAAACAAAATATAATCAACTGACTGCTTGCACACTGTTTGTTGAGCCCAGTACCGTGGGTCACCTGACGTGTGGGAACTCATCAAGTTATGATAGTGTAGGCAATTAATTTAAGCATTTTAGCTCCTTTTCCAAAGATCATGTGAGGGTTTGTGATTAGTGTTTGGGAGTATATGCCCTAAAATATGTCTGTTAACTAGAGGACAGGAAAAAAAGAGAAATGCTTCCTTGATTTCTGTGATGTAATGGCTTGAATTTGTGCACTTGACAACGCGCAGAGTTTCCAGAGCTGTATCAAGCTGGAACAATGATTATTTTAACGTCTTTCCAAAAGTCTCATCTTCAACAAGAGGAAATCATACCTCTATGTAAATGCTAGGAGTTTTGAGATTAGCTATAAATGAGGCATTAAGGAAGTCAGCATTACTTTTTGAGACCTTTGAGTATTGGTATAAAAAGCAATATAATTTCTACCAGGTGGAAATGGAGACATGATGTATTTTCTAATGTGGATTTTCTGTGATGTTCTGTTGCCGCCTTAGCTGGGCTAACAGAACCAGAAGGTTTCAAAGGTAGTTCCTCTAGTGCCAGCAAATGTTACCGGAGAGAGGCAATGACAGAGCTAGCAAATCTGGTGCCCTGGATTTCATTTGCTATTCTTACATGGAATTACCATCTAAATTTAAAATCTGAATAGTGGTTTGGAAGAATAATCCTCCGGTCTTGGTTTAAATAAAAATTTGAAGGACAGCATTGCTATAGGGAGTGGAAATGTGCAAATGTAATTTCAAAGAAAAATAAGTTGCATTCCCTGAAATTCTTAGAATGGCCTGTGCTTGCATCCTGCAGAGCACATTTCTTTCCCCTAGCTCTGTTGAGGTAGCACTCTAGAACTTGGCAGAATAGACTGACTGAGTGCTTGCTGATAGATATCCTCTTTGAAAATATTGGCATCAGGAGCTGACTGCTGGGATAAAGATTCCTGCCATCCCCATATGGGCTGCTTTTCCACAAGAACAAACCCCCACAGCCTGTGGGGTGTGTTCACCAAACTTAAGTACTTCTTAGAAAACAGCCTTTCTTCTCAGGGGAAAACTATCACTAGATGGATGACTACCTGTGAAAAGTATTAGGTATGCATGCTTTGTATCTACTGCTGCCACTTTTTTCTGATCAGTGAGGTTTGTGGAGACAGTGATTCTATGATGACCTAACTGCCCATCTCCTCTCTGTCACTTAACCAAAAGCAGCACTGCTTCCCCAGAACATCTATTTCTAGTCCTATTAATATGCATTCCTACAGAGCTGCAGCTATACAGCTACAGCTGTATAGGGATTATAAAGGATGGTGCACTAAAGTTTTTCCTATGTTAATTCAGCATAAGGAATCTATCTAATATCAAAACTATTGGTTTGGGAAAAAACCAAAAACATTATATTAATATTTAAGATTAAGAATTCGTCCTGGATTTGACAGCACATAAGAAAAATCCTTATGAGTGTGTGTGTGGTAGGACAGGGTTAAACCTTAGAACAGCTTGCTCATCTTAAGTTTCAAAGTAGAATTAGGTGGTTAGCTTTTCATATCAACAGTTGACTGGTTAGGTTTTTATATGAACAAAGAGAAATATTTGCATGTATCCTAAATGCGATTAATACTTAATTACAGAATTTGTGATTTTTGGAATATACATACACGTTCAAGTGAACGTTGATTCTAGCACTCAGACATTTGTTAGAAAATGTCATCGTGTACTACCACTGTTATAAACAGCATTTAGCAGTTAAGAGCAGATGTATCTTGAGAATGATATCAAGCCTCAAGGACGGGGCTGGACCTTTATACTTTGCTAACAATGTGATTTACACTTTTCAGGATTACCAAAAAAACTGGTATTTTGATTGCTGTGGATGATGAGTGAAAATGCGTGGAGTCCCAGCCCTTGATAAAACGCTGTAGTAGTCGCTGGATGATTATTTTCTAATATTTTAATATGTAAAGTAATAATTTACTATTTCCTTACTGAAGCAAGTTTCATTAACCCTTCTTTTTACAATAAAAACATTACTGAGAAAAAAAGAAGATTACTTTGTCTGGTTTGCTGTCTTGTCCTTTGAGTTGTGCTCTGAGACAATAACTGTCAAAACTGCTTACAGGCTACAGGTGTACACAGACTAATTTTGCAGAACCTCTGTGCTGAATTACATGCTATCCTGAACAGATGTATATCCTAAGGGGGAAAACTACAAATAACACTTTCTTCTCACATGCAGCTTAAATGAACATATATGATGGTCTTCCAGACCTATAATAAAAATGTGAGGAAAGAGTAGGATGGTTTTTTGTTCCAGTTAGTGGGCTCAAGTATTAACAAATGAATTTGCATATGCTCTCTCAGCAGTCATGCATTAAGACTTCTCCAAAGAGACATCCACTGCCTTGAAAATAGTATGATGTGCAGGTTGAATGTGAATTGTTTGGAGAGGTTTTTTTCCTATTCCAGTCGTGCAGGAGAAGTTACCTGAGAGCACAGAAATACTGTTTCCTTCAAAGATTGCAGTGAGAGACAGAGGAGGAAAATCCAGCTGGGGAAACTATACTAAACTAGTCCTCCTGTCAGCCTGTGTTTGTAGAACGATCCATAGTGCAGACACTGTACCCAGCTTTGCCTGAATTTCAGCATGGAGAGGTAGGACAGTTTCTGCTGGGTAACCAAACTTCTGCAGTGGAGAGAACCAAGCCTACATATGCTGTTTCTACGTCTTAAAAGTGTGCCCACTGCTGTTGTGCAGTGGATCTCAGGGATACCTGCTGAGCCATTGTCATCTTTCTGCCTCTGAACCACATTCAGCATTCTCTTTCCTAATTTTGTGGCAAGTGTTGTAGTGCAACACTTTGAGGCTTGTAGAGAAACAGCAACCATCATCCTTCTCATACGTTCCTTCATTTTGCTGCTACTTGAACTAATATAAAGTATTAGGCCTTGTAAGTGAGAAGAGTTAGTAGTTTCCCAGTAGCCTACTGTGTTCTGTATTGGTTGTTGTCAGTTGAAAATCAGATTTCCTAAGATCTAATTGCAAGTGTAGAGAAAAGTTTTATCAATTAACATTAGTTTTACAAGTTTTTATTGTCTGTTTAATCAAACATCATCCTTCTCATTGCAGGCTAGAGATTAAGCTAATGACAGTACTACTTCTCACTGGCGCAGGTTCAGAATATGTTAATTAAATAGGGAAGAGGGATGTAGGAGTAATGTAAAGTTTTTTGCATTTGTTTATCTGGCATATCTTTCTAACTGGTCCTTAAAACTAAAACTGAACAGCCCCTAGAACAGTCACTGAAAAAGGCATTATCCCTGTTATTGGGTGTAACAGATAAGGTTTGCATGACAGTAACAATCTTAAGCATATTGTCAGTTCTGCTTTGGGAGTAACACAGTTTCTTTCTTGTAAAAAGCTGTATCTGTCTAGACAATACCCTTTCCTGAAGAAAACCTTTTCCGCTAGAAAAAGTAGCGATCCTCTAAGCTCCTGCTGACCAAAGTTGTAGAGTAGGTACCAAGTAAAATGGGCAGTCAGTGTATTAATGTACAGAACATGGTTACTGTGCTCTCTAAGAGTGGGTTTGAAGTGGGATGTGCTCAGAGCTGACTTAAGAGATGAATCCTGGGCATTATGTGACTAATACCATCAGTATTGTTTAGCTAAAAACAGATGACTGAGATGCTTATGCTATCTGTTTATCACCGAACTGGCTGCTTTAGAAACTTTCACATAACCTTGTACAACTATCTGCAAGAAATGTATCATTTTAAGAAACTTTCCCATGCGGCATTAATAGGGGCTTGTTTGTAGGGTATTTTAAGGAAAACCCTCCCAGCCAAGGCGTGGGCTCTGGCCAAGCCCTGGCCCCAGTTGGGAGGGAAGTATGCTTCTGCAAGTCACTTTGACTGCTAATTTGGGCCTATAAAAGCTGGACCCCCTTTCAGGGTGAATCTGGAGACCTCATCTACGAGTGGACACACCCCATAGGGTTTTTCCAGTTGCCAGGAAGGGTTCTTCAGGTCCTTACTGTGAAATGGGGCTCCTCAGCAATTTTGGACTCTGGATGACGGTAAAGTATTTGGGCAATTGGTGATTCATCTTTCTAAATCATTATCCTTTCTCTTGTGTGGTAATGATTAGGTGCATTACCCTGCTTATTTTTGCATGTTGCTGAAGCGCAGTGTGTAGTAAGCTTATTGTTTTATTGAATGTATCATTTTACTTTTGTGTTGCCTTAATACTCATAGTAAAATAAGACCATTCTTTCCATTGGTGTCTGTGTCCTTTAAATTGCCCCTGTCAATTGGCAAAACAAAGTGAGAGGATATTTTATGACCAAGACTATTGTCTTGTATGCATGTATGCCACAGCAGATGCTCACAAAGTGCAATTTTTTTATATAATACAAGTACAGGAGCTGTTTCCCTCCAGCTCCCACACAGCAATTTGGACTGTGCTCTGTGTGTACAGTTAGTCCCTGTTCTATACCATGAGTGTGTGCAGTAAGTCGTGTTTTCAGTTGAGTTCAGCTGAATTGTGTCAGTTGAGTGGAGCTGAGTGAAACCACCTGTGTCAGGGACAAAAATTTTCTTGCTCTTAGTTATGGTGTGCACAGATAAAATGTATGTGCATCACAAAGTAAGATAAGATTAGAAAAAGGATCAGCACAACATTTTTTTCTCAATCTCAGGCTTTTGGATGGTTTTATTTAATTTTTTGACAGGTCAGAACTCTGGAAGAAATATTTGGGACTTGTGGTGAATATAATATGCAGTCATGCAGTTAGTCATCTAAGTAATGTTAAATTTGTGACTTGGTTAGTTTGTAAGCTTTATATCATGGTAATCATGCTATAGCATTGACAATCTTGTCTCTAATCACACCATCTTACTGAATATACAGCTGCTGCTATCTGTTTGGCTTCTGTTCAGAACCACATCACACAGTGTTTGTCTGGAGCATGCAGTGTGCATGCTTGTGCAAAACTCTCAGTTGTACACCTTAGCAAACAGGAACAAAATGTAAATGCCTTTTCCCTTCTGCCTTCATCATCTTTTTATCATGAGTTACTGCTGTTTCTTCCTGTCAGGAAAATTAATCCACAAACACTAGAGGTTTATGTCCAAAAAGGAGACAGAGGAGTCATGTAACTTTATTTGAATAAAGGGAGAAGCCATGGGACATTTTCCCCGGGGTGTCTCAAACTTTTAGGGGATGGAGACTCCTTTTTATCATAACTTCCTGGCTGCATGTCTCTCTCTCTTCTCCCATTGGCTGAGGTACTTGAGAGGTACAGACTTCCTGAAATGCCTAATACTTAAGACCCCCTTCTAATGTATAAAACACACCCCTGTTTTTCTTTTTCCTTATGTCTGTTCTTTTTCTTTAAATCCAGAGGTTTAGCAGAGTCTTGGATGAATAACAGTCTGCATCAATTAGTGAAATCCCTATGGAATTTATGGTTCCTCCCACTTCTTCTTTCACCTCTCTGTCTGGCCTTATCTACCATCAGTTTGTACGTGAAGACACCTCCTTCTCCTTCCTTTCATTCCTGAAAGGTTGATTCTCCTCTTTGCAAATGTGATGGCTTAGACTTGATGGAATTTGAGTGCCTTCTATGCATTGTCCTGGTAGTGTTTATATAATTGAACTAGAATGTTGTTTTCGTCTTCCATTTTGCTGCCACAATAAATGTAGCAAAACTCATGTATGAGCACACCATGCAGAAAGGTGCTCTCTGTTTTAAACAAAACTGATTTCCTTTTTTTGTAGATGCCAAGATTACTTGTAGTAGCATGGTGAACAAGGACTGCTCACTATCACATACTCCTCTGTCTCTCTGGCTCTTGATTAATGCCAATACTGTGTGATCCCAGAAGCCTTTTTGTTCTGGCAAAGAAGGTTCAGCATTGAGTTGTAACATGCCGTTGTTTTGTGGTTTTGGTATTTTTCTATATGTAGTGTGGCCTTGATGTGCTCCAGGCAACACTGCCAATTCTTTGCTTTTACCATATTCTTGGCTTTTGTTACTGTTCATGTTCTCTTGAATTACTGCATGTGCACTGCTCACTTAGCCATTTCTTCTGCTTCACAAATGTTTATGCTTCAGTGTAATGGTTCTTTTACAGAGTAATACTTCAAGAGAAGGAAGGGGTCATTACAAAAGAGGCTATCATTGGGTCTGGTTTTCTTTTAATTCCTCTCCTCCCCCTCGCATTTTATACTCAGATATGTCAACTTTGTCTCTGAGTTAAGCTATTCTCTCCATAAGCCTGTAATAGAATTACAGGATAAGCCAGGGATATTTCTGCATATGGTTTATCATGTTGAGACAGAAGAACTTGTCGGAGAACTAAACAGAGTGCTTCGAACACTTTTGGCAGGCTGTATTTTGACACACACCTTGCTGGTATCCAGTAGTATGAGTGGCTCTAGAAAAGACATGCATGGCTGCAGTCTCTTTTTGCTCCAAAATAGCACTGCTAGGAAAACCTTTTATTAATCTTCTCAAAGACCTGGGAATTAGACTGATTCCTCCTGTAGCCCACCACTACCAGGAAGATTCCTGAAGCAGCTCTGGTCTTGCTAGTGAGAGAACTCTATTTAGCCAAATTTTTTTTCATCACATGATGCCAATTTCTCATTTTCAGGTTTTCCTAAGTAGAGCTTTGATGCTGTTGAACAAGACTCATATCATCTCTGAGTTCCATTCTAGTATTTCCAATCTTTTTTTCTTCTTTGTTGGCAACTTACTCAGAAAATTTATATTTATTTCTTTTAAAAAACTCCTTTCAAATAAAAGGCCAGGGTGGGAAGGAGGGTTCTGTCTCTTCCTTCCAAATAAACAAATCCATGGGCTGGCAGGTCCTGCACAACGATTTTTTGAGGGTCTTGCTGTGTGGACAGCACAGAGGCTGTTAGCACTATAACCATTTCTTCTTGTTCTGCCGGCTCAAATTGTGCCCAGGTAGCTTCAGAGTAACAGCATTCATTACCATGATCTGAGCAGAATGATCTGCAGAGATGGAAGAAGGAGAGGAGGCACTTTACTCTTAATTAGAATGCTTTACTGTTGTGTAGTTTATTGCATATCACAGGAGAATTGTTCCTTTGGCACTGATAGTTAAGCTAAGCTCATTTACACAACAGGTATATATCAAAGCTGTGTGCTTTGATTTGGGGAAATCTCCACTTTGGGCCACTCTGGTAGGCAGGTACCCTCAAAGAATGTTTACTTATGCTGTCCTGCGTGGACTTGTCATCTGTGAATTAATTTTTTTTTTAAAGAAAACGTTCACTGTCAAAGAAAATTAACAGATAATTAACAGTTGTGGCAATCTGGCAGTCCTGAAGAAGTCTGCTGCTGAGTTGACAAATGTAAAACTGTCCTTTTCTTGCTACTCTAAATTTACCTGTAGGTTCAGGAGCTTCCTCTGGTGTTCTCACTTCAGCATCCTGAAGAAGTCAATAGTCCAGAAAGTGCCACCATCTTTTTCATCTTTATATATGATGGTAGAAACTGATTTTAATCTATTGGACTTAATTGCAGGAATTGAAATTCTGATTTACAACCAGCTCAGCTTTTCCTGGTGCTAGAGGTTGTGTGTGACAGAGAAATACGGCAGATGGTCAGATATGATAACAACTGTCTGATCTTAACCTAGTGCTTGCTTGTCTCTCTGAGAGTCATCACTCTGCAAGCTTCAAGTTCTGTTGTAAGAATGGAGAACCAGGTTGACTATCAGCCTGAGCCTGTTTGACCTCATATTCCTATAGAACTGCTTTCCTATAGACCTTATCTGGTAACTTGGGGATATCAGGCTTTCCTTCTTCCATTTGTCACTCTTTAACTCCAGTAAGACTCAGCGCCTCCCAGCCAGCACCAGACTGCCTGCTGGTGGCTGGTTACCTGAATCTCTGAAATGTGAAATATGCTGGGATACACTGCTGTCTCCTTTTCTCCCAGCACACAGTTTCCTTAGCATCACCTAAGTTAACCGTCCATGTCACTTGTTTCTAAGGTAGAGGTATGAGCTGTGATTGAAAATCTGAGACATCATGTAATGAAATTCTGAGTAGGAAAAAAATGCTGTACTGCATCCAGTGGCAGGGGGCTTAGAAAGAATAACGTTTGTAAGTGGCATTTCATGGCATTGTGCTAAAAAGGGGCAATGAAGAGCGTGCAAATGCAACACTGGGGAGTTCAGGGCAAACCTGTGTCATGCCACACTTTTGTGCTTCACTTAAAAAAATTAACCTCCTCAGAAAGGTGTAATTGATGCCTTTCCCTAATAGACAGTGCAGATCTTAATCCATTCTAAATTAATATTGGAGTAGAAAAACAACTAAGCAACCAGTTTATTAAACTATCATTCTCAAAAACCAAGATTTTTTAAATAAATTTTGCCTGGAAATAACAGCCTTTGTGTGTTTTTTAAAACTAAACTGTTCAAATGCTATGCAATACTTTCTTCCAACTCCAGCAAGTTTCATTTGACCAGAATCTAATAAAATTTGAATACTAAAAGGCATGGATAATTTTTTTAGAAATCAGTAACTGCTACTATCCAGAAAATATTTTTTGTGTGAATTACAAAACACTAATAAAGATACAGAGTAGCATACCACCATGTAGCATTATGACCAACTCGTTGTTCTGGAAGGGGCAGTTACATGTGTGTGTCAGGCCCCATGTGCACTGATAGTCTCCATGATCCCCCCCCAGGGATTTATAGTTGCAGCCTGCTCTTGCCTTGCACCAGCAGATCCTTGCGTGTTCATGTTGCTGTTGTGGCTGCTCGCTGTGCCTCCCCAGCCTCCACGCACAGTTGTAGGAGTGATCATCCAGTCATAGCAGTAACAGATACTGGGATATCCCAACTTTCTTTTTGTCAGGCACACAGCTCGGACATACTGTGCTGTTCCAGCTGCTTCTGGCATGATTCCTAGGGTACACTGGCTTCTGGAAGATGTCCAAAGGCCAGGGGTTCTGGAAACCGTTGGCTACCTACAAGAATGTGGGGAGATGTGGTCCATAATCCAAGTGCTGGTGCACACTTAGGAACAAATGGAGAAAGCTGTGATTTTATTATGGTCTTTAGCCACTTAGACTGCATGACATAGATGCTCTTGCAGTGACACACAAGTAAAACTACAGGCGATAATGAAGTTACTTCTGCTGTCTCATCACACCTTTGCCCTGTGCTTCCCTATACTGGAATACCTTTTGCATGAGAAACAACTGTAGCAAACAGTAAGGTCATTGGCCGCGTCAGAGCTCCAGCTGGGAATCTAAGTTGTGGTTTCCAGAACATGTGTGTGTACATGGATGGACATTACTCCTCCTTCCCATAACCATATTTTTGCCTGGTGTCTTAACTACTAGGCTCAAGCAAAATACACATTTTCTTAGAAAGCTATTTCAAGCCTTTTTTGTTTTAACAGGCATACAACTTCTAAATTTACAGAAGTGACCACTACAACATGTAACAATCTGGTTTTGTTTTCTTTCTGCTTGCATTTACGTTTGGAAAAGAATTGCTATATTTAATTTCACCTATAAAACAGCCAAGTGCTATATTTCTCCATCTCACTGGATACAGACATTTTGTGCACTTCATTTTGTCAATTACACACACCAAAACTGTTTAATTACTGAAAAAACTTGAGATTACCTAACATTGAAAGCATTCTGAGTTGTAGCTTTATCTGAGAAGATGAGAACAAAACTACGCGATTCCTAATATTCTTATCCTAAAATACACTAGGCTGGTTCATACTGAGGAAGCAAAGTCTTTGACCATTCCTGGTAAGTTAAGATTTCCTTGTGCTGTGCCAAAAAGCTTTCTGCTTCACCACAAACATCTTTTGAGTTCTGTGTAGAGGTAGTAATACCGCATTCTTCTCACAGTGAAGGAGGATGGTGAGAACCTCTGCTTCTGTAACAATAATCCAATTGGAAATGAGTGGGGGAAGAGTAAAGCAGATACGTGTAAAGGTGCAACATAAACAAGTGAAACTGTGGTTGGCATCTGAGGGTAATAACGTCTGTCCTGGTGACCTGAGCAAAGCTGATGTGCCAGAGGTCATTAGTATGTCTAAAAATGGGTTGGCTATCTTGTATGCTGCCTAAAGGTGCCTCCAAGTGACATGCTTCAGGGGCTTCGGGTTCTGCTGCTCTGCCTGTGCAGACACTGGTGAGGAGAATGGTTTGCTCCCAGGCCACAACTGGCTTCTGACTAGGGGTTTCCTGAGACTTGCCCCATAGTTACAACTTCTAACCCAGTGCTTTCCTTCCTTCTTTGCTCCCTGGCACCTGAATGGAGATCAAAGTTTTAAGTCAGTTCTTGGGTACACCTTTAACTCTCTTTTGTCCTGTGGGGACACTCCATGCCTCTGTTCTTCCTGACTTACTAGAACTCTGTAAGTCGGTGCATAAAATTCCCTATACAAAGCAAGACCAAGGCATCCTGCTTTTCCCTAGTGATGTTGTGAATTCCCTGTCACTTGAAAGCCATAAATCAGAATTAGTATCTCTTCAAAGAGGCCCCCTGCCTAAAGAAAGATTTTGAGGCAGGAGTTACTACTGGTTGAAGATTTCTGCCCAGTAAATCAGATCAGCCTTCTCTGATTTCAGAATGTGTATTTGATGGATAAACCTTATGCTAAATGCAGTGATAGTTAGAGAGTGACAATTCTTTTCATGTAGTAACATCTGCACATTGCTTTGCTATTAGTCTGCATAATGTTTGCCAGCAACACAGCAGGGAAGTTCAAGCCTTTCTGGTGATGAATTTTTACTGAAGAAGCCAAGGCACATATCCCAGAGCTCTAGGGTGCTCTGATTGGAAAGCCATTACAAAGCTCTGCTGTTTTCTTCAGTGCAGAGGCTGGATTTATTCATAACAGCAGTAGCTGGCATTAACAGACCTGCATAGAGCAGTGAATTAATGGTGCTCCACACGCAGTGAATGCTTGTTGCTATCACAGACTTGCTGATGTGTGGTACAGCTCCTCGTAATCTTCCACCATGCCCATACATCACCCTCACCAGTCTCTCTTTGCAAGACAGTTCCATTTTTAAATTAAACCTCAGATTCTCCTTCATGTTTTGAGTTGATTTTGCAGATGTGGAAATTAGGCAAAGCCTGAGCAGACAGCTTCTTGCAATTGTATAAGAAGTCTGGAATAGAAATAGAAGATGATTGCAGTTTTGCTGAGTTCTCACTATGCTGTGATCCTTGTGTTCCCATGTCTTAACCACATTCTTGGGGAAGCTGACTGTGTTTCAAAGTTAAGTACACCAGTGGTTTTCCAACTGTCTGTTGGCTGGTCATGCTGTTTTCCTGACTGTTGTTCAATTCTTGAGTCTATCTCTGAAGCTTCTGGAGAAAGGAGCTACAAATCAGAGGTGTGCTGAGCCTCCAGCCCCAGTCCTGGCTTGAGGAATCCTCACCTGAGTCTGGGACTTTTGGCTGCTTCTACAAAGCAGGAGCATCAGCCACATAAGTGCCTGAATTGTGCTGGGGTCCTCTCAGATGCCCACAAACTGGTGTCCTTAGCAGTTTAATAACCATCTGGTTGACAGAATTAATCTTGTCAGAGTGCTAAATACCTTGTCTCTGGCTGAGCATATGCAGTTTTCAGAGCACCTTTAAAAACAAAGTACATATCTGGTTTTTATTAATTGTACCACTGTGGTAACTGGTCTCTTCAGTCCCAGTATAACACCAAATTATGTAATGCTCATTCATCATATGATCCACTTCCTAAAGCATCAACTCTGTTTGCATAAGTGAGAAAAGAGGAAGGGGTTTTACATCCTGCAATCCATCCTAGTTTCCTTGGTAGGTGTTGCACATTATCTACATGTACATACCCATATTCAGGGTAATAGGTTTTAGTTGCACTGAATTCCTAAAGTAAGAGCACTTAAGACTAGAAATACAGTTTAAAATAGTTGTATTAAATATTACAGCATACACACACACATACAGAGGACACAAAGCAGTCAAGACCAGGGAGTCTTTCCACAGAGTTCTTAATTTCTACTTTTCATGCCTTTGCAGTAGTAATTCCTATCTGTGCAGAAAATTCATGTCACTAGAGGTTAGTGTCCACAAAGGAGTCCTGGGAAAGTACAGACTTCCCCATCCATCTACACCACATCTCCTTAATATGTACCCCTCCTGTTCAACATACATGATCATTAAAATTAGCTTTAAGTCTGCCCTGGGCAGAGAAGGTAATATTTATAACTCTATTAAGTCTTTGTTCTTTACAAAGTTCAGAAGTTTAGTTCGACCTTAGCTGAGCAGCAGTCTGTGTCAATTAGTAAAGCTTTCTAAAATCAATGGGTTCTCTCGTTATTTCATTATCTACAAAACTCTGGCCTTATCTACAAGCAGATTCATGCAGTCTGTTTGTAAAGACGCGTTCATCTGATACGATGACGCCTGTCATATCTGAATTTAGCTTTGCAAGTTCCTATCGTCACATGGGAAGCTGAGAAACCCTTGCCTCCTGCCTAGTACCATGCCTAGTACTGCGAAAGGTTCTCAGCGACTGAGGCTGGAGGATGTATTTCGGAAACACCGAGGGAAGGTCTCAGCTACTGTTAGGAAAGCATGGCCTTACAGATGTCCTTGGAACAAACACGGCCTTTCCACGCAGGAAGGGGCTTGTGTGCCGGCCGTGCGATGCGGCAAAGCAGTTTGCACCGGGGTTGGTGCGCTGCAGCGTTAAACTCAAAACCAGATGTTTTACTGGGTATATGAGCACGCAGGTGATCTCAGCAGCGCCCTTGCGAGCAGGACAGCCCGCCGCGGACGGCCCCCTTTGGATCCACCCTCCGTATGGCAGCTGTCGCTGCTCCCGCTGGCTCGGGCAGCGAGGTAGCGAAGCTCACATGCGGGCTGACGACAGCGGAAGCCGTGCGGCGGGGCCGGGCCGGGCCGGGCCGGCAGCCGGATAGTAGGCGGTGCTGCTCCTCCCGCGGCGCCCAGCGCTGTCCTGCCCAGCCCAGGACATCCCAGCCCTGCGCTCTCCTGCATGCGGGAGCAGCGAGGGAGCCGCGCCGCCCCGCTCCGCCAGCATGTCCGCCCGCTGCTGCGCCGGCCAGGTAGGGTCGGGGATGCGGGGAGCGCGGCAGGTGTGCGGGGCGGACATTCCGGGCACGGCGCTGGGGGCCCGCCCGGGGGCTCCGCGGCCGCGGCAGGGAGCGAGGTGCCGGGGAGCGGCCGGCGGGGCCGGGACGGTGGGCGCTCTCCGCGGGAGCGGAGGGCGGCTGGGCAGGGGCCGGCGCGCCGTCCGTGCGCTGCTCGGCGGGCTCCGGGCCGGGCTGCGCGCCGGGCTCCCCGGACCGTCGGCGCGGTGCAGGAAAAGCAGCCCTCGCAGCGAGCGGGGTGCCTGTCCAGGCTAGCCGAGCGCCCACAGTGGTGTTTCTGCCAGCTTTCTGGGTGGATTATTCCCCTCGTGTTTCGGCAGGGAGGCTGGACGCAGGCTGTCCCCCGAGGTGCGTGCGGGCGGGCAGGCGGGAGCCGCTCCGCTCCCCGGCGCCCGCAGCAGGGCATCGGCGTGCGGCTGGAGGCGCCGACATGGAGAGAGGCCTTCCCAAAGCCCAGCACGGCAAGGAGCAATTCCCAAAAGAGCAGCAGATCCTTTAGAACTACGAGGGGCGATTGGGCATTAGCCACTGGCTGCTGGTGGTGGGGAAATGAGACCACATGGTATGAGATTTTGAATGTTCTTAACTAATCTCATAGCCACTGGGTGCCTGTCAGCCCTCTGAGCCTTTCACAAACTCCTTTAAATTCGGCTTGTGGAAGGTTTCGGCGTACTCAGGTGCTGGTAGAGGAAGTGAGAGATGAGAGCAAGTGGTGATGGCAGGCAGTGCAGCACCTACACTGTTCAGTATTCATGGGGTGTGGATTCAGTACTCTGCATCTTACCATGGTGCACCTGTGTTCCTGTTTAAATCAGTTCCGTCGAAGAAGGATCATGACTTGGAGGAGATAGGCAGTAGTGAGACCCTATCCAGATCTCCTCCTTGGTTACACTCAAGGGAATGATGCCTGTTCTAATAGTTGTCTCTCTGGTATGATGTTAGACATCTTCTCCAGGCACTTTATTTTGTGCTTTATTTTCACAAATCTCTGTTTCTGCAGTAGAAACCTGTTACTACTTCTGTCTGCAATAGACTAGCCGGCAAGCTTATTCCTGTTGTTTTACATATTTAAACACCTATGGTCCTAATTCTATTGAACTTCTCCTTTGCTCACTCTGCCCACCCTCAGAATCTGATTATTCTCTTGCTCTTGTATGAACCACCTGGGAAAAATCTTACGTCTTTCCTGTAGTTTGAAATCCTGGGCTAGATTTGGTCTTCTGTCTGTGGTTCTTTGAATCTTCAGTGGGACAGGATTACTGAGTATGCATCCATTTGCTTGCCCTCTGGGAGCTGCCCTGGGCCTCTCCACACAGTCCTGTGGACCTGGGGGACAGCAGTAACTATATTTGCTAATATTAATCTTAACACAGGGTCCTCCCTGACTGCTGCTTCATGACCATTTCGGCAGAATGTGAAACAAGTTGTGGAGCAGCTCAACAAAGTGCTGTTAGGTGCTGTTACTACAGTGGTTCATGGCTTTTTGCATTTTCATTGTACTTTTTTTTTGGTGTAGCTCCTGGAGAAGTAACTTAAATTACCAAGAGGATGAAGCTGTTGTGATGCTCGGTGGTGAATGGCATGGCTTTAGCATGACCAGCCTTTGAGACATTGTTAGGGCCTTACTCCCTACCCGGTGTAGTAATCCCTGATAGTAATGTGTTTCATTGAAACTGATGTGTCACTTTGGAGTCTGTAAATAAACTGAACTCCTTAGTGTTGTTGAAGATGAATCGAAAGCCCCAAGGTAGATGTAGTCATAGTGCCAGAAGTCCCTGGGGAGATTTATTCTGCTGGCTCAAGCACTGCTTTTGACGTAAGACTTATCTATGCAAAGTATGACATATTGCTGGAGTTACACCAGCAAACATAGTGTGGATAACCTTTTCATAGGCTAAGATAATAAACAACATAAACCATGTTTCAATAGCATGCAGTGTCACATTTTTAAAGTGAAAAATGGTCTTTGCCTTTATTACTTGATTTATTCCAACCTTGAAGAGGGCATGTTTGTATAATGTGATTAATACACAAGAAAACCAAAAGGGATAGAAGTTCTTCATTCTGTCTCATCCAAGCTTCCTCAGGCATTTTGTGGGTAGTGTTAATCAAGCTGGAAAATCAAGAAGGAATTTGGCTTCTCCTTCAGTGTTCCCCTGAAGATGAAGTTAACCCTATATCCAGAAAGAGAGTTTAAGTGCTTGAGAAAAGATGAAACTTTTGTAAGAGTTATGCAAACAACTCTCATGTTAGGTCCCTGTTTTTTTCCTAAAATGTAGTAGTTTAATGTACTTCATATCTCGTAGTGTGTGGGAAGTAGTTTTGCCTTGTTTATATCTTATGCATGCCTCTGTCTGTGGATCTGCTTTTCTAGAAGTGAGAACTTTGGTATTGTCTTTCTGAGCTATTTCAGTGCAATTGTTGTTAGCGTGCAATTGCCATTTGTCTGATACAAAAATTTTATTACGAGTTAACATTACTATTAATTTTCACTCCGAAAAATTTTCCTGGTGTGAAATAGATGATGAGTGATTGATACTTTTTTTGGGTCAAACCATGGTAAATGTCTAGTTGATGGTGCCTGTCAGAATGAATGCATTCAGGTTTTGCAGCCCAGATTCCAGTTGTTACAGGATATAGCGGCAAGCTGCCAGACTTCAGTGTGCTTCGGTTATGCTGATTCTGCGTTTGCAGAATTATTTTAAATGATCTTAATGGACATTACTGTGTGACTTGCATCCTTGCCAAGTAGACTCTGGGAACTTTCTTTGGAGGAACTTGGCCATTTATAAACTTTAATTTCTGCAGTTGTTTTTTTATTGGGTAATGTACAACCTTGCTTTGAAGACAATTGTGATATTTAGATTTCCAAGCTGTAATAAGCTTGCTAAATGTCTCTTCTTTTGCTTATGTCTTTTTGAGAATGCAGTGAGAATACAGTTTGGCTTGGGCCTCCACAATGCTTTTGATTACATAAAAACTCTGCTTAAATTGACAGGAAACAGGATTTTATATTTGGCTTTTCTTCAGTAGTGATTCTCAGGAGAATAAAGTTGAGATCATGGTTAAAGAAAGCAGCTGTTGCGGAAAATCTTTATTACAGTGAATATTTTTTTCCAGAGTTAAATAAATGTAATTTAGATCGTTAACATTCATTTTGGGTGGACAGTATGTTGTAGCTGGGTTGTTCAAGAAGATGAATTTTTCAATTAGAACTGGTAGCTATTAAAGCTTATGAAGCTCTTTTTGTAGGTCTGTTAAATCTTGAGTGATGTCCTTAACAGTGTTCTACACTTAGAAATCATATGATTTCTACACATAGAAATCATGTAATAAATAAAAGATGTGCTGCAAGTTAAGAGTATCAGGTTTTCATTTTATACCCAGAATTCTAATTCTGATGGAGTTGTTTTAAAGAAAAAAAAGGGGTAAAAACAATGCAGCTATATTTATAAGGTTGACCTTGGCCCATCTTATGACTTCTGTGACTCATAGCTTCTAGGGAAAGGAGGGAGATCCCTGTGCAGTCTGTGACTGCCTGCCTTTCTGGCACTGCCTGTTTGCATCTGTGGGTTGAAAAGGGGGCTTGCAGTCCTGTCTCCACGGTCTCCTCTTTTCCTTATGTGGTGAGAAGGATGGTTCTGTCACCCTTATCCAGGTTTGTGTCCTCTGAGGTTACAGGAGCATTGCAGGACGTGTGTGTAGTGTAATGTGCTGCAGTGCTGTGGGATGATGCTGGTGATGTTCCTGGCTTCACTCCACACAGTGCTCCCAGAAATACATCTGTTGTTCTGCAAATGGTCTTCCTAGGTGAGAGGGGTTTGTTTAGTGTGTTTGAGCTGAACATTCAGCTGGGGGTATTTCCACAGCTCTGCCGCTGCTGTTATTAATTGTGATAGAAGATGAAATAGCTATCTGAGGTCTGATGTAGAATATTGTAGTGTACTCCACTTCAATTTGTTAGGGAAAAAAAAGCCTGGTGAAGGACTATTTTCCCTGTTTGCAGAAACATGGAGTTTTTGCTTTCAATAAATGGTTTCCTAAATAATTGAATTAACAAAGCCTGATTTCCCGCAGCTTTGTCCGTTGAGGTTGGTATCTCATGCTGATTCCCTTTCTAATAAATACAGAAGTTGTGTAGCAGCCTTTTCCTTGCTTAGGATAGAGAGATCATTTTTTCTCCACTAAAACTTTTGCCTATTTTCAAGAAAGTTTAATAACTTGTCTTTGAGGTTCCATCTGCCTGCTGTAGTGGGATAAAATTTACAGCTGGATTCAAAAGTCGTCAAAAAGGGAAGGATAAGAGACTAAAAGATGTGGAGATCCTGTAACTCTTATATCATTTGACATTCTGTTTCTAGGTTAGAATCCTTTCCCTGTCACTGCATAAGAAGACATTCTTCCTCATTCCTTCCTAATTTCCAATTGCTTCCTATTTTATTAGACTTTTTCTCTTGCATCACATTAGTTGGTTTTATTGTGGGTTTAAAGAAACGCCTTAAATACTCATAGCTGTTGAACTGTGGCCTGAAGGCAGTATAAGAGCAGGGCCTTCACTTTTAAGGGCAAGGGAGTACTTTTCTGCAGAAGGATCTAAATACTAGTGCTGCTTTTATTTTAGTTTTTGCAAGTGTGGTTGTTCCAGGATGTGTTTCTTGTTAGTGGGACTTTCATTGCAATGGATGTACTCACAGTTGTGGGTACAAGACATACTTATTTCAGGGATGAAAGCTATGACTGTGGCAGAAGCTGAAGGTCTCATTGGAACTAGTGACTGCTCTCATCCCAAACATGTGCTGAGGTTGGACGGTGTTCTCAAGTTAGCCATGTGAAGATGCTTGGACCTTAGGTTACTTCATGTGTCCTTCTCAAGGACCCCAGTCAGCGGTGCTTCCGTTTCTTTCTCAAGTGTGCAGACCCTAATATGTCTTGGCATTTTAAATCCCTGGCCTCCAAGAATGGCAACTGGCCATTCTGTTGGTGGGATTTTACCTGCTGCCTTGTTCGAGTCATCCAGGAGATCAGCTTCAGCATCAGCATGTATTGCAGCATGAGGCAGTGAGGGACTGAGCCAGCCAGAGCTGTGGGGGGACTGTAGTGTGTGCCCATGATGACACGTGGGGGGAGGTGGCTCTGTGCCCATTTTGAAGGGAGTGCTACACACTAGAGATCTCATCATCATCTTAATTAGTGATAGCTACGCAGGAACTAGTGTTTGTAGTTTAGTAACTGGATCTTCCAACAATTAAAGATGGTGTGTGCTCAAGTATTAAAACATATAAATGTTAACAGTCTGAAAACTCAAAAGTTTTGCTCTTCCTTCTGTCCAGCAGCACTGATCCAAAATACTTCAACCTGTAATGTCTGGTACTGAGTTTTAGCAGGAACTGTTCTTAATATTTTCTGAAAAGACCTGTCTCATGGGTTTTGCTCTTGGCTTACTACAGTCACTGGCAAAACAGTGATTCAGGAATACTTCCTATATTGGGAAGATTTGGGCATTATATTTTAAAATGCTCATCAAGAAGCACTGTCAGGATGTGAGCAGGCCCCACTTTGAACCTGCCGGCCTGGAGGAGTGTATGAATGTTGTGACATTGGTGTAAATTGAAGCATCTTTAGCAATGCTTTCAACAAGTAGATTTTAATTTTTAATATGAAGGGACGAGAAAGAGTTAAGGCTTTGTACCAGTTTGTTGGCTTTTGTCACTTTGTAGAAACTGTTAATGTCTTTTTCTTTTTTTTACTCCCCACCCTAAAATCCTCTTGGACTCCGTACTGAAACCATCTTTTAAAGACACAGCAGATTTGTGGAACAGCTCGAAGCTGTCAGTTCATTCAAAAGCAAAGCAGCTGTTCCAGCTACGTGCTTTGAAGTCAATGCATGAAAAATTTCATTTTAACTGCTTCTTCACTCCAGTGGTACATGGACTTAGGCAGTTACTGCCCTGCATTTTGTTCTCTGTACCTGGTGGTGTACCATGTTGTATATGTGCCATCCTACTTCCAGAGTCCTGGTCTCGAACATCAGAGCTAACCTGGAGAAAATCCACTCTCTGCATGAAGTGATGGCCCCAATTGTGAGACTTTGCCACTGCTGACTTCTCTTTCATCTTCCAGTTGCTTTGTTAGTATCTCCTTTGCTGTGAAAGTTTGAGAAGTGGCTGCAGCATGAGGAAACTGAAATACTAAATTATAGGAATGGACAGCTGAACCTGTCACCCAGCAGAGATTGCTGTCAGTGAAGAATGTCAGGGGATCAATGCAGAGAAGCTTCAGGATCAGGTCTGTTTTCCTCAGTGACTTAAGAGGATATTTAAAATTGCTCCCACAAGCACACAGACAGATGAAAGGACTGGAGGAGCAGAGACTGCTACTGAAGCAGATGTAACCTGGATGGCATGACACCACTGTAAATAAAATACAGCATTTTAAGTACAGCCATCTAGCTGGTTTCCTATGTTGTGTGTGGAGTGCTGCAAGGCTGAGTCCTACCCCCTTTTTGGCTGTATGCTGGGGAGGCAAGTCAGGTGACTTGCTGGACTGTTTGCAGTTGGACTGCCATGATTTTGTAGGAGGGACGGGGTAAATTTGAATTTTTTTCAGGAAAAAAGACCCTGAACAACTTAGGTGCTGAGAGGAGAAGTCTAAAAGCCTTCAAATGAGGCTGAGGATAAATGTTTTGGTTTCCTTCTTTGATGAGCAGGAAGAAAAGACCAGATAGTTACGAGGCTGTCTACAGTACTGAAGAAAGCCTCACCAGGAGCCAGTGCCTGGGGAACTGTAGCAGGCAAATTAGAAGGTGGGGGTGTTTTTTTCGCTTTTCAGTGTCAGCTTTAAGTAACCAGAGGGATGGACAGTCTTCCTCATACTGCTGTCAAATCCAGATGGTCTATGCTAATGGAAAATAGCTATGCTCCTGAGGAGATGGGTGATGTGATACCCTGTGAGGCTGAGGTCAGACTAAACAATTGTCTTGATTTTTCCAAACTCATCAGGAGAAGAGCAGTTGAGCAGACTTGAATTTAGACATTTTGCAGTGATGTTATTTTCTAATGCTGAGCTGAGTCACCACTTAGTAACGTTTGTGCACAGAGACAGAATCTAATTGCCCTCAGTCCAGCTTAACTTCAGCTCTGCCGGTGCCTGGCAGTGGCTCACCCACAGTTTAACTCTCACTGTAACTTTCTTGCCCAGGTTTTGAGCTGCTTGGTACTCTATGGCAGTTCTGCCCTGTGGTGGCTGAGGGCAGGAAACCCTCACCAGAAAGCATGACTCAGGCAGTATCTGGGCTGGCATGACTTTTCCCTGAAGTCTGCTTTAATTTTGCACAGTTTGCGGTGTGAAATGTGCTCCTCAAAATAGGCCATCAGTTAATTAACTGGCATGTTGGTTCACAAAACCTCTTGGCTTAAGTCACATGGTGAGTCTGAATATTAAAAAACAAGCAGTGGAAAGCCAGTTAAGTCAGACAAAGGACAAAACAAAGCCTCCTTCTTGGTGAGTTTAGTTACTTTAGAGGCACAAACAGCTGTGTAATCATGTGACCCGTTGAAGAAGCTTTTGGAAAATGCATATGCATAACAGCACTAGGTTTTCAATAATAGTCTGAGACCAGCTCCTGATGCTCAGGACCCCTGGCATCAGACATCTCTTGTTTTCATGAACCAGTGTGCTAACAAAATATTTGCTTCTAGATGCTCTTTCTTGAAATCAAAAGTCCAAGCAAGGGCAGGTGTGTAGCCACTTCAGGATCTTTTTCATGCAGGGCTGGCTGCTTTGCCTGTCCAGCCTGCTTGGATGCTGCGTGTAGCTGTGAGAGTAGATGTTTGGATGTTTTTGATAGATGCTGCTGTTAACAGCTCAGTGACTGCATTATCTGCAGATCTTATGGCCCAGATAATGCTGGTAGTCAAGTAATCAAGCAGCGCATGAAAAACTAAGCTGCTCTAGGCCCCCATGAAAAGAAGCTTCAGCAAGGCACATTCCTGTGCTCCGTGGGCAGGCTGAAGGCACACATTCTCCCCCAACTCTCTCACCAGGCTGTCAGTTAGGAGGGAAGAAATGAAAAGCTGTTAAGTCTTCATTTTATTAAAGTATGGAGGTTTTTTTCCCCATTGTACTCTTGTCCCCTTTGATTTTTACTATTTCTGCTGAAGTCTCCCAAAAGGAAGTTCTTTGTTGTGATAAGCTTGATACTTGCCTATCGTTTGTATAATTTAAAAATACCATAGGCTATTTTGGGCACTGATCCTGAAACTCTTCACTTTAATGACTACACAAAGTATTTTCTAAAGCCTTCGAGTTCTTTTTGGAAATGTATGTGGAAAATATGTTCTTAAAACCTCACTGTCTCTATAAAAGCAGCAGGCAAGATAGGTTCTCTTATTTCTCAGTCTTGTATGCAAACAGTTACATGTGCTTAACATTACTCTCATGCCTCATTCCACTGATTTATCAGATTGGATCACAGCTTGCAAAAATCAAGCCTTGAGTGTGTGGCAGATGTTAAGTGTGTGTTGGTGGAGTATTTATTGTAGGGAACTGATAGTTTGAGCACAGGTTGGTAGGCCTGCTTTTAACCTGTTTTGTTAACCTGTCTAACTCTTGTTAACCATAGGTGCTCCCCAGGCTGTTGTAAGATGGGACTGCTCAGTATGTCTGGACCTGGCTGTACTTGGAAAAGTGCTTTGCACGAACTTGGGCTGTTACGTGTCCGCTTACTTCTGCTCTTTACTGGGTGAATGTCAAAATTACTGCTCCTTGCATTGGCAGGCAACTACAGCACTCAAATCAAATGAGGTGATAGGAAAATGCCACTGGAAACATCTGTTCAGAGAAGGGAGAAGGCGTGTAGGGCAGCTGCAAAACATTCACCTCTGCTTTCCCCTCCTGTCTGTGCACTGTGCCCTCACTTGAAGTGGGAGAACTGTTGCTGCTGTTGTGTAATAAATAAGCAGCCGAGAAGGATTGATGCATAATTTTCACACTTTGCCACTAGGTTGCTTTATTTAGTCACCCCCAGCAGAAGAAAGAACTGTCAGGGCTCATGAGGTGCTGGAGCAGGGGTAGCAGTGAGTGAGTAGCTGGCAGAGGAGTCACAGATTAGTCTCAGTTGGAAGGGACCCACAAAGATCATTGAGTCCAGCTCTTAGTTGAATGGCATATGTAGGGATCGTACCCACAACTCTGGTGTCATTAGGAGAAACGCTGGGGGGAGCGAGGGGCTGTTAAGCCAGCGTGGCTGCCAGAAGAAATGTCTGTGAAACTGTGCTTTGAATATATTTTAACAGAAAAATTTCCCACACAGCTTTCCACAGCTGCTATTGTGAAACCAGTCAAGTCAGCCATCATCCAGGCAGCTCAAATCCTGGTGCAGTCTATTGTCAAGTATATTAGGCTTTCAGATTCTGGGGTCTCAAGCAAATTGGCACTGTACTGTGTGAGCTCTGAAAGAGTAGCACTGAGCAGAGATGGCTGATCTGTCCTGTGGTGGCGTGGTGGGTTAGTGTAGGGGAACTGGCTGATGGTGTTTGTGGAAAACATAAATATTTGCCCAGTGTTTGTAATTATTGTCAGACTGTGGTGTTCTCCCTGGTGAGGAGATATAAAGCGAGAGAGAGAGCTGGTCTGGCTATGCTTGCTGCCTGACTTGTGGGAGCCTTTGGATTGAGGAGGACTAGAAGCCAGGACTTGCTGGAGGATGCCAAACTGCTAGAGCAGCCTGGCTTTCAGGTGCCATTGTGCTGGGCTTATGGAGAACCTGGTCTTGGGATGATCATGAGACTCTGAAGAAGCTCTGTATGTACAGACCTGGATTTTAAAGGCCTGCCTACTGGCTTCATTGTTGTTTGGGTTGTCTCTGTCCTAAAAACTGCACAGCATCTTCCTCCTGTAGAACCCCATTATTTGGAGGAGCTTTTAATGATAAGCTAAAGCTGTAAAATATTTTTGATATTACTTCCTTTTTTTCCCAGTCTGTTTTGTATAACGTGACAAAAATTTGCTGCTGGCTTGCAGTGGGTTTTGAGCCCCTGGGCAGAGCATTGCTGCAGGCAAAAGACAGAAGAGAAGTGAGATGGGCCATGCCTGCAGTAAAAGATGTGGCATCAGAGTATCTGTGTAGCATAGCTGCACATTGACCAAAGCTTAACAGAGAACTCTTTGTATATGTGGGTTTTGAAGCCTTGTCACTCAAAGATAATATCTTTGAAACCTCTTGGGTCAGCAGGTTGTAGCCAGCATCTTAGTCTTTGGGACAGAGACTGTTCTCATTTATTTTTGGATAACACCTATTTCATTGTGGCCTACTCTGGAATGTTAGAGGTACAGTTAAAAAAAGGAAAAAAAAAAAACAACCCTCACAAAAAAACCCCAAACCACCAAATTTGGGGCTGTGGCTGAATAATCTAACCAGCTTTCTGTGGTTTCCATGGCTATTCAGAGTGCTTAAAGAGGCGCATCTGGAAAAAGATGGAAATACTGGTATTTTTCAAAAATACTTCCTATTTATGGGGTACTCAGTATTAGAAACTATCATTAAAGTCTAAGTAATGTGGAAAAGTACATAAATGACTTATATATTCTGTTTAAGCATTTGTTGCTTTAAGTAGCAGCTCCAGGGACCCAGGAGTAGAATAGCAGACGTTGCTGGATGTAGATGAGATTTTACTGGCAGAGCCCTCTAGCACCTGGTGTAGGAAAATGTTTTTCTCCTTACACATGCCAAAGCTGCATACCTTTTTACTTCTATTCTGTAGCTGTTAAAGTTATGCTAAGGCCAACAGTTCAAGTTCATCCTGGATACTTTGGATTGGGCTGATACCAAATCCTTTCGTGTTAAAGGGATCTTTAGTCTTAATTTTTTTGTTGTTGTTATAATTCTGAAGTGAGTGAATTATACATTTGTTTTGAAATGTTACCCCATTTGTTTGGTGAATCAGTAACTTGCCTTACCTTCCTTATTTCCTGGACTTGTGTTGATGCTGTAAAAGGTAATGTAATTTCACTACCTATGAAAAATAGAATTGCCATTCAGTCACTACAGCCTTCTATTTTGAAAGTATACTTGCATGATGTGCTTTTGCACAGTATTTTTAATAGTATTTTTAATTTCCAGCTTCAGTGCCAACATGAGCCCGTTCTGTTTTTTCCCCATATCTGGATCTCTGTGTTTTGGGGAGGATTTCTGTTCTGCAGTAGCAGCAGTTTTAGCAGCTGCATGCTTTGAGGCCCCACCTCCTCTAGCATGAGATCCAGTGATGAAGTGAGAGAAGAACAGCATGGGTTGGACTGTCCCCATTTTGTGTCTGCTGCAACTGAAGAGCTGCTGTTTAGAAAGGGAAGGGCCTGTTGGCCACCCCCTTCCTGGGGGCTGAAGGCAGGAAGTATGAGCTTGAGTGTTGCAGTGATAGTCATGGCAAGGAAATTATAAACTGGGAGTCTTTTCAAGAGACTTCTTCAAAATGATTTGAGGCTCTTTGAACAACCAGTCTGGTTGTGAGACTCTGTGGAGTTAGATCTATGTGTCTGCAAACACACATTATCAGACAAGTGATGTGTGCTGGAAGAGAAAGTGTCCTGGGAGGAAAACTTGGTTGGGCACCTGAAGGCACATACAATCACTGAAGTTTGCCTGGATGACCCAAATGTGGCACTTGTGAATTTTCAATCCTTGGGCAAGCATCCAGCTTGTACAACTGCTTGCTGAAAGCAGCAGCTCCTCTGAATGTTCCCATGGCCCCTCCAAAAGCTGAGGAAACACCAGTAAGAAGCAGCCTTGGTGTACTCAAGTGCCAGGTTCTGGCAGCACACCATACCTAAGCCACAGGGAGGCCCTTGGAAAATGGGAGTGTGGGGGGCTGAGGTTCCTCTGGGTTGGCAGGAATGAGACCTGGGAGGGCGGCTCCCTGCTCCTGGCTGCCAGCTGGTGTCCAAAAATCCCTCCTGTGGTCATGGTAGTGGGTTAAGCACAGACAGGAACCATAAGGAGCTGCTGCCTATTGCAAGTAAGAGCCTGGCCATGGACAGTGCTGCCTTATGTATATAAGTAAGGCTTACATTTGTATTTTATCTATGACTTTTCTAAAAGCAGAAGGCAGGGAAGGTGAATCCAGGTTCTTTGAAAGTCAATGATACTTTTGACAGCAAGAAAATAACCTCAATCTAGATCCCTTTCGGGATTTATTCAGTACCGTTTTCCTTGTTGAATGAAATAATTACATGGGATTTGCCATGTTTAGTGGATTTTGTATTGGTAGACCATCAGTTGTTGGTAGAAAACTAAAACACGCAAGGAAACCTGTCTCTCATCCTTAGCCAGTCTGGGAGAGCTAGACACTGATGTGCTTAAAACTAGTGAGTTTTGATAAACAAGACAGTCTGCTTCCACTTAAATGCTGCTCAGCTGGGAGGAGAGGACTTGAGAAATTCTGGAGTTTTACAGGAAGTCTCCCAGCTTCCCGGTCTAACTTTTGCAATAGACCTTGAGATGGGGGGTTTTGGTGGGTTTTTGACTTGTGTTTTTTTGTCTTACCTTTCAGTTGGCCTGCTGCTGCGGTACTGCTGCTTGTTCCTTGTGCTGCAAATGCTGCCCCAAGATAAAGCAGTCAACCAGCACCCGCTTCATGTACGCGCTTTACTTCATCCTGGTGACCATCATCTGCTGTGTCATGATGTCTACAACAGTAGCTAACGAAATGAAAACTCACGTAAGTAACAGAGATGTGGTCACTGCTGCCCCCGGAAGAAAATGGGGCTCCTTTCACAGCTCTTTGTGTATAGGGGTGCTCCTTCAGAAGAGGCAGTCAATCTCCTCTACCCATCCACTTCCAGACCCAGATGGGATGATTTTCCATGCTCAGTCTCTTGATTTTTCCATGCTCAGCGTCTTCCTGTCACCCACTGAGTATGTTTCACAACAGGAAGAGCCAAGGCCTAGCATCCTTCCTTTCTAGTGCAGAAATCCGCTGCAGTGAACCCATCCCAGGTTTGCTGTGCAGGCAGTGTCACCAGAGGGAGAAGTATTAGGGAACTTGTTTTAGTCGAGTATCAGCTCGGTCTAACCTTGATTTTGTCTCTGGCAGCTTGTTTAGCAGCAGAAGCAGCAAATTAGAAAACAACTCTTCGAGTGTTGCAAGTTTAGTTCTGCCTTCCTGATGTGACAGACTATTGCAAAGCACAATGCTGCAGAGCCTCGGCGCGGGGTTTTCTTCAGTGTGTGTTGAGTCATTGTGTTCACATGGCCTCTAACCACAGCAAATACTGTTCATCTTTGATTGTCTCTTTAATTAGAGAGCTTCAAAAGCATGAAAGCAGCTGTGGCTAAAGCTACATTTTAAACCTCAAGTTTCTTTCAGAGTCTTAATATAACTTTCCTAAGCTAAATGCTCACCAGCCTGCTTGTGCTCACACACTGGTCCTGTTGTACCACATATTTGGTTTGGCTTCATAAGCCACCCAAGTAGCACAAATCCTCTCTCTCACCCACTGCAAACTACAATAACAAAACTCTGCTTTTAACTGCAGGGAACAAGGGCTGCATTGCTTAATTCTTAAAAATGAAGGTTCTGCACCAAATACATCATTGGGCCTGCTTTGGGGTTGTGTATGTGCTTGTTCTGGAGGTTCCCTCAGTGGGGGCATCTCGTTGTTTTGTGCTCCTCTCCCAAGAGAGTGAGGTTGCACAGTGAGGGCTCTTTCCTCGTTGAACCACTTGCTGAACAAGCTGATGCCCTGGTTACATTCTGCACTTGACTTCTGTTTGTCTCTGAAACACTTCCCTCCAGAGCATCCCAGATGCAGAAGGTGGTGGCAGCACCCCCTTCTGCAACACAGATGAACCAGTGGGTTTATAGCAGGCTATTTTGAGGGCTTCTGTGCTCAGCTGCCTGCAACCTTTCTTTCTTCCCATTGTACCTTGTTTGTGTGTTCTATCTCCATTTTCTTTCATTTAATAGCACTTTGCGTGAGTTATCCTAGTGCCACCTTTTTACTCCTGGCCACCAGAAATTGATGACCACCCTGTAGGAGCACCCAGTACAGACATGATGCTTGCCTGTGAGCTGTGATTTAAAAACTGTTCAACACGAGCGTGCTGAAATTGCTTGCCAGGAATTACTTTGACTTACTAGATGCTTAGCTTGGCAATAAAGTGAATAACCCAAGGAACTTAAGTGTGTGGGAGACAAATTATGTGCTCATATCCAAATTTCATAAAGTTCCTTTCCATCAGTAGTGTGGTTTTAATGCAGCTTGTATCCCTAACAAAAAATACTCTTTATCCAACAGAAAAGTGATTCAAGAAGCCTTCAACAACATGCTTTTCAGTATTGCCAAATTTCTTTTCCAGTTCATAGTCTTGAAAGCCCAGTGTGGGAAGAAATGGCACAAAGAGTAGCTGTTAGTTTGAAGTGGAAAGATAATCACTCTCTTAGTTTAGAGCATTTGATGTCTTTGAATGGGAAATGGACCATCTGAAAGTAGGCTTTCTTTATCTGCTTTCTAATTTAATAATTATGTTCATGGCTGCTAAAAGTTCAAAGACCCCTGAAGGTAATTCAGCACAGTTTTAATAGAGTGCACCTTGAAAATATTTGCTCAGACTAACCAGTCTCAGCTTCCCAGTGATGAGCTGTGTTTTGAAAGTGCTGTGCACTTACTTATTCCTTTGCTTTTGGCTGGGTCATGGAACACTCCCAGCCAGACTGTAAGCAAATACTTTGCATGATATTTCTGGGACCTCACCCTCTCTTTTTTTGTGCGAAGACAGATACTGATTGATTTTAATCAGATTTTTAAAAAAAATTTTGTATTTAGGTAAATAATTTTAAATTGTAGTGCAGTCCCTTTTAGAGCTGTAATCTTGGCAAGGAACCATGTGTCTCCTTTACCAGTCTAGTGTTCAAATACTCATGCTGATCTTACATGAAAGGAATCTCTCTTTTGTCACTGAGAGGTATTTTTTCCTCTTTGGTTGTTTTGCTTTAAGTTCAGAAGTCTACAGTAGTAGGTCTCTGGGGAAAGAAGCTCACAGAGGCAGTGGAGGAACAGGGAAGAAATTGATGGTTGTGTGCAGGAAAATATTTTGGATAGTAAGATGTAAAATAGATTTTGCTAGAGCAATGTTGCATGTCAAGGCAGAAGATTGGGTATTCATCAATCAAGAGATGTGAGCCCAGTGACAGGGACAGAAATACAGAAAATACCAATATGGAGTTACGCTCCATATTGTGCTTCTGTACCTTGATCCAATTATTATTTCTTTTCTCCTGTTATGCTGTTTTTTTAAAAAAGCTTTACTTGCATGTGTTCTGTTGAAGAAAAACCATGCATTTCACAGGCTTTGAAAGGATAATTGAGAGAAGAAAAGGGAAAGAATTGTTTCGATCTCTCAAAACAATGTTTTGATTTTTTTTTTAATTAAAGTTTTATTGTTAAAGCTGTTTCAAAGCTAGTGGTTTCAGTCTGAAAATATCTATGTCCTACTTAATTAATGGAAAGAAAAACAAGAAAGGTATTTTCAGGAATAGAAACATCAGTAAAACTCAGTTCAGTTGTGTGAAAGCATTTCAGTACAAGGTGTTCTGGGAAAGCATACTTTCAGGCTTACTTCCCCAGATAAGTTTATATCTTGGCCCTTAACTGCATTACTGCATGTTAAACCCCAAATCTGCTACCAAAAATAAGGGTTCTGAGTACAGATGCCCATTGTGTATTTCTAATAAAAATTTAGCCATAGTTTCATGGGAACATTTTCTGGTTTGCTTGTTTCTTGGGTTTTTATTTAATTTCTCAGCTGCCCAGGACAGGTGATTTTAGGTGGGGCTTTTTGCCCTTGCTTTCCCACTGGCACAGATTTTCTTTGATCCTGTCAGAGACTGAAAATAGTTCATGCCTCAAACATTGATGTAAAGTTTTGATCAGAGAAGCTTCCCTGAAGATACCTGACTGGGACTTTGAGCTGAGTCAAACTGCTGAGATTAGATAAAGGGAAAAACCCTATTGTTCAATCTTCAGCCTGAGGGAAAGGAATGCATCCACAAAAGCTGAAGCCGCCAGCTGTACTGAGAATCTTTTCTGGCTGAGTTTGGGGTGGGGGGCAAAGCACAGCTCACAGAAGCCACGTTTACACAGCCCTCCCCCAGCTGAAGCGGGGAGGAGGATGGCGTAACCTCTGGTCAGAGGCAATACACACGCATCCTCCAGTACACAAACTGGCCCAGCTGTGAAACCTCCAACCCCACAAGCCACATCCACGGGACTCTCACGTGAGAGGCAGCTGAGGGGGAGTCACAATCCATCACAGACCCCCCAAAGTGCCCCCCAGACGCCTTGCACCACAGGACTGCACGTGATGCAAGCAGAGTCTGCTGCTAGAGGCTGCCCCCTCCCCCGCGGGGGACAAGCCTGGGCATTTCCACCTGGGCTGAGTGTATATCAACCCATGGCATTCTGTGCTTTTGGGGGGACTTCCACCACCGAGAAGAGGACACCAGAACACCAATGGGACCCACGGAGTGGTGATACCTTCTTGTCCCTGTCTCTCTCTCTGTCCCCCCCATCTTTCTCCCTACTCTCTCTTTTCTCTCTTTTCTTCTCTCTCTCTCTTTCCTATTTCTCCCTACTCCCTCTTTTCTCTCTCTTCTTCTCTCTGTCTCTCTCATATTTACTATCAAATAAAACCTATAGTATTGATTGGCATATGGTCTTGCTTGTACCTTAATTCGGGCAGAGGTATCTCTAAAGAACTTTAATAATTAGATCATAACAGATCCTTCCTCTCCCATAACAGTTTCCTGCTGTATTCTCCCTCCTTGGGTGAGGACATCCAGATGAAGGCAGGGTCCTTCAGGCCTGTTTCTACATACTTCTTCCTTCCTGTTCCCCTCTGATGCTCTTTGCCACGCTCCTGCACACATTTGGGTGCTGATAAATCCCATCCAGAGGTGTTGGCTTCTTGCACTGAGGTGATTCCGAATGCCTGCAGCTGGCAGTGAGAGGAGAGCAAGTTCGGGGCATCCTGTTTGTGTAGATGCTGCTCAAATGTTGGTCATCTCTGAGGGCGTCAGTGCAGGCTGGAAAACTGCCAGCTTTGCTGTGATAACATCACTGCTTGCGCAGCAGCTGAGGTGTTTGTGTTATTGGGGCGGATACTGCACAAGAATGCTTTGTCCTCTACTCAGAGACCAAAGAATTTTGCTTCTACTGCTTTTAAAAGTAGCTATTTCACTGTATCTTGGCAAATAACTAGTATGTGACTTAACAGCTGTCAAAAATATACAGCAAATGGAAAGCATGGTAAAGCACATAGGGTGGGCAGCCTTCTCAGCAGCTGAACGTGTTTCAGAGATACAGACTGAAAAGAAACATTAGTCTTTCTTGTCTCTCAGTGAAGTCACATAAGCCTTGATAAATTGTTCCCACCAGTAGACCATCCTTTCACAGAATCATGCCCTTTTTATTACACCAGTCCTATTGTCCCAAACATTGTGCTTGTGGTTTTATCTGTTAGGGTCTCCAGAGTTTGATTTTATTCTTGTTTTGTTCCTTCAGGACCAGGAGTGTCCTAAAGGGGCATTCAGTCCCATGAGACTGTTTCTGTGGCCGTCACTTTTCACTGCATAGTGTGATGAATACTACACGATGGCTAAACTCTTTGTTGCTTATGTAGGGCAAACTGAGCTATTGTTCTTGTGAATCCATCTATTTCCTCTCAGCCAGACCTGTAATGAAGTTAATACTTAGAGGAGGAAAGAATGTTTAGGTTCAAAAATCCCATCAAGATCCCTGTAGAAACCTATGCAATTGAAGAGGGTGTCTATTTATGGTTACCCAGAGATCTGTTTCTAATTAGTTGATCATTTAATCAAGTTCTGTGGTATTTTTGTTTTGTTGTGTTTTGTTCTGAATGTCTTGTAAGTAAAGCATACAGATTTGTAAAAATCTGTCTCCTTGGTGAGTACTATCATCTGTGTCAAACAAATAAATAATATTCCCAGAAATATTTTTAGTTCAATATTATACCATTTTCTAACCTCTCCTGATTGATGGTTATTATAAGCAAAGAACAGAAAAGCATTAATTGATAGCCCAGTTGCTTTCTCTGGCATTGTTGTGGCCCCTTGGCTTGCCCTGGCATCACTGTGGCGTTGATAGTTCTCATAATTATTCCGGTGAATCTATTTGCTCATTTTGAATGCTGGCATGTTTGCCCAGTCTGACATTTCATTGCTTTCCAAGACCTTGGAAAAGTGTTGTGGATGCTCCGGACAATTTCCCAGGAGCTTTCCAAAAACTCTTGGATGCAAGTTAGCCACAGCTACTTGTTTAATGTCCAGCTTCTTTATGCAGTGGCTACTTATCTCTGAGTTACTGCTGAAAGAGCAACTCAGAGTGGCCAAGCTTGAATCCATTCTGGTAACATCACACAGCTGCACTGAGACCAGTTTTCATCTCCTTAGCTTGTTCTAGCCCACCGAGGATCAGCTCCATACTTTAGTTAGGTTTGCTGTCCTTAGCTCAGCAACTCAGTATTGTTGTGAGCTCCTCTTTTTGAGAAGCTGCTTGTAGGGTTGTTGAGATCCTGATTGTTTGGATTCCTGGAACACAGATTGAGAGAGGTAGACTTTCAGAGCTTGGTGGCTGGAAGCTGGCAGTTTACTTGTTTATCACTGGTTTCCTGCATCTCAGAGGGCTTTCTACCCAGCTGGGAATGCTGCCTGATGGCTAGCATGCAGGCCCTGTTATTCTTTCATTGTTATGGCTTTGTGTGCTGCCCTGCTTGCTGAATGAAGGGTTTTCCTTAGCCATAGCTGCTGATTTGTGCCTGTTGTGTCCTGCTGCATGTTGGCTTCTCTATCCTGCAGTGACCTGTACGGGTAGCAGCAGTCAGCTCCAGAGGGTTTAATGATGTTGTTCTACTGGTCTTACCAGCCTCAGCTGAAGGCTGTAAGCATACAGAGAGGCCCTTTTTCTCTTTGAAATGGACAGTGGTTTTCTAATTAAATTCCTGTGTTTCTGTGCAGCTGAATGGCTCTCTGGCTGTGAGGGGCAGATGTCTGCACAGAGGTGCCTCACAGCAGCGGGTCGTGGCCACACAGACCTGGTTTTTTGAGCACCCAGCATCATGTCCATGTGGTGAAACTGAAGCCAAAATGTGCAGCTGTTTGCTTTCCCCTTTGTGGGGAAAGGCCTCAAAGGCAAATATTTAATGAGTCAAGAGAGGCAGGAATATTCCACCTTTCTGTTAATTTAAAACAAAATCAGGTCAACTGCCACAACTCCCTTTCAGAAGTTGTGATGGAGAGGAGATGGTTGCTGCCCCTGTGACACTAGGGTGTGCTTCAGTCTGCATTTCCAGCCTGGGCAGCACAAGCCCCTGATACGTCTGATGTAAACTGAATTACTGAAGCAATCAGAGTCTTTTGGCTGTACAGCGTGGGAAGAAGGGAGAAGGTCCCCAGGGTGAGGGAATAAGCAGTAATGGGCAGGAAAGGAATGAGCCATGAGAGATGAAGGAAGGTGGACTTGTACCCCAAGGGATCTTGTAAAGAGTTGAGTGAAGGCTCTGGTAGACTTCAGTCCCTTATGTTTTAGATTTCGTTATATCCCCTGAACCCTGAAATCCAGGTTGAATGGGTGTCAAAAGTGAAAGGTATTAAATGAAGCCAGTGAAAAGTCAGTGCTGCACAGATGTAGACATGCTTTGTTATGTGTGCTTCGTGTCCTTTCTAACAGCTTATATATAATGTGTTCTGCTTTTCAGATTCCCTTCTACAAGCAGATGTGTAAGGGTATTCAGGCGGGTGAGATGTGTGAGAAGTTGGTGGGATACTCTGCAGTGTACAAAGTCTGTTTTGGAATGGCCTGTTTCTTCTTTTTATTCTTCTTGTTCACCATCAAAATTAACAACAGCAAAAGCTGCCGAGCATACATTCATAATGGGTGAGTTTTTTGTTTGATTGCCTAATTTTCACATCTCTTTACAAATTTGTGCCACGCAGTTTCCGCTTGGGTGTATTACTAGGCAGAAAAACAAAATCAAAAACTTTACTTTGTTCTTATTGTCAGAAATAATGTGGTCAAGTGAAAACTAAGTAAAGTGGTAATCAGTCATCAAAGGATGAGTTTTTTTTCTCATTAGGCTTTAAGTAGAGATTTCTTGTGGTACTGAAGTTGAAAATCTCTAATTCCTGTTACAACCAGATGGTTTTTTTTGTTTTTTCCTCTCATCCAGATTCTGGCTTATTAAACTTATAGTTCTGGCAGCAATGTGCTCAGGAGCCTTCTTCATTCCTGATCAGGACACTTTCCTCAATGGTATGTCCTCTTGCTTTGTTATGCTGCTTCATTCTGTACTGTCTTGTGAGTGGTTAGAAATCCAGGAGGTCTGATCAACATGAATGTTGCCTTGTTTCTTCAAGGAAAGCCTTTACAGACCAGATGCAAAAATAGTGTTAGGAGCTGTTTGGGGGGAACACTGTGTGCACACACTACATAGTCTTCATGTGAATGTGCAGGAAACAGCATGTTTTTTTCTGACCAAGAGCAGGCCAAAGTGATAGGTATCACTGCAGGTACCACTGCAGCAATTCTTTAGGAGTTATTTCCAATTCTTTAAGAAATACGGAACTATAATGGTGCAGAAGGAATTGCTCACTCAAGAACACAGAGCTGCATATTAGTTTGGCTTGTGCAGGTAGCTCTGGCATAGTGCAGCAGTCAGGCTGTGCAGTGGAGAGGTGCCAGTGCTCCAGGAGGCACAGTAACCTGCTGGCCACTGGTGTTTGCTGCCTGGAAACCTGCAGTGCCCCAAAAGAATTTGGGATGTTGTTAATTTTCAGATTGGGGGCATACATGCAGTAAGGTAAAATTAGAGTTCTTGGGCCCTGGCACAAGTGCTCTGCTGAGAATGCCATGTCAGAAGCATTTCCAGGTTTGGAAGGAATGCTGGCACAGTACAGGCACGCTGGTACTAGCCCAGTACTGAAGTGCCAGCTGGAAGAGGAGTGTATCACAGGAGTCTTGTGGTCTAGGAGCAGAAATCCTGATTATACCAAGATGAGTTTGTTATATTACATTTGCAGTAAGTATATCTTGCAGGTACTTGTAAACCCTTAAGATGATGGGTCTGGACAGGTGAAAAGGTATGGGATCAGTAAAGCAAAGGAGCAGTTGTGTATGCTGCCTGCTTCCACTACGACCTGCTTGGTTACCTTGTTCTCAACACCCTCCTGCTCTAGCCAGGACGTTTAAAAGGGCAGGAGAAAGGAGTAACATGGGGAACAGAATACAGTGGGCAAACAGACTATGAGCACAGTACTCTGGGAAAATAAAGTTAAAACCACTATGAGTGAACCACTGGCAGGTATAATTCAGCTCCTTGTTCTTGCTGTCTATTTGTTTGCTCCTGGCTCAGTTTGATGTCCCTCTTCCGTCTGCTCTGTGAAGTTGTGGGATGCCTGTATGTGTTTCTCCTTAGGACCCATTCTGTTTGGATTAGATGTAGCAGTACAAGCAGTATTTGTGAGCTGGTGAGACTGCCTGTCATCTTTGCAAGTGACTCTTTTCATGATGAAACTTTGGTGAAACACGACTTTTCAAGGTCTTCAGGAACTGATGTATTTGCACAAAAGGAGAAACAGATTTTTTTGCGCTGATTCTCAGCTGTTTATTGTAGTCTGGAGATACAACATAACAAGCTTTCTTCCCCAGACTACCTCGACTTTTTACTCTAAAACTGTATTCTGTAACTCCTGCTAAACTGCCCTCTAGTCATCCCTTGAATTTGAGATGTACAGACGGTTTGGGTATAGTATGTTTGTGGGGTTTTCTTCCCTCCTTTAAAGAAACTTACACTGTCTTTTGGTTGGTTTGGGCTTTTTTTAGAGGGAGGAGGTCATTCTCCCTACCACTTTTTTTTTTTTTTCTTAAAAAGTAAAATCTCTTGCCATGTTTCCCAAGCAGTTTGTTAATCATGGAGGAGAAAGATTATGTGCAAACAGTAGGTTTCTGTGGATTGTAGTGTTTGATCCACACTGGCCATGCTAACCTTGTTACAGATCTGTGATTGATCCATAATTGTCCTGCAGTATACTGTGACAGAAGGAGATCATGACAGTCTGTCTGTTTAATTATTCACTCCATTGGTGGTCCATTTTCCTGCTCTTCCTCTCCCAAATATATATATGCCACTTTGTGCCCTGCCTATTTTTTATGTACTTTTTTTACAGAATAACTGCATCCATTTTTTTGTTTGGTATGTTGGAAGAACAGAATGCTTGTCAAGTGCATACAATATGTTTAGCAAACCAGACAATGACATTTTTGCTTGCTTTCAAATAATGAGCTTATGATAGAGTTAGAAAAAAAAATAATCTCTGCATCAACTGCTCATGGAAATGAGCCCTGAATGTTCTGTTCTTCCACTTAACTTACACATGCTTTTTTTCAAAAGGGAAGCACAGTGGAAGGATATGGTTGAATTTTGCTGATGCACTTCCTTGGTCTTTTCTTCACTGAAATCAGCTGCACACCTGGAGTAATTTGTAGGCTGTGTACTGCAGAGCAGCACAAGCTATATATACAGCTAAAAATTAAAATAGGTATCTGTATTTCCTCAGACGCTTCTGATGTTGCATGTAAGAAATCTGTTGTCCAAAACATCCAAGCAGCTACCCAAATATGGTATATGTAGGTCAACAGTTAAGTACCTAAATAACCTGTCTTAAAACCAGTCAGTGAATACCAAGTGTTCTTTGGGAGTGGCTCGGAACAGCATCTGTGAATAGATAAACCCCACCTTTGTTTTTCTGTGGTACTGGAATCTGGAGGAGAAGAAATTGCCCTGTTTAGTAATGATTGGATTCCAGTACCTTGCAATTTCAGAGTTTAGATTCCTGTGGAATGCCTTCACACCACCTCCCTCCTGCCAGTCACAAATAAAGGTCTCAGTATTTTCTGCCTGAATATAGTAACTCATAGTCTCCACAAAAATTTTCTAGGTTAGGGAAACTCGGTAGCTGTCCTAACATGATTATGTTGAAAGCGTAGCAGGTTGCAGGCTGAATTCATCAGGGAGCTAATCTTGAGTTAACTGAGCTGGCCTTTCATCTGAAATCCCTCATCTCCTGCTACATTTGTGGGCTTGAGATATTCAAACCACATTAACAGCTTCACTGCATAGACAATAAATCCATTTTATCTCAAGGGAAAGGCGACTGCAGTTTGACCTATTTTCTGCCTCTCTGCCTTGCAGCCTGGCGCTACGTAGGAGCAACAGGAGGGTTCCTTTTCATTGCCATTCAGCTCATCCTGCTGGTTGAGTTTGCACACAAGTGGAATAAAAATTGGTATGTGTTGGACAAGTAGTTATTTGCTTAAAATTCTGGTGGAATCCTGACCAATACTTTTCTTGCAACAAAGAATGTGAAAGTATCTAGGATGTAATTTTTGAAAGAAGACATTTGAATGTCAGTATTCAGAGCTGTTCATATTTGCCTCATCTACTTTCTCCTTCCCAAATAGAAATGTTTCCTCATTGCTCACTTCTACTTTGCTGATTTATTCTTAACCTGAACTGCTTGGTTTCCATTAAGTAGTAGTGTTTTAAGTTATTTTATATTTTATATGAAAATACATCTGCTAAGTAGAGTGGTGCAAGAGAATAAAACTGGAGTTGCAAAATCTAGTAGCGTAACTGTGCAATGTTGTGAACTGATAAATCCTGCTTTTTCTATGTCAGCTTAATGCACATCAATTTTTTTCTCAAACTGAGAACTGCTAATTTCAGCTTCTTTCTTGTCATCTAAATATGCAAGATTCCATTATCATCCTGGATATACACTGTTTGGGCATTGACTTCATTTTTGGTTCAAGTATATTTTCGATTGCTTTCCTAGCCCTTCGCCCCTCATAAACTTAAAACATTTAAGTTGTCCTCCCACATGTATTCTCCTGCCCTCCACCTCCACCCTTACTGTTTCACATTTCTTCCTCTACAAACTCTTGCAGTCCTCTTCTTATTTTAATTGAAATACCACCTGCTAAGAAAGAGTTTTAGCAAACCTTTTGCTTTGGTGGATTCCTGTTTCAGGGAGGAAGAGGTAAGAACTCTTTATACCACAGATATTTTTAGTGCTAATTACTGTAGCTGCTTTTTTGTGGATGAAAGACTTCTAGCATTTAATTTTAGCTCTCT